>PVHT020000195.1:9761131-9813772 GCA_004024745.2 Catagonus wagneri
GAGGGGAGGGCACCGTACCAACAGTTCCTCCTGCAGCTGCGGGTTCACAGAACACACGTATAACTGAAGGGACTTCAACGTCAGCATGCTTGAATGCACGGGGATTCTGAAAACTTCATTAAATACCAGGGGGGCTTGGAATTCCAGAGCCTTAGAGCAGTAAGTGTTGGGCGTGCCAGAGTCGAGTGGTGGCAAATAGACGCGGATATGTCTGGAACCGAGAGAGGGAGGGAAAGGCAGGCAGAGACGGCACTTACTGCCACATCTGCGCAGAACACGCAGGACCACACACAGGCGCGCGCGCGCACACGCGCACACACACACACAGATACCCCCCGCCCCCCGTTCCCATGCCCGGGGGCAGAACTGTCAAGTCTCTCAAAAAGGCCCTTTTCTCAGTTAAGAGCAAGGCCCAAGAGCTCACGTGTCCCTGTAGATTCGAGGCAAAAACCCCTCACAATGAGAAGACCTTCAAGCCAGGGGTACGGACTCTAGCAGCGGTTCTGCTGTTTTACTTTGTGGGGAATGGCTGCGCTGGCCGGCCCACGGCCTCCTGGCTCCCTCTCCAAGCTCTGCTCGCCCCGCAGGGCACCCGCCAGGCGGGCTTCCCTGCCCTGTCCGCCCCCGGCACGGAAGCCAGCACCCAGGAGCAGGTCAACATGGGCAAACAAATACATCAGCAGGGTGAGCAGAATCGCAGGGCCAAGCCCCAGCCACGGAAAACCAGGCCGCTTCTAGGGCCTTCAGAGGCCATTTACAAAGACGGAAGGGGAGGGCGCCATCATCGTCACAGGTGTGCTGACCCGCCAGGTAAGCGGGACCCTCTGTCGGGCACCCATCTTGGGCTGCGACACCCATAGAGGTAGCGCCTGCAGCTGGGGACAACACGCATTTCCTGCTCCCTGCTAGACAAGAACCCCTGATCCCAGCCTGGCGCCTCTGCAGGCACCTCACTGGATCACAAGAGCCGAGTGTGGCTGTGTCACCCGGCAGCCTTGTGACCAGGATGGACATTTTAAGTCCACATGCTGCCGATGATGGGCACATGGCACTTTCTCAGCATGGCTGCCACACATAACTAGCCGGGCTCCAAGAACTGCACCTGCCTCAGTTAATAAACTCTTCTTAAAGTTTGCAATCCATGTATTTCAGACAGACATTCTCTGGTGGTTTACTGTAAATTCAGGTTCCAGTCTTTTCCCTCCCCCAAGGGCCAAGCAGAACACATCAGCCAGCACTGGCGGGACGTGGCCCTGGCCTCCGAGGGCCGGCGTCCAGGGCCCGGCCGGCAAAGGAGCTTACATTTTGCAGTCTTCCCGCACAAGCAGCCCGGCAAAGTTCTTCAGCTGGAGCACGTGCACAAGCAGACACTCACTAGCACTATCGTGCCTAGAAAATAAAATACAAGTGCACAGATTTGCAAATTCCCCACGGTGGAGAAATCCTTCTGCTTGAACTATGGCAGTGGGCCTCGACTAAGGGTGATTTTGTCCTGCTCACAGCCCAGGAGACACGTGCAAAGTCTGCGTGTATTTCTTACGCCCTACTGAGTGCAGGGGCTGCTGGCTCCAGTGGGTGGAGGCCAGGGCTGCCGCTCAACGCCCTGCAGTGCGCAGGGCGCCGCCTCCCCTCCCAGAACCATGCAGCCCCAGTGCCCTCAGTGTCTACACTGAGAGCATGCCCCTGGGATGACGAGAGTCAGCAGGACGAAGCTACCAGCTTCTGCCTTTATAGAAACTGTAACTAGAAACCCACAGCCTGGCCACTCGGTGTGGGGAGAGGGGGAGTAACTTGCTGACACCCGGACCCCGCCCAGGGCCACTGCGTCTTGGCCCAGCAGCCCTGGCTCCATGAAGTGATGGTCCCCAGCTGGGACTCGGGCTTGGAGGACAGCAGTGGAGCTGCTCTCGCCCAGCTCTCCTTCCGCCACTTCGGTCCCCTCACCTGAGGCCGCTGAGAGGGGGTGGAGGGTCCCCGGGCTGGGGAGCAATACCGCGTGGTCACGTGGGTCCCCCCACCCCCAACACCCCCCGCTGCCGCCTGTGTGTGCAGGTGAGTGGCCAGGCGGACCTCAGGCCACCCACCACTTTTACTAGCAACGGGGAAGGAGTCTCCGTACTCACAGGACACCAACGTAGATCTGGGGGCCCTCGCTCCCGCCAGCGTCCCCGTGTGCAGGCTCCTCGGCATCTTCACTCCTGAACACAATCGGAAAGGAACCCCGTTAGTCCAAGCCGAGCTCGCGATCGCGGGCTCGGCAGAAGCCCTGTCACTTGGGGGCGCTTCTCGCCCAGAAGAGCTTTATTAAGGTGCGATGCAAATACTTTAAGTGACGGCAAGGGCATGGCAGGTCCCCTGGATCTACGACGTCATCTCAGAGGGTACCGGTCAACCAAGTGCTGTTGCTGGGGAATTAACTTCGTACCTCTCAAAACCACATGTGATATTCAGGGCAAAATTCGAAAGTGAACTTTTATTTATTTATTTATTTATTTATTTATTTTGCATTTTTAGGGCCACACTCGCAGCATATGGAGATTCCCAGGCTAGGGATTGAATCGGAGCTACAGCTGCCGGCCTTCGCCACAGCCACAGCAACGCCAGATCCGAGCCACGTCTGCGACCCACACCACAGCTCACGGCAACACCAGATCGTTAACCCACTGAGCGAGGCCAGGGATCGAACCCGCAACCTTATGGTTCCTAGTCAGATTCGTTAACCGCTGTGCCACGACGAGAACTCCCAAAAGTGAGCTTTTAAAAGGTTTGCAATAAGTGAACCGTGTATTGACACCTAAGGTGAAACAACGACATCAAAGGTATCAAACAAAATAAAGCCCAGCATCACCGAGGACGCTCTGTCCTTGCACAGCGATTTCTGTAGCCAAGGAAAGAAGCGGGGGCGGAGGTGGAAATCCACTTCTACAATGTCCTTTCTAGAAAAGCAGGTCTTTCCTGGTGACTGGCTCCCCCTTCCAGCTCTACTGGGCTGACACCCTCCAGGGCCAGCAGGAAAGCACTGGTCCTGGAAGCACGGGGCCAGGCCAGCCTCCAAACGACACCCGGGAGCAGAGGGGTTCCGCGAGGGCTGCGACAGCCCCGCCTCCCCAGAAGGTATCCTCTGGGGACACACAGTTTCAGGACAGGTCTCGGCAGGGGTCTGGCATGTGCTCACTAGGGACATTGTGGGAAGTCAGGCGAGGGAGGAGAGAAGGTCAGCTTCTAACCTTTTGGTGGGAGGTTCAAACACCCCGCTGTCGCTGGCCAGTGAGTAGTCAGACAGGCAGGCGGACACGCGGCGTGCCCTCCGCTCCAGCCTCCTGGCGCTGTCTTCTCGAAGAGTCACTGCTGCAAAGAAGGGACACGGCCGGGCTCAGGAGGTGACAGTGTGGGAGACCAGGGACCATGAGGCCAAGAAATGAACACTGTACATTGGAGCACAAGGGTGCTGATCATTCAGAGACAGGCCACCACGTGTGCAGACGTGTTTAAACACGCCGTGCCCAAGCCTTTTCTTAGAGTGAACCACTGAAAGAACTGGCTTCTGGCTACTTCTCCAAAAGCTCTTTAAACAGTCATAAATCTCTTTTCACCTCCCTAATGAGCACACAGGACACACGACCTTGGCGTGGCATTTTGAGAAACTGTCACACCTGAAGCCCTGGAAAGAGATGTCCCCGGAATGAGGAGAGCAGGGCACTGTCCGAGAGGTGAGAGAGGTGCGGTTCCTTCTTTATCCTGCTTAGTAGTCTCCATATTTTGTACAATAAACATAGACCACGCTACTTTATAATCAGAAAACAGGAGTTTTTGAGACCATCAAAATAAACCCTAACAGAATGCAGTGACTTTCAGAGGACACAGGTGCACCCAGACTCGGCCGCTGCAGCGTCTCCTTGAACCCCTCAAACTGCAGGCTCCTCCACCACGGGCCTAGGGCCAAATCTGCTTCCAGAACTGTTTCCTGAGATCAGAAAGGCCCATTGCTGAGCAGCTTATTTTTGTCTCATGTCTATTTTAATCAAGAGCCAAAGACAGCCAGTGACGTTTTCCCTTGAGCTGTTGCATCAGCTCTTTCTACTCTCGGCCTTCACAGCAACAGGCTCCTCTTAACAAAAGCAGTAACAGGCACGCCGTCTGCCTTTGCTAAATGTGACAATGAACACGGGAGCCCGAATGCTTTCGAGGGGGGCGCACACGGTTAGAATTCAGGCTGGAGCCATGAAGCCTCAAGCTCAGCATCGGGACACCTCTCAATAATGCAGGTCCCTCTTGTCCTCCTCCTTTCTTCAGCCACCTCAGCTCTAGACACTGAAAATGCAGGCGTCCGCGCCCCGCTAAGGGGAGGGGAAAGCGAGTCCTCCATCGCCCAGGTCTCTTTTCAACCAAATCGTCATTCACACAGCATTTCAACCCAAACCCGTTGAACAAAACAGGCAGGGCCGTGGCCCTTGGTCTCACGATGTCAACCGCGGACAGAAGCTGATCTTCCCAAGGCCTGTGGCACCAAGCCTCGGGGCCACCAGCTCCTCCTCAGGCAGGGACAGAGCTGGCTTCGTCCCAAGGTGGCCAGAGGCAGAGACTCTCGGATCCACATCACGACTCCCACCACGTCCAGCCCTTCTCGCCCCATGAAGGAGCCAGAGCCCCCAGCTCTGAAGCGCAGGCGGACACTCTGGGTTTGCTGCATGGATCCCCAGCAAACGCGACTGCTCACTACTTCCATCCCCGGCTCAGAGGGTCAGCCTGACGGGCCTTTAAGGAACTAACACCACGCAACGATGCAGGCAACTGCTGGTCAAGCCAGTGGCGTAACTCTGACAAAATTTCTCTCTCACTGCAGTGAAGCCGGATGAAGAGAGAAAAGGAAATGAAGGCCCCAGTCCTCAGGGACCCCAGCCTTAGCACATTCACAGAGCAGTGGACAGGGGGTGACAAAAGAAGTACAGTCAGCAGTTCCCCTGGATGAGAAAAAAGCACACGGCAGACCCCACGCCACAGGCCCCAAGAGTCTGCTCTTGCGTTTCAAGGCCACAAGGTGGACGTTGGGGAGCAACACCAAGGACAGAAGGAATAAACAGTCTTCCAAACATTCATTTAACACCTCTGACCCTTCTATCATTCATCACACACAGACAGGCATCGAGACCCAAGGACAGCAACACCGCTAGAAGAAAAGGAAGAAAGCCTAATGAAAATCACACTGTGGGCAAAGCTGCCGGCTGGTGTACTCAAACAGCGGAAGCATTAAAGTCGGGGGGGGGGGGGGGGAAATGCAAGGAAGAAAAAAATACTGCAAGCTTATAGAAAAAAGCTTTCCTCCACAACTTTTGTAGCCAGGATGGATATTGCTGAAGCAGCAACAACAAGAACAAGAAGTAACTGTGGAGCTACACTGAGGTAGAGCCGTGGGCTGTGCTGGTCACGACCACGCCCCCACCATCCTAAATACACTGATTCACTGCACGGAGATGTGTCACAGCCTGACCCACAAGGGGAAGCAGAAGTCCAAGGTCACTTACAGTGCACGTTTCTGGAGAGCCGCATGAGAGAAGAGATAAAAGAGAAAAAGAAGCACAGAGTGAAAAAAGGTGTAGAATTGAAGTCAACAATTTTAAACAGGGCATGAATGCTATAAAAACATCAATAAACACACAAGAACCAAGTCAAAATATTTACGGACTTATATTAGCAAATACCCATGGGACATGAAAATAGGAATGGATTTCAAAATCGTGACCCATTTGACTTTTTAAAATCTGGGGACAATATAACTGCAGTAAACGCGTAAAAACTATTAATGACTACAGTCTAGTTCCCCACTCTCCTGTCCCACCTTCTGTCCCCTCAGACTGATTTAAAGCCCAGTGAAAGAAGTCATTCCTAGAGCCTTCCTTACAGGTTTGGGAATTCTGAATTTTATTTTATTTTTTATTTTTTTGCTTTTTAGGGCCACCCTCATGGCATATAGAGGTTCCCAGGGTTCCAATCGCAGCTGTAACCGCCGGCCTATGCCACAGCCACAGCCACAGCAATGTCACATCCAAGCCGCGTCTGCGACCTACAACACAGCTCATGGCAACCCCGGATCCTTAACCCACTGAGCGAGGCCAGGGATCAAATCTAGTCCTCATGGATGCTAGTCAGATTCGCTTCTGCTGAGCCACGAAAGGAACTCCTGAATTTGACAGTACTACAATTTTATCTTGAAAACCTTGCTTGAGTCGAACTTAGACTGCACCGATCCTTGTCAGCCTGGAGAGTGGGGGGGCACCATCACACAGGAGGGGCGGGGTCAGTATAATGAGTACTAAGATCCTTGCCAACTTCATGAAGCTACAATGACTCTGGGCTCAGGAATTACCACAAGCATCAAGGCAAGGGGTCACCCTGTGTCCATGTCTGAGGCTGGCTACCCAAGCCAGCCCCCTGGGAGCAGCCACTAAGGACCCAGTTTGTAAAGGACCACTTTACTGAGTGTCATATATGAATGCAGCACCAGGTGGCAGTATCAGACCTGTGCATAACCTCTCGGTCTAAGAAGGCTGAGGCATCCTACTGTTGGCCAGAAAGTGGGAAAGCAAAGGAATCAGGATCAGAAATTAAGTCAGCTCTTCTCCTTCCCACCCTGGCTTTCCCCTGGCCCAGAAGCGGCGCTGGGCCTCGCGTGAACTTCCTGCACAATAAGACCGATACTCCTACATCTTAAAAGAAAGGCTGGGAGTTCCTGTCGTGGCGCAGCAGTTAACAAATCCAACTAGGAACCATGAGGTTGCGGGTTCGATCCCTGGACTGGCTCAGTGGGTTGGGGAGCCGGCGTTGCCGTGAGCTGTGGTGTAGGTCGCAAACGTGGCTCGGAACTGGCGTTGCTGTGGCTGTGGTGTGGGCTGGCAGCTGTACCTCCAATTTGACCCCCTAGCCTGGGAACCTCCACGTGCCGCGGGTGCGGCCCTAAAATGACAAAAGACAAAAAAAAAAAAAAAAAAGAACGGCTAGCACTGGGCAGGGGAGAGGTAGCAGGGAGAAAAGTAAACTCAAGCAACAACAGGTGCCCAATTTAGTCCTTATTTTGGATTTTCTTTTTTCTTTCTTTCTTCCTTTTTTTCAGGGTCACATCCGTGGCATATGGAAGTTCCCTGGCTAGGGGTTGATTTGGAACCATAGCTGCCAGCCTACACCACAGCCACCACGACACTGGATAGGAGACAGGCCCGCGACCTACGCCACAGCTCACGGAAACGCTGGATCCTTAACTTAGTGAGGCCAGGGATCAAACCCGCATCCTCATGGATACTAGTCAGGTTCTTAACCTGCTGAGCCACAATGGGAACTCCTCCATTTTCTTTTTGAATGAAAGAAGTAAACATGGGGCACTGAACGTGTGATTATAACAAAGAACAAAGTGAACGAAATTCCTCTATGTATGTGAGTTACAGAAACGATGTATCTGGGGATAGAAAGGTGTGTTTGCAAGCAGAGGGGGAGAGACCAAAATAAGAGAGATGCCAAAAAACCCCAGTGCTGTCTCAGAACACAACGGATCTCTGGCTAAATACATAAATGCTACAAAAGACTATTATTTTGTATATGTATAACAACCAGCATGGTTATACATAAAAAAAAAACCTGATAGGTAACAGAATGCGGTGAATGGAAGAGCCTATAATATAGATCACCTCATTCAAGGGCAGGGAAGCTGAGACTCAGCCGGGTCCAAGAATGAGCTCAAGGTCACACAGCCAGTGAGTCAAAAGGGGCAGGGAACAGAACCTGAGTCTCTGAGCTGCTGGTCTGAAGCCATTTCCACGACACCAGCCCGGCTTTGCAGTCACAGTTTATGTCTACCCTTTGCTGCTAAACAGTACTTCACAGCCAGGAACTAGGGTTTCTTGATCTCGGCACTCCTGACATTTTGGCAGGATCGCCCTTTGTCGGGGGGACCGTGCCTGGCCTCTGCCCTCTAGATGCCAGGAGCAGCTCCCCACCAGCCCTCAGATACTGCCACGTGTGTCCCAGGGGCCAAAAGCACTATGCTATACAGATCACCCAGTGCTGGCCGAAATGGACTGTTCAGTTTGGCGGTGCAAGTACAAGTTAATTAAAGGGGCTGAACTTCAGGAAGGAGAGGCCTTGTTCTCGATCCTCTCTAAAAAATCAAGGAAGTTAAAGTCACTGGAGGTTGGCTCACAAATGCACATGGGGTCAAGATAGGGAGGGCTGGAGCCCAGATTCCGCTTTGGGCACCAGCCATCAACCAGAATGTTCTCCAGAAGAGCAGCTTGGTTTTCCACGTGGGCCACAAGCGGACAGAGCCTGGCACCCAAAAGAGGCTGAATTAACACCGACTGGGTGGATGAAAGTCTCATGGCTATCCGTTTCTCGATTTGCAGAGCACCAGAGAAACATTCGGCAGACGTGACCAGGCTCGCTGGCACGTCTTTAGAATGTATCCCAATTACTTTCATCTCCCCCTTTGATGGAGTTACATCCTTGAAAAGTACAAGGTCAAAGGACAAACAGAGGAAGCCACAGGGACAAAGGTAACAGAGATCTCTGCGGGGTCACAGCCAGACACCGTCCCCACGCTGGTGAGGGGCGGGCACACACAGAACGTTCCATCTGGTACACACCCTGGAGAGCGAGTTCACTGAGGCCCAAGTCCCTGGCTAACTGCCTCCCAGTGTGCAGGAATACGTGGTTCTTACCGTCGTTTTCAACTGAGAAGCACATTCCAAAAACAGGTCCGGTACCTGGGCGAGACTACTTTGCCAGTCTTGGTGGCATCTCAAGGGCCCAGGAAGCATCTCGCAAAGGGGGCGCAGTCCTACACCGGGGGCTTCCCTGCATCTCGTCTCCCCACCTGCACACCCTCCTTCCCAGGCCCGGGGGCCCATACCTGCACCTGCGGAAGCTGCAGCAGCCGCCTGGGGCTGTCTCTCACGAGGTCCTTCCGCGTCCCCTGGGAGCCCGTGTGGCGGCAAGGGCGCCGGGCCCGGCAGGTCTTCATCCCCCAGGGCAGAGGCCGGGGCCCGCAGCCGGTCCAAGGCGCCCAGGCCGGGCACCTCCACGCTGTCCCCCAGCTGGGCCAAGGGCGAGTCGCGCGAGGCCGGGAGGAAGGGCGTGTCCAAGGGGGAGCTGGGTGGGGACAGGGAGGACAGGGAGGAACGGGAGGACAGGGACGCCAGGGACTGGGGCGTGTCCAGGGAGCGCCTCTGCTTCTGGAAGCCCGAGGGCCCCGGGGCTTCCACGAAGGGGGCATCTCGGCCCAGGGCGTCAAAGGGGATGAGGTCGAAGCGCAGGAGCTGGCCGCCCTCGGCGTCGGGCCTCTCATACTGCGGGAGCCCGTAGATGTCCGTGAAGCTGACGGAGCTCAGGGAGCCACGGCTGGAGGCCAGGGAGCCCCGGCTGGAGGCCAGGGAGCCGCGGCTGCTCCCTGAGGACACCGTCAGGGTGCTGGCGGACAGGCTGAAACGAGAGCGCCCCCCGAGCTGAGCAGAGCGGCTGTGGCTGGGGCTGGGCCCGCTGAGCTGCTCCGGCTGCAAAGCCCAGCATCAGCTCCGCTCAGTTCTGTTCCATGCGGAACAAAGTCCTGCTTCATGTCCCCATTAGCCCAGGCACGTCTTCAAGCACCAGTGAGCGCTTTAAGGCGCCCTGGTAAACATTTCCTTTGTCTCTTTGAATGTCAGTAGAGAGCCGTAGCTACCAGCAAGGATTCAAGCGCGAGTTCAAGTTCTAGCTCAAACTGAGACTAGCTGAATGCATCTGGTCAAGGGCTGCGCCCTTTTTGAACCTTCCATTTCCTCACTGGGCGCCACGATAATACTTCCTACCTCAAGGCACTCAGTGGAGGGTAACTGAGAAAACGATACACGGAAAGCCCTTAACGCTATGCTTCACAGGACAGAAGGGCTTGAAAACAGGGACTAGTACTGAGCATCCTAATCTGACTTTAAAGCTATTCATACCTTTTTAAAAAAATACCCAAAATGAGAATGTATGTGTGTGTGGATATGGATGGATATATACACTTTTGAAGTGGTAACAGAGTCCTTGGATAAGTCTGCCTTCAGATTTGCTACTCTGAAGTCACACCTGGCTCTCAGCATGATCCTTAGATCATATATCAGCAGCAAGTCTTTTTTTGCTCTTATTTGCTTTTTAAGGCCGCACCCGCGGCATACGGAAGTTCCCAGGCTAGGGGTCTAATCGGAGCTACAGCTGCCAGCCTACACCACAGCCACAGCAACGGCAGATCCGAGCTGCATCCGCGACCTACACCACAGCTCACGGCAACGCCGGATCCTTAACCCACTGAGCAAGGCCAGGGATTGAACCCGCAACCTTATGGTTCCTAGTCAGATTCATTAACCGCTACGCCACGACAGGAGCTCCAGCAGCAACTCAACAATTTCATGTATCCACTTTTCTGTCCTGTGTTCACAAACTCTTTGGGTTCTAAGTTCTGGGAGAGAACAACAAGCTAAAGGGAAGTGTGAAGTTCACGGACACGTCCTTCTAACGTGATAATCAAGCATGGTTTTCCCCTTTCAAGTTACCTACCTTTTTAACTGGGACTGGAGATAAGACGTTAGGCGGGTAGCTTCTTCTAGCTGCATCAGGAGACAGTTTCTTTTTTCCTGAAGGAGAATCCTGCAGGTAAGAAAACCATCCATTGGTCGATTTCGAAGAGAACGAGCATATTTTCCTAAGAAAAGATTCAACTATAAACTCCCCCAAAATGATTTAGGTTTGAATGATTAAATTCTAACACCCCACAGCCCGTGCCCAGGGGGAGCTTCCGCCTCAGAGCCCCAGGCTTCAACCAAAGGCAGCAGAGAGAAAGAGGCTTGCCTGGGCCTGGCCCAGAACGTCACCGTCACCACTGAGGGAACCCTATGGGGCACTTGGCCCCACCTGGCAGCGGAGGTTGAAGATTGTACGTCTGCAGGCGCTCGTCAGCACCTGCGCACACCCCTCCTTGCCCAAGGCCAGGAAGTGGTGGGGCGGGGGTAGGGGGAACACCTTGGGCCAATTCAGTCCCAGCTGAGGGCCCTGTGCCCCAGGTCACAGCTTCCTGGGCTAGTCCCACAAGAGACATCGAGTAAACGAGTTTGGGTGACCAGGTCCTGAACCCAGGCATCAAGGGTAACACCTGCTCGGTGGAGGTCCCTGGATGTGTGCCCTGGGATTTCTAGATGGCAGGGGCAGAAACTGTCAAGGGTGTGCGGGTGTGGGGTCCTGAGAAGCAGGTGGTATTCGTGGGACTGAATCCTTCCCCTTAAGAGAGAATCAACCGGAACGCCTAGGCCCTCCCACCCAGAACAGACACAAGAGAAGACCTGTGGGGAGAATGGAAGGTAATGACAAGCTGGAACAACACAGAAGCACGAGAGGACAGACGGAAACGTCAGCTGGGTAGTCCCTTGTCAGACTCAGAAGCAAGCCTGGGTTTGCCCTGAATAGGGTTTACTCTGAGTGGGGTGAAAGGCACGGTGCTTCCTGAGGCAGACTGTGAGCTCCGCCCAGTCCTAGGGGCCAGACCCGGGCTCCCCTCCAGCACTGACATCAGCCCCTGAGGACGGTCGATCAATTAACGATGACATCCAAGTATAAGCAACCCCAGCAAACACAGAGCACAGTCCTCACGCTGGATGAAATAATCGTTACCAGGGCATCTGTATTGACCAAATCATGCAGGTGGCTATTCAATTCTGCACAGAGCATGCTCAGTCACACAGCTTATGAACCTGTAAGACAGTGAACTTTAAGGAGCTAGAATGTTATCAAATGCGGGGCGGGCGGTGAGCTCGCCAATCTCAGCCGCTTTCCCCAGATAACCTTCTGACAGCTATGAAGCGTGGAGAGCAGACCCAGGCTTCCACGAGATCCATGATGACACAACAATCCACGATCACACCCCGCAAACGGCAACCAGGAGACCGGTCACACAACGGAAGGCCCAGCAACAGAAGGCAAAGGGCCCTGTGCCGGCTTCTCCCGAGTCCCACGCTGTGAAAGAACCCCAAGAGAGGCACATTTGGAAAGGGACACGCAATAGAGCATCCTTCCTGCTGCAAGAAAAAGGGCAGGCCTTCCTGGCTAGAAATCAGTGGGAGATAGAAGTTAGAGGTCGACTGCCGAAACGCTGCAGCTGCTGCTGCTGTCAGGAACGGGCCTTGCCTGTGGCCATGGAGGCCACCTGTCCAGGTGCATCCTGATAACAAAGAGTGCACTGCATGCTGCCCCTCCAGGGGGTGCGGGTGGACGCTAAGAAGAGGTTCCATCTTCCCTTGCTCTGTCCCCTTTTTGACCCTCTCCCACTTCTTCCACTTTTTTTGCCCCCCCCCCCTTTTTTTTTTGTCTTTTCTAGGACCGCACCCGCGGCATATGGAGGTTCCCAGGCTAGGGGCTTAACAGGAGCTGTAGCCGCCAGCCTACGCCACAGCCACAGCAACACGGGATCCAAGCCGCGTCTGCAACCTTCACCACATCTCATGGCCAGGGATCAAACCCACAACCTCGTGGTTCCTAGTTGGATTCGTTAGCCACTGAGCCACAACAGGAACTCCTTTTTTCGCCCTTTTTTAGCCACCCCGTGGCATGTGGAGTTCCCGAGCCAGGAATCAAATCCCAGCTGTAGTTGCAATCCTTAATCCACTGTGCCAGGCTGGGGATTGAACCTGCATCCTAGCGCTGCAGAGACTCCACAGATCCTGGTGCGCCACAGCAGGAACGCTCCTCTCCCACTTCTGAACAGGCCCCCGGGAGCCTCGGGAGCCCTGGGTAGGGGTGGCACCTCTGAGGACGGAGGCGCACAGCTCCCTCCATCCTCGGCCTCCCTCCCGTTGGCGAGTAAACCGGCCAGGCCGCAGCTGCCTGAGTATATAAATAACCACGTGCGATCCAGCAATTCAGCTTTTCTGGTTGGCCCGCCCCGACGGGCCCAAGAGCGTGTCGGCCAGCCCACCTCTCCGTGGCGCCCTGCGCGGACGTGGCCCGCGCTCGCTGGATCTCGTCCTCCAGGCGCCGCCGCTCCTCCTCCAGCCGCGCCACGTCCTCCGCCGGCCTTCTCTGTTGGATGATGAGCTGCAGCTCCTGAAGCAGGGCCTCCTTCTCCTTGACGAGCTGCAGCCGGTCCCTGTCGGCCTCGGCCATGCCCGGCCAGGACTCGCCCTCGAGCTGGGCCAGCTGCTGCTGGATACTCGACACTCTGCGAGAGAGACACAGAAGCATCCACAGCCCTGGTTAAAACAGCGTCTTCACACACTCTCAGCGCCATCGCGCTGATTCTACAAACTCAGATTTGTTTCTAGAATCAAATCCTGGAATTACTGCACTGAGTAAACCCCAAACGACAAAAATAAAGGGTCTGGGGGAGTTTCCTGGTGGTCTGCTAGTTAGGACTCAGCACTTTCACCGCTGTGGCCGGGGCTCAAGGCAGCCCAGCTCTGGGAACTGAGATACCATATCCAGCAGCTGCGTGCCACAGCCAAAAAAATAAAACGAAATAAAATAAAAGCACCCCCCCCCAGGAGATCCCATTATGGCTTCCCAGCGGAAACGAATCTGACTAGCATCCATGAGGACACAGGTTCGATCCCTGGCCTTGCTCAGTGGGGTTAGGGATCCAGCGTTGCTGTGAGCTGTGGTGTAGGTTGCAGACACAGCTCGGATCTGGTGTGGCTGTGGAGTAGGCCAGTGGCTACAGGTCCAGTTTGAGCCCTAGCCTGGGAACCTCCATATGCTGCGGGTGCGGCCCTAAAAAGACAAATAACTAAAGGATCTGGAAATGAGGTGTAATAAAAACGACGTGTAAGTCCTTTGCATCATCTACCCTGCCTGTGAGACCTGGGATGACAGTAACCGTAGCGAGTTTGTTCCAAAGAACTGACAAAAAGGCTGGCAGTCCCCACGTGGCCCATGGACGAGGCGTTATTTCACATTTGGGGTTTCCTACGCAGTGCTGTCCTGGAGCAGGATGGGGTTGGTTCATTTCTCTCTGAGCCCCCTCCTTGGTGGCTGGACGCACACAAGATGCTCCGGGCCTCCTGCCTAACTGCTGACCCCACCTCGGGGAAGTCCAGGGAGAGAAACGCCCCCATCACCATGATTCTCGACAGTGCCACAGGCCTTGACCACGCAGGAAAGTCAAAACGCCTCGCAGACAGCAGCCGCTCACCAAAAGCTCAGCGCAGGGCACAGGCAACGAACACGCTAGCAAATACGTGAAAGGATGCGAGGCAGCCCTGGTGAGCGCGGGTGGGGCGTGGGGTAAATCTGGGTGCATGCAAACCAGTCAGCCGCACTAAGCCGGTAACCGCGACGCCCCCCCCCGCCAGGTGTAAAAATACGGCTCTCGTCACCACTCACGGGCCAAGAAGTCCCGTGTCTGCTTGGCAGACAGACTGCATCGCCTCTGCTGTCCCGCGGTGGTGCTGAATGAGAGTAAGTGGAGGAGATGTGGCCTGTGTTTTCAGAGCATCCTTTCAGAGCAGGAGTAGGATGTTTTAAGCCCTTTGAGTTCATACGTGGCTAGAGATGAGGCCTGTTTCTGGGCAGAAACAAGGAACTCCAGACCTGACGCTGTGGAGGACAGAGCCGGGCCCTCGGGCCCCAAACCAAAATCCCCAGAGAGTTGTGGGGGCAGGGAAGTGGCAGGTGCATGTAGCTCGCGAGCCTCGGAGACAGTGGTTCTCAAAGTGGGGTACCTCAGCATGGCCTGGGAGCTTGTTACAAATGCAGACCTCAGGTTCCACCCCAGACCTGCCGAAGGCCCCGCTCTGCGGATGGAGTTGGGCCACCTGGGTTCTGACAAGCCCTCCAAGCGTCTGATGCTCGCTTAAATTTGACCTCTGCTTTGAGGCAGCCCAGCATGGTGTGGAGGATGCTAACTGGCCTTGGAGCTCTAAGGGGCTTGCCTCAGGCACCCCTATGATGATCCCCACTAAAATGGGAATGGCGAACACGCTTCTGAGGCTGCCCTCACATGACGCGTGTCGCTAATCGAAGCCGGATCAGACTTCAGGATCCTTCTCAACACTGTACTTCCTGCAGATACTGCCAATCAACTGGCACGGATCCCTGTGTTAAAGTCTATCGGCCACGACCGAACCAATTCAGGCTCCTCCTGGACTAGAAGGGAGCACAGGGACTAGTCAGCCTGGCTGGAGAACTGGGCAAGGCTCCTTCTTCAAGCACTAAACCAATCAGAAATCCCACAGCCATGAAAAGAGTACACAAGTTATAGTTTAAATGTGCACATTTTACCCAAGCCCAGTTCCCCAAGAAGATAAAGAAAATAGCTGAATGTCAGGGCCTTAATTAGGCAAGTTCTTTTCTAACCTAGAACTAATTTCCTGCAAATGTGGTAGAAAATGGTGGTGAAACATGTCACTGAGTTCCTGTCGTGGCACAGTGGAAACGAATCCGACTACGAACAATGGAGTTGCAGGTTGGATCCCTGGCCCTGCTCAGTGGGTTAAGGATCTGGCATTGCCGTGAGCTGTGGTATAGGTCGCAGATACAGCTCAGAATCCGCATTGCTGTGGCTGTGGTGTAGGCTGGCAGCTGCAGCTCCGACTGGATCCCTAGCCTGGGAACCTCCATATGACATGGGTGCGGCCCTGAAACGACAAAAAAGAAAAGAAAAAAGACTAATGATAGATGCAGCTGAATAAGGTTAGGAGTCCAAGTGGGCTTGAATGTTCACCTATGTCTAATTAGTGCAATTAAAATCTGTGGCAGTCATAGGCCTGAAGCCCAAGGGAACACTCCAAGCAGACCCAGAAATCAGTTAGCAGCAAACCAGACTTTAGACTCCATGAAGTTTCTAGAACATTCTACCATAAATCAAGCCAAGTCAAAGATAAAGAGTCAGCATAAAAGAGATGTACAGCAATGAGCAAATCTACCGTGTCCTCATAATTTGTCACTGCAATCTATCTGATCCACAGGAAAGCCTATTTGGGCCCAACTAAAATGAGTAGTATTGACCTCGTAATACATAGTAATCTCATACTACAAGCAGACATATTTTCAAAAGCAATCCCCCCCACTTTTTTGGGCTGCTTCTGCAGCAGGCGGAAGTTCCCAGGCCAGGGATTAAACCCATGCCACAGCAGGAACAATGCGAGATCCCCAAGCCGCTGGGCCACCAGGGCACTCCTCTGATTCTTACTTCTTTTTTTTTTTTGTCTTTTTCTTTTTTTTAGGGCTGCACTCACGGCATATGGAGGTTCCCAGGCTAGGGGTCCAATCAGAGCTGTAGCCACTGGCCTACACCACAGCCATAGCAACACAGGATCCAAGCCACATCTGCGACCTACACCCGATCCTTAACCTACTGAGCGAGGCCAGGGATCGAGCCCACGTCTTCATGGATGCTAGTAAGATTTGTTTCCGCTAAGCCACAATGGGAACCCCCCGATTCTTATTTTTGATAGGTGACCACTTTTATGGCCTATCTATAATCTCTCACACAGGCCTTTAAGGCTTTAAAATACACATCTTCCGTGTGCTTAGGATAGTGAAGAAATGAAAGCAAGTCCTCAGTCAAGCCTTCCAGTGTCATATTCACAGTGTGATTTCCAAATTCCATCCCGAATGGGCCTAGTGTACACAAAAGTCAAATCTGAATCATTTTTTCCTTCCTGTATTTGCCCAAACACCTCTTCTGTTACAACCCAGACACCATTAAACTATGAATGGAAACCTGCATTTGGGCTGCAGAAACTGCTCAGACCCTCACGTTTCCCATGGAAATCTTAAATATAACTTGCATTTTTCAAAGAAGAAAACGCACTTTTACTATTCCACAGTTTTGAGGCCTATTTCACTTGTCTAGAATACTCCCTGGGTTCTTGAATTTATGCCTAAATTCTGTGATCAACGATAGAACTTCTGTTCCTAAAATTCTCTGGAATAGAAATGGCACTCCAGGCAAGCCACAGCCCCTTCTGACGGTGATGGGACATGATGGGTCCCAGCGCCACCTTCCTGGACGCAGTGCCAGCTTGGAGCCTTGCATCTTCAGATGTCAATGACGGCTTCAGATCGGATATTAGGTTTCCTCTCTTTCTGTACACAGCCATTTGAATGAAAAGTCAAAGTTCAAAAAAGTCTCAGCTGAGATCTGAGTCACATGGGCAGTGAAATCAGCTCACTGAACCGCGGGGCCATTCGGCTCATCTCCTACCCAACACTGGGAATTTGAGAAGTCTGAATCTGGAGTATGTGGCACAAGAAGGGCCTACGAGGAGCTCCCACTGTGGCACAACAGGACTGGTGGCATCTTGGGAGAGCTGGGCCGTGGGTTCGATCCCCGGTCCGGCACAGTGGGTTAAGGATCCAGGGTTGCCGCAGCTGCTGCTTAGGTCGAGACTGTGGTTCGGATCTGATCCCTGGCCCGGGAGCCCCACATGCCGCGGGGTGGGGGAGAAAAAAAGACGGGCCTGGGAATAGCCCACTATGCCTCCCTGCCCTCACATCTCGCCCCCCTGAATGCACAGCTCTTTGGAGAGGGACTTCTTCAAATGCAAAGCATCTCCGGGCCTCCTCCTCTGGGCCTGACGGGCAGAGGCGGAGCTCAGACGCAGGGACCAGGGATGCCTTCCCGGGTTTCTCCCAGCCCTGCCTCGCTCCCAGACCCAGATCCACGGTCACTTGAGAAATGAAGGGGAAATCCAGGGGACTGATCAAGTTCAGCTGGAGTCCCAGCATGGCAGCGATTCCTGACGACAGAGGAACGGCAGGACCCATCCTGGCAACAAACACTGAGACACAGAGAGCTGGACGGGCCGAACGTTTTGTTCCTGAAGGACCCGCGAGTGTTGCTATGGACACAGCTAAAGTTTGTGCACAGTTCTGGAACGAGTGCTCTTAGGTTAAAAATAAGGAGTCATCTGCGTCATCAGGACTGCTTCAGCAAGACTCGCTCCTCCAAAATGGCTTTGGAAAAGTCAAAAATTTTTAACCAATACTGTGAAAATATTCCTAGCAGAAGGTCAGCCTTGGGAATCCAAGGGACTGTTCCTGAAGGGAGGAAAAAGTGTTTGGGGATATTTCACGACCTAGAGCTGCAAACACAAAACTAGTTACCATGAGAGTGGTGGTATGGTCTAGAGAATTCTCTAGAAATCCTACCAGTGCTTGGGATTATGTGTTTCACTTCCATAAGCTTCCTTCAAATCTGAAACACACAAAACCCTTCATTGTCCAGAACATTTATTGCACTTTGAAGATTTCGCAACTCTGAAAAACAATCTCGAATCTAGACAAGTAAGGTTCTTCTTTGTTAACACTGCCATTAAAAGTGATGCCTTAGAGTTCCCTGGTGGCCTAGTGGGTTAAGGATCAGGCATTGTCACCACTGTGGCTCTGGTTACAGCTGTGGCACAGTTTTGATTCCTGGCCTGGGAACTTAAGCATGCTGCAGAAGCAGCCAAAAAAAAAAAATTTTTTTTTTTAAATAGGAGTTCCCATCATGGTTCAGCGGAAATGAACCCAACTAGTATCCATGAAGATGTGTGTTTGATCCCTCGCTCAGTGGGTTAAGGATCCAGCACTGCCGTGATCCATGGTGTAGGTCGCAGACGAAACTCTGATCTGGCATTGCTGTGGCTGTGGCGTAGGCCGGCAGATGTAGCTCCAATTCGACCCCTAGCCTGGGAACCTCCACATGCTGCGGGGGTGGCCACAGCAGGGGAAATAAATGACGCCTTCTCTTCCACGCGTTAGTGGGTAACAAGGGGACGTGACGCTTTCCTGTGTGCGGGAAACCCTTCTCCAATGATGCTCATCGTGGAAGCGGCCACGTGGAGAGTCCCTGGACAGAACCTTGAAGTCACTGTGCCTTCACCATGGTCCTCGTTACTTGGGTTCTGCAACATTAACGCCTCGGTTCTAGATTTCGTTCTTGGCAAAGACCTGCCTGCTGCAGCTCCCTTCCCAAGTCTAGGCGGTTCCAATCGTGCGTGAAAAAACACATGGAAAAGGCAACTGGAATGAAATTCCTGACCTGGTGCTGGGTGACTCTGTTCTTGGGACCTGATGACACTGACCCTCCCTAATTGTCACAGATCTCTGGGGGGCGGGAGGACACGGGATTATTCTGACCACGCTACAGTGTGCTGAGTCCAGTGCCTTGCCAGGTACAGCTGGCACCTGTGGGGCCCACTGCCGAGTAGGTTAAAAAGGTCAGGAGCGCACTTACTCTCAAGTTCAACCTTAACCATAAGCAACTGCGGTAACAGAGGCAGAATGTGATGACTCCACGGGGACTGGCGCCCGCAGTGCCACCACATCAGGGGACCAGAACCCACAGTGCCCAAAAGAGGGCACAGCAATCAACCACTTGGCAACAAAAATGCTTCAAGGATGTTTTTAAGCAGGTGAAAGTCCAATGAAAGCGAACTTAATTACCAAAAAAATCAAGATCCCCCTTTGAAGTGATCCGCAACCATATAGTGAACCTCAGAGAGAGAGCTCTCTCACGGGCTGTTCTCCCCTGCCCCCTAAAAAACTTGCAATTCTACAACTTTCTGCCTTGATGCTGCTCCCGTCTCAGTTGAGGAAACCCTTCCCCAACATACGGGCAGACAGAGTTCCAGCATCCCTCAGGGCCCAGCTCCCATGCCATTTTCTCCAGCATCCAAGGAGAGGAATCGTTGCGGGGTGGGGGGGTGGTCCAAGACCACAAGCCCTTGAGAGTGACCGTGAAGACCCAGGGTGATCTGGGCTCAGGGTGCTGATGTTCCCAGCGAACACCGTCCCGGAATGGAGAGACTGTGCCTTCCTCCATCAGACCCCTCCAGGCACGCGTGTCTGGACGCCCTTTCTCCCCTTAGGTCAAAGGGAACCACCCCAAGGCTCACAGCAGGAAGAGAGCCAGGAGCAGAGTGGTTGGCCTGGACTGCACCTGGGCCCTGCGGCTCCTTCCACTGGCCCACCCGCAGGGGTGAAGGCCAAACAGCGAGTGTGATCAAAGGGGACCCCTGCTGACTCAGTCAATAAATATTCACTGGCTAATTAGCTGCTGGAATTACAGCAATGGCCTAAACAGACAAAAATCCCTGCCCTCCTGGGGTTTACATTCTTGCGGGGAAAGACAGAGCTAACAAAGCAAACGTGTGAGTAGAGAGCAGGTCCGGTGATGACATTTGCTGGCAGATTCAGGATGATGGGGGTGGGATGGGGCAGTGCTACTCTGTTCGGGATGATCGAAGTGTCTCCGACAAAGTGACCAGAAGGAGGGCAGAGGCCACAGGGCCAGTGGAGCATCCCACTGCAGGCGGAGGAAATACGGAGGGCCAGGGCACTGTATCAGTTTCCTTTTGTTTCTGCAACAAATTACCACAAACTTGGTGGCTTAAAACAACACACGTTATAGAGCTCCCGCTGTGGCACAGTGGGTTAAGGATCTGCTGTTGTCTCTGTGGTGGAGCAGGTTCGGTCCCCGGCCCAGCAAATTGGGTTAAGGATCTGGCACTGCCATAGCCGTGGTGTAGGCTGCAGCTGTGGCTCAGATTCGATCCCTGGCATGGGAACTTCCATAAGCTGTGGGTACGGCCAAATTAAAAAAAAAAAAATTATTATCTTACAGTTCCAAGATGTCACAAGTAAAAAGTGGGTGGGCAGGACTGTGATCCCTCAGGAGGCTCCAGGTAAGAAGCCATTCTGCTGCTCTTTCCAGGGGCTGCCCACATTCCTTGGCGCTCGGCCCTGCATCACTCTGACCTCTGCTTCCATCCTCACATCTCCTTCTTTGACGCTCCCTCTTTTTTCTTTTTTGTCTTTCTGGCTTTTTAGGGCTGTGCCCGTGGCATATGGAGGTTCCCAGACTAGGTGTCCAATGAGAGCTGGAGCCGCCAGCCTCCGCCACAGCCACATCCACGCCAGATCCGAGCCGCGTCTGCGACCTTCACCACAGCTCACGGCAACGCGGGATCCTTGAACCGCTGAGTGAGGCCAGGGATCGAACCCACAACCTCATGGTTCCTAGTCGGATTCGTTTCTGCTGCGCCATGAAGGGAACTCCTGACTCTCCCTCTATATATACAAAGACCCTGGGGATAAACTGGGCTACCTAGACAATCCACGGTCATTTCTCCATCTCAAGATCCTAACATAATGCCACCTGCAAAGTTCCTTCCGCCATGGAAGGCAACACAGTCACAGGTTCTGGGGATTAACGTGGACTTCTTGGGGAGGGTATTATTCTGCCAACTCTAAGCATTAAATCAGAAGTGCGCCCGCCAGCTTTGAGGCCCAGCATGGGTGAGGAACTCTGAAGGGCTAACATGGATGGCACAGGCTAACGCCCTGCTCCTGGGCCCTTGCTGTTCACACACAGTAGGGATTTCAAAGCAAAAAAGGAAGTCCAAGAGTCAGGTTTCCCAAGGGCAGCAAGACACTTGGGACACTTAAGTCTTGGCTGAAGGGCCGTCCTGTGTGTTGAGGGTTTTCGGCAGCATCCTTGGCTTCCATGCACTGGAGGCCAGCAGTACCCTCTCTCTGGTCAGAAGAACCAAAAACATCCTCTGGGGACCAAGGCCACCTCCCCGCAAGTGGTTGATGGGATCTAATGTTGATGGGATACTAGGATGTGGCACTTGTCTGGAAGAAAAATTTCAGACTTGGCCATTTAACCAAAAATCACACAAAATTCTGTCGAACTGCATCATTGGTGCAAAAGTACAGCATTCTGCATGTGACAACTGAGATCAAGTCTTTGCCCATTACTCTAATAAAGTTTACAAAGACTAGTGATACTTAACATGCTAAAGAGATACAGAAATCCAGGCTCTCATCACCATCCAGGGCAGCGTCAATCGTGTAAGTTATTTTGAAGATGCTGTGGTGGTATCCATCAGAACTTTCCATGGACCCATAGGTTTCCTTGCTAAGTATCTGTCCGAGGAAACAGCCATTTCTGCAAGGCTGGGGCTTGTAAACAGATGGGCACCATTTGTGAAAAGGAAAAACTGGATCATCTACATGTCCATCCGGAGGACGGTTATAACCACTATAAAAGCGATGCATCGTGTACTATATTTAACTACATCGGGCTTAATTTATTTAAATGTTTAAGCAAAAACTAGAAGATTTCACACCAAATCATTAATGGTAGGAGGTGGGATTAGAGAAGAGGAAGATAGGCGGTCTCTATCGATTGTGCCTTTGACAAAAACAACGTAGTCATATATACATAAACATGCCTGTGTCACGTGTGTGCATAGATGTACAAGCATATATTGCATGTTTCTGACCCATGTGTGTACATATGTGCACACGCACGCGCACACACACACACCCACACCCCGCAGGTATTGCCTGGGGGTATCCCCACCCCCAGAGAGAACCACTGGCATCCTCACATATTTCTGTTAGCTGTGGGGGATTTTATCTCCCAAGAAGGTTAAAGACCATGTCCCTTTTTTTCTTTTTTCTTTTCTTTTTTTTTTTTTTTTTGGCTGCACCTGCAGCATATGGAACTTCCTAGGCCAGGGATCAAATCTGAGCTTCAGCTGCAACCCACGCCAGATCCTTAACCTACTGTGTCACAGGGGAACTCCTAAGACCACGTGTCTTTATGGCATCACATGAACCGCACAATTTCTTTGAATCACCTGGAATAGGGCAGGTGCTGGGTGGAAGCACAACCTCCCAGCCTTCTCTGCCCACGGCTTCGGGGTGTGGATGAAGCTGGTGGGGTCACTCATAGAGATCAGCCATCAGGAAATCGGGGAGAGGTGGCCCTACTAAGATGTCACAATCCCCCAGCGCACACTGGGGGTCCTTGGCCTTGGCACTAGTGACATTCGGGGTGGATCATTCTTTGTTGGGGGCGGTCCTGAGGGCTGTAGGATGTCAAGAAGCATCCATGCTTCTACCCACTAGATGGCAGCAGCACCTCCCCCAGAGCTACGACAACTAACGATGTCTATGGACATGGCCAGAAGTCCCCTGGGAGGGGGGAAGTCCTGCCTTCTCGTCCCCCTACCCTGCCCCACTAGGAGCTGCAGTGCTCGTGTGAGCCAACCCAGGACGTCGTTACAACACAGCTGTGATTTCTAAACACTGCCAGTGCAGCCCAGAAAGGCGTTTCTTTTTCTTTTTGTCTTTTTAGGGCCACACCCACGGCATATGGAGGTTCCCAGGCTAAGGGTCTAATTGGAGCTACAGCTGCCGGCCTTCGCCACAGCCACAGCACAGCTAGATCCGAGCCGTGTCTGTGAGCTACACCAGCTCATGGCAACACCAGATCCTTAACCCACAGAGTGAGGCCAGGGATCGAACCTGTGTCCTCGTGGATACTAGCGGGGTTCGTTAACCGCTGAGCCACGATGGGAACTCTCAGGCGTTTCTGAGAAGCTCCCTGGGCTAAGACCCTCCTTAGCAGCTGCACTGCATTTGCTAACAAGCTTCTGGTGACCTTGAAAGAGTCCTTTCGTTTAAAAGATCCTGAGGAAGCGCAGTGTCCTCCCCAGAGTAATGGTTTTAAAGACAGGACTTTCTCCCCAAACATATTATCTCCATGTTTCAAAGGTTACTCACTGGGTACCGAGCTCATTGCCAGAAAGCAAAGAAATCACTTGCTCTGGTTAGTAAATGTCACAGCAAAACGTGCACCAATTGTGTTCTTAAGTGTGGCAAGCATCTATTTTCTGCGTTTTAATACAGCACAGCAAATTCCAGCACCCACAGAGTGCAGCGGAAACGGGCACGAAGGAGCAGAGGAATATTAAGAGACACCGGCAGCTGCCAAGCGCCAGCGAGAGAAGCACGGAGCGAGGAGGGACGCGGCACGGCAGCAGGTCCGAGCGCAGGTATGGAGCCCACCTCAAGCGCATCAGGCAGGGCAGGGAGGACCGAGTGGAGAGGCCCTGAGCACAGGGCCCGCGGCAGCTGAAGGTGGCCCTCCAGCAGGGGACAGGGGAGCTGCTGTGCTTGCTATTTTTACATTTGCTGCAAAGGCAACAAAGCAGGTTTGCAGACATCCACGAATGCTATAGGATACTGGGTGGGCCCAACCGTTCGGCTTCTAGAATGGACCCCCTCGCTCCTGCTTGGCTTTCTGCTCCTTCTGCCCTGTACCTCCAACTACCTCCCGCCTCGACAGCAGTTCATGTGTGACTCAAGACAGTTTTTGAAAAAGACAGGCTTCGCAGCTTCCTGAAGCATAGATTTTGAAATAATTTAAGACTCTTTCCAGAAGGCACAAAAGAGAGTCTTTAAAAAGAGGACTTGAAAGTCGGGGAGGGCTGGGTCAGAAGACTGGAAACGGTGGACATGGGGACAAACGTGACGGGCTGAAAATACTGGACACTGGAGTTTCCCTCGTGGTGCAGCGGAAATGACAGGAACCATGAGTTTGCGGGTTCGATCCCTGGCCTCATTCAGTGGGTTAAAGATCCGGCGTTGCTGTGAGCTGTGGTGTAGGTTGCAGATGCAGCTCGGATCTGGTGTTGCTGTGGCTGTGGTGTAGGCTGGCGGCTACAGCTCCGATTAGACCCCTAGCTTGGGAACCTCTATATGCCGCGGGTGTGGCCCTAAAAACAACCCCCCCAAAAAATACTGAGCACCTGTGGGGGACAACATCCTGCCCCACAGTGCTGCCCGCGAACCTGGGTGAGATTGAGAGGGAGGGAGGGAGGGTCACACGTTGAAAATGCACAAACACGGTCAAGTTTTCAGAAGGCAGGTGATTTACAACACAGGTCAACAGAAATGACTGCGTTTCAATTCTCTCCGTCAAAATGGAGTTGATTACGGACTGGGATCACCTGTTTTAAACCAAGACGTGTGGCTGTCCCCATTAACCTGTGGAATGAGAAGCCACCTATATAAAAAAAGTTTTGCTTAAGCTGGTCTGAGGGAGGGAGGGCGTTCTCCTGCTAGCTAAGAGGATGACGAGCGACGGAAAAGTCTCTCTTTTTATTAAATCCTGTCTTTATAACAGTTGGCGACACTGGGAATTTCACGCTTCATATGCACATGAAATTTCATCCTATGATTCAGAAGCTGCGCATGAATGGAGATCCTTAATTCTATACTCCAGCAGACACTGCTTTCTAAGAAAAAGTGGCTAAAATCACACACTGGGACTCCACAAAACCTCTTCCCACAGGAGAAAGCAAGTACAGGGAAGGCAAGATTTGAAAAAGGAGCAGCTTACCTCTTTCTGGCTTCCTCATACTGCCAGTTAAGCCTGACTCGGTCCACAAGTCTTGTTTTATCATCGAAAACAAACTTTCCGGAACGGGAGGCAGGAAAAAAAAAGGGGGAGGAAACATATTAAAAACATATTTTCGAACTAGAAAATTCATTTAAACTTTCAGCAACTATGAAGAATACTTTAATTCATCTTCTAATTTCCATTTTTCAAAAGTCTGGAAGGAGAGACATCGAATAATAGCTGCCCCCTCTGCTTAGCAGGGGTTGGGAGTGGGGCTGGAAAGACTTTTGCTTTCCCAACACTGGTGGATTGTTTTCTTTTTTTTTTTGTCTTTTGTCATTTTAGGGCCGCACCCGCAGCATGTGGAGGTTCCCAGGCTAGGGGTCCAATCAGAGCTGCAGCTCCCGGCCTACACCACAGCCACAGAAACACGGGGTCCGAGCCAAGTCTGCGACCCACTCCACAGCTCATGGCAACACTGGATCCTTAACCCACTGAGCAAGACCAGGGATCGAATCCACAACCTCATGGTTCCTAGTTGGATTTGTTTCCACTGAGCCACGACGGGAACTCTGGATTTTTTTTTTTTAAACAGTGGGGGTATATTCATCTCCTGTGTAATTCCAAACCACAACAACACATTAGGGTTTTTTTTTGGGGGGGGGGCACGCCCACAGCATGTGGAAGTTCCTGGGCCAGGGATCGAACCTGTGCCACAGCTGTAAACAGAGCCACAACAGTTTACCTTAACCCACTGAGCCACAAGGGAACGCCACAAATAAGTTTTAAAAGAAACAGGGAATTACTCAAAGGTGACACAAAAGCAAAAGAATGCCATCTCATCTTATGTAGTATATTCTCTCATTCCTCAATAAATACAAAATAATGGTGTTCTCCTTAAAATCCACAAGGTGTGAAGAAGGCTGGCTAGCCCTGTGAGGTCTCGGCTACAAGACCCTCTCAACTGTTATACAGGCCATTAAAGAACCAAAGGTAAGAGGGTTTCCATGTGGCGGAGTGGTTTAAGTATCTGGCATTGACACTGCAGTAGCCGGGATGGCTGCTGTGACGTGGGTTTGATCCCTGGCCCAGGAAACTTCCGCATGCGGCAGGCATGGCCAAAAAATTTAAAAATTAAAACTTAAAAAAAAATGGTAAAAGGAAAGAAGGCAAGGTATGGAAAAGCCTGGGAATGGGGCCCATTCATCACTTTAGGAGTTCAGGTTGAAATGCAGTGCTCTGATGTGATCACTAGCTGTGCCTAAATATTTTCACACCAGTTACACTGAGGCTAACGAATCTGCACACAGAAAGAACCAAGACCTGGATGGGAGGGAACTGGAGCTCCTCTTGACTACTTCTTCCTTCGTTCCTGGAAATATATGACTCTAGTTTCAGTAAATCGGCTCCATCTGGAAATCTGACCAGATCTAAGGCCATACATTATGGCCACAGCCTTTATTTTTTTTTGAAATGATCTCATGTCAACAAACATTTAAAAATATTCTACTTGAATGATTAGCGATGAATTTACTGATTTGAGCTTGGAGATAGGTGAATGGGAGAATTTCTTTACATCTTTTAATGCCTCGAATGGCAAGAAGAAGAAATGCCTTATGAGGGACTATGTGTTTGCCAGTGAGATATGTCACAATTCTACACATTTCAGCAGCCTTATCCCAGGCCTTTCTCCACAGCATCACATCTCCAGAAACTGTCCACACTGGAAATGAGCTGTCACCTTCATTTCAGACCCCTAAAGCTGACGCTTCATCCAGATGAATAAATGTCATCTCTTAAACCTCTTCTCAATGCTATTTACGGACCTCTGAGCTCTATTTCTGTACTCTTCTTTGAGAACAAAATGAACATTGTAGTAAGAAAAGAAGCTTACAACCAAACAGGTTCTTGCTTTACAATTGCTATGTACCCCAGAACATGTACCCCAACTGCTAAAGTCCAAAGTGAGGACCGTACTGCTTACAAATCTACGCCCTGCACAGCTGTGGGCTTGGAAAGCACGTCTGGTTATATCAACACTCATTCCACAATACTAACTCAAAGTGATAACTCAGTGAGGTAGGCAGACATCTAAGACGGCTGCCAGTGGCCTCCACCTCCTGGGACTCATCCCAAGTGAGATCCCCTCCCTTCGAGAGTGTGCTAGACTTGACTATAACGGACAGGACACAACAAAGATGGTGGGAAGTCATTTCTGTGATGAGGTTACAAAAGACTGTGCCTTTCTTCCTGCTGGACACTCTCTCGGCTCGCATGCTGTGATGACGGAAGTTGCCGTGCTAGAGAGATCTACATGGTAAGGAACAGAAGCCCTCAGCCCAACAATGTGTGAGGAACGGAATCCTGCCCACGATCACATAAGCTTGGAAGTGGGCCCATCCCCAGTCAAGCCCTCTGATGAGACTGTAACCTTGGCTAACACCTTGACTGAAGTTTCATGACAGCCCCTGGAGCAGAGGATCCGGTCCGGACTCCTGACCCACAGTATAAGTGTGAGATAATAAAAGTGTGCTGTTTTAAAATGCTAGGTTTGAGAGTGTCTTGTTATGGGGCAAACAGCTGACTAACACAGTTGTAGCCTTTTGATATATTTTTCTATACCAACATGATACAGCAGAAAGCATGAGGGTTTAGGGAGCAGAGACACTGATTCCTGGCTACATGCCCTTGGGTAACATGGCATCTTGATCCCACCATCTTTCAAAAAAGAGAATGGAAACAACTATTTAAATTGAGATAACAGTAGTTCCCGTCATGGCTCAGTGGTTAACGAATCCGACTGGGAACGATGAGGTTGTGGGTTCAATCCCTGACCTTGCTCAGTGGGTTAAGGATCCGGCGTTGCCGTGAGCTGTGGTGTAAGTCGCAGACGCGGCTCGGATCCCGCGTTGCTGTGGCTGTGGCGAAGGCCGGCGGCTGCAGCTCCTGTTAGACCCCTAGCCTGGGAACCTTCATATGCTGCGGGTGAGGCCCTAGAAAAGGTAAAAAGACTAAATAAATAAATAGATAAATAAATAAATTGAGATAACAGCCACGAAGCTGCCAAGCCAGGGCCAGTGGCAGTAAACTCATAAGCAATGATAATTTACTGCTGAAGTTACTACAGCAGCCTAGCCAGCCACTCCCCACCTGACATTTTGAGAAAGTCTTACCCAAGTCATTAGGGAACCTTCACTCTTACCTGTTTCTCTCAAACTAAAGAGTCTCTAAAAACTCTCATTCTAACCTATGTAGCAATGAATTATTCATGGAATTCAGTAAGTCTTGTACTTCTTCCCTTCTCTCATGCCAGACATTTTTGACTTACACTTTCGTCTCTGTTTTAAACCAAAGACACCTGGTCAAAAAAAATGCCCAAGAGTACTTTTGAGAACAACGAGGGGAACACTGAAAACAGGACAGTTCAGGGCATCCAAGACACAGAGTTATTATTTTCGATATTATACTCCCCTCAAAGAGGCACTATCTGTCAACGTTTAAAAGTATTAGCTAGGGAGTTCCCGTCGTGGTACAGTGGTTAACGAATCTGACTAGGAACCATGAGGTTGTGGGTTCAATCCTTGGCCTCGCTCAGTGGGTCATTGATTCGGCGTTGCCTGCGCTGTGGTGTAGGTTGCAGACATAGCTCGGATCTGGCGTTGCTGTGGCTCTGGCGTAGGCCAGCGGCTACAGCTCCGATTAGACCCCTAGCCTGGGAACCTCCACATGCCGCGGGTGCGGCCCTAGAAAAGGAAAAAAGACAAAAATAAAATAAAATAAAATAAAATTATTAGCTAGGAGTTGCAGTCGTGGCAGAGCAGAAACGAATCTGACTAGGAACCATGAGGTTGCGGGTTCGATTCCTGGCCTCGCTCAGTGGGTTAAGGATCCGGCGTTGCCGTAAGCTGTGGTGTAGTTGCAGACGCAGCTCCCACGTTGCTGTGGCTGTGGCGCAGGCTGGCGGCTACAGCTCTGGTTAGACCCTTAGCCTGGGAAGCTCCATATGCTGCGGATGCAGTCCTAAAAAAGACAAAAGCCAAAAAAAATAATAATAATAAATATATATATATATATTAGCTAATTTTTTTTTTTTTTGTCTTTTTGCCTTTTCTAGAAAGGGCCGCACCCGCGGCATGTGGAGGTTCCCAGGCTAGGGGTCTAACAGGAGCTGTAGCCGCCAGCCTTCACCACAGCCACAGCAACGCGGGATCCAAGCCGCGTCTGTGACCTACACCACAGCTCACGGCAACGCCGGATCCTTAACCCACTTAGTGATGCCAGGGATCGAACCCGCAACCTCATGGTATTAGCTAATTTTTCAAAACCCAGAGTTTTTTTTTTTTTTGTCTTTTTGCCTTATTTGGGCCGCACCCGCGGCATATGGAGGTTCCCAGGCTAGGGGTCTAATAGGAGCTGTAGCCGCTGGCCTACACCACAGCCACAGCAACACGGGATCCAAGCCACGTCTGCAACCTACACCACAACTCAGGGCAACGCTGGATCCTTAACCCACTGAGCAAGGTCACGGATTGAACCCGCAACCTCATGGTTTCTAGTCGGACTCGTTAACCACTGAGCCACGATGGGAACTCCAAAACCCAGAGTTTTTTATTCGGCGGCTTTTTTCCTTTCTGTTTCTTTTTTTAAATTTAATTTTAGGAGGGCATTCTACATTCCATTGGTATTTCATCTTTACTTAATAAGCCCTAAGAAAAAGAAGCCGTCCAAATTGTTTTTCAATTTGTAACCAATAAATGTAAAACTTCACTCAATGACATTACAATAGGAGTGTCTTTTAAGTATTCATTGCCCAGCTTCAAATGATGACTGTCAACTTTGTTTCTGTGGCTAACTCAAGGCTTCACTAATTATCAAAACGGGCATTCAGAAGTTCTTCCAAGTTGCAAAAAAAATCAATTTCAATTCAATTCAATTTCCCGACATTCTTTTAGAAGAATAAGAAATAGCATCAAAGTATAACCCAAGGGTGACATAGCCACAAAGCCTTTGAAAACCACCGCTCTAAGCCAGAGCTCAGCAAATTATGGCCCCAAGCCAAATCTGGCCCACCACCTATTTCTGTAAATAAAGTTTTATTGGAACGTTAATGGGACAAGCCCCTCCCACTTGTTCACAAATGGCCAATGGCTGCTCTGCACTGTAACAATACAGCTGAGTAGTGATGGCGGGGACTGCATGACCAGCAAGGCCTGAAATACCATCTTGGATCTTTGCAGGAAAAGGTAGGCTGATCCCTGCTCTAAAACGTCACCTGTTACAAACCATCTAAACTCCAGATGTTTTTAAGCATCAGAATCACCAGGATAGAGGTAATTAGCAATTCTACTGCCTCCCAGGCCACTGAACCTTCAGGACGGCTGGATGTGAGAAACAAGAGTCCTTCTTCAAACTTTATGGCATGAGAGCCAAAATGCTTTTGAACAGAAAGTGGGAAATTAAAACCAACGAGCTTGGAGTTCCCATCATGGTGCAGTGGTTAACGAATCTGACTAGGAACCATGAGGTTGCAGGTTCGATCCCTGGCCTTGCTCAGTGGGTTAAGGATCCGGCGTTGCCGTGAGCTGTGGTGTAGGCTGCAGATGCGGCTTGGATCCCACCTGGCTGCGGCATAGGCCGCTGGCTACAGCTCCAATTCGACCCCTGGCCTGGGAAACTCCAAATGCCGTGGGTGCGGTCCTAAAAAGCAAAAAAAATAAAATAAAATAAAAAATAAAACCAATGAGCTGCAGCGCAAGAAGGCAGCCCTTTTCTCTCCAGCTCCCTGGGTTCTGCCCCCGCCCGGTGAACATACCTCTCCGATGATGTCGGTCTGAGAGCCCACGTCACAGAACTGCTGAGGTAAAGAATCGCCCAGTGCTCCCGGATTGTGCGGGAACTCTTGCAGAGGGTCGGTGAGAGAAAAGCTGTTCTTGAAGCCATCGGTGAGCTTGGCCAGGCTCTGGAACAGAACGAAACAGGTGGCTTGAACAGCGATGATGATGCTGCTCTCCGCTTGAAAAGCACTCACTTCCTTCCTGGTCCAGGTCGGCACCTTCACTACTGGAGGGCTGGCCCACCCCAACCCCATCCTCCTTAGATTTCAAAGAAACGTCTATTAGCGCATGCACCTTTCTTAAAATTCTTAGTAATTTAAGTCAGATTGGCAATTGAGTCCTCCTGGCAGCATGTGGATAAAATACAGAACAACGGTGGTACATTTTTACTGCTCTTGTTTTATTTGAGTTTGTTTTTTTTTGGCTGCACCCTCAGTATGCAGAAGTTCCTGGGCCAGGAACTGAACCCGTGCCACAGCAGTGACAACACCTGGTCCTGAACCTGCTGAGCCACCAGGGAACTCCTTTACTGTTTTTTCAAACCTTTGTGTTTCCTGGAGAAAAAATAAGCAATCCCTCCGAAAAAGCCCAGTTCAGAGAGACAGAGGAGAAGGGTGATTGCCAGGAACTGGACGGAGGGCTGGCGGAAATGGGGAGATGTGGGTCAAAGGTGACAGGGTTCCAGTTATAAGAAGCCTAAGTCCCCAGGATCTAATAATGTTCATGGCACGGTAAGTGCCGTGACCAGCGCACCATACTGCACAGTTGGAAGCTGCTGAGCCAGCCGGTCTTAAAAGTCCTCGCCAGGGAAAAAGGGAGGGAAGTATGCGAGGCGGTGGACGGGTTCATGTCACCGTGGTAATCCTTTCACAGCAGAGATGTGAATCGAACCATCATGTACACCTCAGATCGATACAGTTTTATTTGTCAATTGCACGTCAATAAAGCAAAGGGGAGGGGACAGCATCCCCATCGGAGACGTCCTCTCAGTAAACGAGGCTGACAGAGCTGAAGGCCACCTTGAGATTTTTAGAACCACACAGAAGGTGAAAAGAGCTCCCAGGGGATGGTGACATATTTTTATAACCTGACTGTTCAGTCATAATTCTACATGGTCAGAGGGCATCTTATATGGATGTCACTTTGCCAAAAATCAGAGTAGGTATGTCTTCTGGCACATGGAACTCCTCTGAGCAAAAGTGTAAGAGAGAGTAGATTTTCGAAGATTTTGAGAGATTTCTGAATGCGTTATCTTGGGCAGACACTGGCACGCCCTGGTGCAGCACAACTCACACAGCCAGCTCCGCACGTAGACAAAGGCGGCCGGATGGGCCGGGATTTTACATTTGTATAAGGAAGACTAAAGAATTTGTGTGATTTTTATTAGAAGACACTGCCCATGAGTCTCCCTGGAGCATCTCTGAGAAGATGCTGGGGTCTAAAGCATCTTCTGGAAAGTCAATCTCCAGCCTGCATGGTCCAGAACCCACTCAAGGTACCGGGGTGGCTTGCCCAGCTCTCCAAGCTCAGAAAGAACAGGACAGGGTGTCCAGCTCCACTGCCCAGGGCGTGGCACCCGTGACCCTGGGGAAAGTAGCACCTGGCTCAGGCCAGGGTTTGGGCATGGACTGCATGGTGACGGCCAAAGAGCATGTTGCCCGACACCGCACAGAGGCTTTAGCAAAGGGCAGCTGTTCTCTTTGCCACCAGTGCTCGGAGGAAACCTAACAGCTGACCACCTACATCTCAAGATCTGGAAATGCAGGGCACGTGAACATACAGATTTCTGGATCCCACCTAATCCAGCAGCCCTGGGGTGGGGCCTGGGAACCTGCAACTGAATGAACACCATAGGGACAGTCTAAAGTACTGCATCCTTGACATCAGGAATCATTGTCACACAAAGCGCTCACGCGGGCACCTCTCTCACTTGGCCTCTGAGCCCGAGCTTTGCTTCCCATGTCCTCCTGTGCCTAACACGCTACAGAATTGAGACAAATGCCACCAGCGCCCAGGTGCTCAATTAGTGTGTGGAACCGCAAAGAAAAGCCATGACAGAGAACATCAAATGCATTCCAGCACGGAGCAAGAGGCCCGTGGGAATCCCTTTGCTGAAACTCAGCTTTTTCTAAAAATAACTGAAGCTACAGGAGTTCAAGGGGGAAAAAAAATAAAGCAATATAAAGCCGCAATGCAGAAACCAATCTATCCACTAGGTGGAATAGTACGCAGCCGGGTCAAGGAAGGAGGAAGGTCCAGGAGGACAGAGACGGGAGAGGGTTCGGGGCATCACTGTCAGATGAGGAAGCTCCTGCAAGGCAGCAGGTGCAGGCCCAGTGTCACACCTGTGATGTGTCTGTGTCAACACCAGAAGGCTGTACCAGGAGGCTAACAAAGGGAGTTATGGGAGGTGAGTGAATGAAGTGATGGCAAGACGTTTCCGACAGACTTTTTGAATTACTTTGATAACTGAACAATATCAACATATCGTCCATGACTGTGGCTTGAATTGAAAGACCTGTTTAAGTCCTAACCCCCAAAACCTGGAACATGCGCTTATCTGGAAGCAAAGTCTGCAGATGGAGTTCAGATGAGGTCATACTGGATCAGAGTGGGTTCTAATCCAGGAACTGGTGTCCTTCTAAGAAGTAAAAATGTACATGGAGACACGGAGTGCTGCAGCCACAAGCCAAGGACAGCCAGCAGCCCCCGCGAGCCAGAGGGGCAGGAAGGATCCTCCCTTAGAGCCTTCAGGCGAGCCTGGCCTGGCGACACCTTGATTTCAGATTTCTGTCCTCCAGATACTGAGAGAATACATTTCTCTCTCTCTCTCTCTCTCTCTCTGTGTCTTTCCTTTTTCTGCCACACCCACAGCATACAGAAGTTCCTGAGCCAGGGACTGAATCTAAGCCATAGCTGTGACCTATGTCTCAGCTGTGGCAATGATGGATCCTTAACCCACTGCACCACAGCGGGAACTCCAAGAATAAATTTCTGTTTTTCTAAGCCACCTGGATGGTGGTTCTTTGTTACAGCAGCCCTAGGAAACTAACGTGCATATTTTAAATATTCATATATGTATATATATGTGCACACACATATATAGAAAATGTCATACATTTACATATATATTATATATACATTTTAAATATGCATGACTATATATATAATAAATAAATATATATATATATTTAATTTTAAGTAAAAGACAGTTGAGGGAGTTCCTATTGTGGCTCAGCAGTAACAAACCCAACTAGTATCCATGAGGATGCAGGTTCGATCCCTGGCCTCGCTCAGTGGGTTAAGGATCTGGCTGTGGCTATGGTGTAGGCTGGCAGGGACAGCTCTGATTCAACCCCTAGCCTGGGAACTTCGATATGCCATATCTGCAGCCCTAAAAAAGAGAGAAAAAGGCAGACAGACAGACAAGCAGGCGGGCAGATGAACGGACGTGGGCTCAGAAGGCACCCAGACTCTTACTTGCATCAGGTCCCTCCTCTCCTTCTCGCCTGTACAAATGGCCTTCTTGATGGTCCTGAGCTCGCTCATTATAGCCTGCGCCTCATCCAGTTTGTAGTTGGTGTGAGCACTTGACATCTTACGATCAATCCTGGTTAAAGGAAGAAATATGAGTCATTCCATGCGAGATTATAACGTTCCATTAAACAGCAATAACAAAAACAAAAACAAAAAAAAAACCCTCAACAGCTTTCACAGAAAGGCGGGAAACTATTGAAAACAATGTTTGGGTAAAGAAGAGGATCCCACAAAACCTCCCTTGCTGGTGTTAAACAGCTGATGAGGCTGGGCGGGCGGGCGGCTCCCTTTGCTCCAGGAGCGCCCTGTTCCCCGGGCGGGGTGGGGGTGGGCTGTAGGCAGGGTTCCCAGGTCCTCTACTAACAATTAGGCAGCAAGATCACTGGCTTAATAACGTCCTGAAATTTTAAACTTCCCTGAGAGGAAGAGCATGTCTTAATCATTTACCCCGGCACCTGGGGTAGCAGTCCAAAATGTCCATTACAAACACACACAAATGAAATCTATGCATGAGAAGAATACACGAGAAACAGCAAAAAGTAGTGAGCTTTCGATAGTGACGCCGTGTACAAAAGTTGGAAATGCTCCCGGCTCCTCTACGGAGCTTTCTTTTTTTTATTCTGGTTCTAATTTATCACTCTCTCTCTCTCTTGCCTGCTCAGCTCCTCAATTCTTTCCTTCAATCCAAAGATCCGTTCGTCCTTTCTTCATTCCATCCCTTCAAACTAACTTCCTTCTGTCCGTCCCTCCCCCCAGCCAGCCCACCCCTGGGTGCACAAGGCCTGGCTCCGGGTACTGGAGGCAGAGCAGTGACCAGGACAAGGCTCGGCTCTGGCCTTCAAAGAGCAGGCGGCCTCCCGAAGTGCGTCCTCAGGCGCACCCTCCATATCTATGTCTTAAGCCTTAGAAGCTCTCAGGGCTGGAGAAGATACTTTACTCCAGAAACAGAATGAACTCCTTGGGAAGGTCATTAGCTTGCATTTCAGGTTCCAGATCCACCATGACGCAGGTTCCGGTTCTCAACTGCTTTTCCCATATCGCCGGAAAACCCGGATCCTTAATGGCCAGCCCAAACTCCCTTAGTTTCCACTCACAAAAGCATCCTGGGGACTGGTGAATGCAAGTGACACTCCTGCTCTACAGAGGGACCCCAGGCTAGTCACTTCTTTAACCTCAGTCTCCTCCTGCCTCAAATGGGGACACCATAAATATTTCTCCTATTGAATGAAAAAATGTAAGGAAAGGGTTTGCTTGGCAGAGGCCCAGCATATAATGTCTGCAGGGATTGTTACTATCAGGATAATGCTGCATCTACTTACTCCTGGGAGAAAAAGTAAAGAATTCACCAACTCTGCTACTTTATTACCATTAACAAATCCCCGGCCTCAGACATGACAACTCACAGCAGAATTCAGCACCAGAGCTGATGTGAGCTATCAGCACCACTGGCAGGAAAGAAAGACAAAAAGAACAAGCAAGAGGAGTTCCTGCTGTGGCTCAGCGGTAGAGAACCTGACTAGTATCCATGAGGACAAGGGTTCAATCTCTGGCTTCGCTCAGTGGGTTAAGGATCCAGCGTTGCTGTGAGTTGTGGTGTAGGTCGCAGATGTGCCTCAGATCCCGCGTTACTGTGGCTGTGGCGTAGGCCGACAGCCTGGGAACCTCCATATGCCGCAGGTGTGGCCCTAAAAAAAGGCAAAAAAATAAATAAATAAAAGGAACAAGCAGGAAAACACTCCCTGCCTTTGGAATAGGACTTCCTGGCTCGCCGGCATGGCTGTGACCGCCATCAACTGTAAATCAGATGTGCATGAAAAACAGTCCTGAGTCCTTGAGTCCTCTTCCTTGGAGAGCAGACACAGATGCTCCATGGGACCCCATACGTTGAATGCTGACACCCCTACATCCCACCGTGGCCTGGCCACGTGCTTTTTCCATTTCAGCTGTTCTATGGAGAACCACCAGGAGCCTCTAACGCGAGGCAGAAACGAGGGCCAGCCGTCGCACAGCACTACATTTGCCAGGGGAGCGGCCCAACTCTTCTTGCAGAGGGAATCTAGACTCATTTATAGAATAATGTCCCCTTGTATCCATCTTCCGATAAAAGGCTCTCTAATACACAACCCGCACAGGCTGGTTAATAAGTCTGTAGAAAAGGTTTACATCATTTTCACACAAAAAACCCCAAGGCCAGAAAAGTCTCTTTGGTAACAGTTAATGACCAAATGCCCTGGCTAACCAGAAATACTGGCTCCTCCAGAATGAAAAATACAGCAAATGGATCATCACTTGACAGTGATACCAATATAGAGAAATGAAACTCTACTGCACTGAACAAAATGGCTTGAAAATCAGTGCTAATCAAATAGTCATAGAAGTACAGACAGTTGCCCACTGTCAAGGCTGCATGTGAGGCACTCATCACGTCAGCTCCAGCTTTATACTCGGGTGCTGTGCTTTTCTTACACTTCTAGCTGCCGGAGAGCCTAAGTAAAGCCAGGGACTGAGCCAGCCGCGGGTCAAGGCACCAGCATCTACAACGGGAACGACTGCCACCTAGAGGAAAACAGGCCCCAATTCCCATCCGAGAGAGGACCCGCCACCCTGTCTCAGAGAACAAGTTCAACTTCAAGGCCACGGACCTGGGCTCTGATCTAGTTCTACACAACTGGCTCTGAGACCCTGAAAAGGAACGAAGACTGACCTAGAGCAGCTGCTTTCCCTCTGTCCTGAGGGTGTCCCAGCATGGTGGGCAGGGCAGAAGCCCACACGGGGCTCAGGGGCCCTCAGCCCTGCTTCTGCGAACCCTTCCCTTCGCTCCGTCTCAGGTGATCTGCTCCCACAGAAGATGGCATATGAGGGGAAGGGAAAGGGAAAAGATTTCCCTGTGAAAAAATATGAAAGCAGAGTTCCCTCGTGGCTCAGTGAGTTAAAGATCCAGTGTTGTCACCACAGAGGCTCAGGTTGTTACTGTGGTGTGGGTTCGACCCCTGGCCCGGGAACTTCCACATGCCATAGGTTGGCCAAGGGAAAAAGAAAGTGTGAAAGCTATTAGAGATGATGATCTCGAAGTTATAGGAATCTCTGAAATATTATCGTTCAAAAATAGTTACATATCATAGAGTATATAGTTATGTAAAAGATATATAACTTTATATAGACATATTGTGTATAATATACAGCATCTGATTGAATTATATTATATAACTAGCATACTGAAACAGTTCAATGTATCAAGCACCTACTAGGTGACAGGGTCTTGCTGTATGCTGTCTGTCACTTCATCTAGTCCCCTCGACAGCTTTATGAGATAGGCATAATCTCATATTTTAAAATGAAAAAACTGAGGCTTGGAGAGATTAAGTGGCCCAAGATGAGATAGGCTAAGGTCTGGCAGAGCCGAGATTCAACCTCTCCCAATTCTCACGTCCGAGCTGGATCACCAGGTACAGTGACGGCCCTTGATACACCCACACCCTGGGAGCACCCCTGTGCAGAGTGGCCAAGGGAGGGTCCATGTGTTCTGATAAGGGGAAGCAAGGGTCCACAGAACTTCCACCAGTCAATTGTGATAAATCTTCATCTAACAAAACCTTCAAACCACAGGAACCCTCTTCCACCACAAGCGCAAAACTCATGCATTTGGGAGTTTTCTCCCTTTTTTTCAAATTCCCTCTTAAAACCTTGGTCAGGAGTTCCCGTTGTGGTGCAGCAGTTAACGAATCCAACTAGGAACCACAAGGTTGTGGGTTCGATCCCTGGCCTTGCTCAGTGGGTTAAGGATCCAGTGTTGCCCTGAGCTGTGTTATAGGTTGCAGATGAGGTTCGAATCTGGCATTGCCGTGCCTGTGGTGTAGGCCGGCAGCTGTAGCTCCGATTTGACCCCTAGCCTGGGAAGGGAACCTCCATATGCCGCAGGTGTGGCCCTAAAAAAAAGAAAAAAAAACCTTGGTCAAATTCAGGTGATATACTCAATGGTTTGATATTTTCCAAAATATTGATATATTCCAGTTCATAAAGAAAATCATAACATCTGTGATTGTGAAAGAACTTTTACTTTTTAAAATTTTAATCAAGAATCCAAGACAGTGCTTATGCATCTGAAATAAGATGACAGAAAGGTGATAAGGGCTCAACAAAAAGCGCTAATAATAAAGACATAAGTTATTGCTTGGGCACCACGATGGGCATGCTTCTGTCCCCCCAGCATTCATGAGCTTGGCATCCTAAGGCCCAGAGCAAGGGTATCAGGAGGCCGGGCCTCTGGGAGGTGATGACGTCATGAGGGAGAAACCCTCAGAATGAGCCCTTGTGAAAGAGACCCCAGGAGTTCCCATCGTGGCTCAGCAGTTAACCAATCTGACTACCATCCATGAGGACGCAGGTTCGATCCCTGGCCTTGCTCAGTGGCTTAAGGATTCCGCATTGCCATGAGCTGTGGTGTAGTTTGCAGATGCGGCTCATATCCTAGGTTGCTGTGGCTGTGGCATAGACCGGCAGTTACAGCTCTGATTAGACCTCTAGCCTGGGAACCTCCATATGCCGTGAGTGCAGCCCTAAAAAGACAAAAAAAAAAAAAAAAAAAAAGAGAGAGAGAGAGAGAGAGAGATCCCATGAGAAGATGGCCATTCATGAACTGGGAGGCTGGCTCTCAACAGACAGAATCTGACCATGCTGCCACCCTGATCTTGGACCTCTAGCCTCCAGAACTATGAGAAATGAATTTCTGTTGTTTATAAGCCACCCAGGTCTACTTTGCTATTAGCAGCCCGAGTGGACTAAGACCCAGTGTGAAAAAAATACCAAACAAAAACCAGGACACAGACCACACGGTCTTTTGAACCCTCAACATTGTGCAGTCGCTCTGGGAAGGCTAAGTGACTTTCTCAAGGTCACACAGCCAGGGGGAGGCTCAGGGCGAAGCGGACACCATACCCATCCTCTCCCGTCGCCAGGCTAGCAGTACGCTCGGGGTCGAGGCCTCCGAACTCGCACCGCGTCCAGTCTGAGGGCCGCCCACACGGCCAGTCAGATGTCGTCGCAAAGTAAACCGGTGCCCTTTACAGGCTGCCTTCGAAAGGAAAGGTCAGAGAGAAAAGGAGAAGGCGCGGCGTCAAACCCTGAGCGCGGCGCCGGGGACAAGGCATCTCGGAGACTTTAGCATCAGCCTCGCCTCCCACTGCCCTCAGGTGCCCACGTGCGTTGTCCAGCTTAAGACATCAAGAGAACTGCGCGCAGATGAATTCTGCAACCCCCGCCTCGGAGACAAGGGCCGCCAGCCCTCTCAGGCTATTCCACGTTAACACCGCATATTACAACCCCCAAGAATGCGAGGTTTTGTTACGACTGTGCCTCTTTCCTCGCCAGCGCTGGCAGGGGGCCTGCAGCCAACCTCAGAACGCTTCCGGCAGCCAGTCCTGGGTGGGACGCCAGACCTGTCCCACCACCGAGAACAACGCTCTTTTTGTTTCCGCCCCCGTTTCTGTATGTTTTACTGTTATCTGAGTAGCCGGGCCTTGAGCACGGCCTGGACCTTATGTGCCACGTTAAAGGCACAGTGTTGGTCTGAGCGTGTTCTTGCTGTGAACAGCCCCATTCTCGGCTGAAACCACTAAAATCTCCTCGGAGGGCAAACCCTGACTCTAAGATCTAATACTGCCTCATTCTGGGAGTGTGCACTCGGAAGGGCGGAGTCACTCTTATTGAAGGAGACCCACGGGCTTAGCTGCATCACACCATCCGAGCGGGAAATCTCATCAAGCATTTAAAAGGCTCAAAAGCAGAGAGGCCCGACTAGAGGCTAAGAACTTGCCTCACAGAAAGTGGGGATCGCAACGTTTCGGGGACACTCCTTTCTGTAATCTGAACAGCAGTGATAGAAATAGGATTTCTTAACACACAATAAAAGTACAGTGAGTACGATATAAATACGGTGAGTAGCAGAGAAGGAAATGCCGGAGGGTGGGTAATAAGAAGGCGACCGAGCTGACTGAGTGACTTCCCCAAGACGCTTGTGGCCCAGACCCTCGCCCAGAGGGTCCCAGAGTCCCGCCCGGTCCTCTCATCCCACCAAGCCCTGCCCTGCACCCGGAGGTGCGTGGGTCCTGCCAACCAAGCAGGGAACGAAGCCAAGTCTGTGTCCCCGAGCAGCGTCCCGCTAGGCAAGGAGACAGACTAGAAGGGAACCTTTAGGTCAGGCCACCAATGGCTTGTTTAAAGAACGTGCAGCCGGGGGTGGGGACAGAATCTGGGGAGGGGGCTTCTTTTCAGACGTCAATTTGTCCAGAGAACTGTGGAAGGGAGGGGACAGGCATGAGAGCCAAGTTCTGGTGTGGAGAGCCAGGGTGGGGGTCGGGGGGGCAATGCAGGTGAGACTGGGGGCCAACTCCTCTGCAGTCTGGATTGTGTTCTAAGTGACAATGAGCCACTGGTGGCCACACACAGTGGAGACACATCACGTCAAAAAAAAAAAAAAATCCCCAAAGCTGGCTTGAGGAGGAGACGGGTGCCAGGTGTGGGCACAGTGCACAGTGAACATGGGCGGAGAAAAGGTCGCCCGGACAGGCCATCAGCACTCAGGGACATCACAGGCGGCACGTAAGCATGGGCAACTCTGGGTGAAGCGACGTTAAACAAGCTTCCTGGTTGCAGGACACCTCACAGTCCAACAGGAGGTCCACTCCAGATGTCCAGGAGGTCAAGCGCCACTAGAGAGGGGGCCCGGCCCAGCCATCTGCACAGCCGGCACACCCCTGGCCATCACCCGCTTGGGAAACTGCGGACAGCCTAGCTCTGGGTCGTCCCCCGTCCCCCGCCCCCCGCCCCTGGACTGCAGTCATGAGTCGCACAAAGCTAATTTTTCAAAACAGGCTTCAGAAACTTGGGAGATGCGGCGCCTAGCAAGCTCTCGCTCGATTGTTCTGAAGATTCCCATTACTCGTAAACATTGCTCCCGTCTCCTGACGACTTTCATAAAGGGTCTCCAGAGAAATGCAAATTACAACGACACCGAGCCTCTCTCACCTACAAGACTGGCCGAACCGTGAAAGCGCTGAGCGACAACACGTTCTGTTGGCCAAGCCGTGGGGACAGGAACACTCACCTATTAGTGATGGGAACGCAAAACCCATGCCTTGACCCTGTGACCCGACAAACCCACCTTCGAAAACTCATCCTGAAATCTTTTGTGGCTACGCGTGCACAGCATTAGGTGAAAACCTGATGAGAAACGTCATAAAAGGATGTCTCAGGACCCACTGAGAGACTTCACCCCCTCCCCCAAAAAGAGACAGCCGGAGAGTGTGTCCCCACCCGATGGAAGTAACACCACCACCTACAGAACACACTTCCTCCCCCAAAGGGAAGGAAATGAAAATGAACCCGAGTCAGATCAAGCCTCTCGAGTTCATGAGACCGGTCTGCATAAACAGCAGACGACAGAAGAGCATGTTAAATGATGTCACGCACGTTCACACAGCGAAATCCAGCACCGGGGCAATCCTTCCGGGTCAAGCAAATTAGCTGCTTCAACAAACAAGATGTCAGCAGGCAGGGGGGAGAAAAGGAAAAAAGGAGAGGGGCACAGAGATGAAGAGACATGCTAACCAAACGTACTATGCCAGCCTCGTCGAACCTGGACCCAAACAGACCCAGGAAATGGAAAAACTCACTGGAGAAGGGACGCCATGAAGAGATTACTATTAAGTGGTACAGGTATATAACTTTACGAGTGATATTTCTGGATTAAATATGATTCTGGGATTTACTTCAATAACGTGGGCAATGAGGCTACGTGACAGACAAAACAAGACTGGCCATTGTGCGGTTAGTTGTTGACATGGGGCAAGGGGCAGAGGAAGGTTCCATTGTACCATTCTCTCTACTTTTGTGTATGTCTGACATTTTCCATGATTAAAAGTTTATACGTATTATACACACGCACACACACACACACACGTACACACGTACACATTCTAACATTAACCCACACACTGTGTTCACAGCCAGCTCCCATCTACAAAAATTAACAACATACACAGACTTTAAAAAAAAATACAAAAGGTTCTTTTTTCCTCACTTGGACCCAAGCGTAATGATGGATTTCCTTGGCTAGCCAGGAAAGTTCACCAAGATAAACAAGTTGAGTTTCAAATGTTATAAGTAGCCAAACCCTTGGTGAGGTGCTCCGGGAAAAAAAAAAATACACGGGATATTCTGGGAAGCAAGAACAGCAGAAACTTTTCTGGAGGGAGATCTAGGGTCCCTGCCTTAAGTCAGAGGTTGTTGATATCTGAGGAGCCCACTGACGTACGACAGCTCACAAGCCGCCTGTGCTTAGAGCTGGGGTTTTATGTAGGGGTGGGGCAGTCACCCTCGCCATGCTTACCCAAGGTTTCCAACTTTCTCAATAAATAACCCCAGGCTGCATGATTCGATCCAAACACGACAGCCAGCCCTCAACAGCAGAAAAATAGAGGCTAAGTCCATCTCATGCATGGCCTGTGTAACTCAGCGGAAGGCATCAGACTCCTTCTGACTCTCGGAGCATTTTAAGCCTGGCACAGCACCCAGGTTCCCGCTCCTTCCTGCGAGGCTGTCACGGCACAGTGTGAACATGTGTGGTGACAACAGAGCAGCCCATTAACCGCTGCCTCTCGAGGTGGCTCCACCTGGAAAGCTGGGGTGCGTCTCCCAGGACCAAGGCCAGGTCCAGAACCTTTCGCTCAGCCTCCCTGGGGAGGGCCAGCATCCCCACAGGCTCTGGGGGTGGGGTATGTGTCCCACGACCACCCCCACATGTGGGATCTTGCGAAGGAAGGAAAACGAAAAGCAAATCCCATTGGCCCTTCTCTTGGCAGGAGTAGGACGCACATTCTCCTCCAGCTGCAGGCGTGACGTTACGGCTCCTCCTGTGCTGGCTTCTGCCTCCCGTCCAATAAACCTGGAGAAACTGAGGCTGCCTCTGCCTATTTGGAAAATTACCTTGAGATGGATTTACTGCCTAGCGATGCCAAGGACAAGGGGTTTACTCCGTCACTTGAGCCCTGAAAGCTTTTATTTTCTAGAGCGTTCAGTCTTGAGCTGACACTGCAATACAACCTTTGTCTTCACATAAAGAAATGAGTGGGACCCCCATGATGGGATGAGTGACCTTAAAGAAAAAGGAGGCTCACCAGGGACCAGAGCCTTCCCCCTGCTACCATGTGAAGACACAGCAAAAAAGCAGGCGTCTGACAGTGAATCTGCCAGCACCTTGAGCTTGGCTTCCAGCCTCCAGAACTGTGCATGTCTGCTCCTTAAGTCACTCAGACTATTTCTGCATTTTGTCATAGCGGCCGAGCTGAGAGAATCCCCAGTGACACATGAGAAAAGTAGGCACAGAAGGTGTGACGCACATGCCCCAGTTCAGCAAGTGAAACCAGGCTCTGAATCTAAAGGCAACGGACTCTGGACCAGCAGGCACACAGTGCCCTTTCTTAGGAAAACTCATTCCTGCAGATCACCAATATCACCATTTATAAAATCACCACTGTTCCTTAAATTTGCTCACTTCATATAGCTCACAAATGGTAAGAACTTTATCCCCAAACTCTAATTAGGGATCAAGTTCCAATTGGAAAGATGTCAACAGGAGGAAGCCCTACAGATCAGGCTGCCCAACAGCATGTTCTGTGATGAAGGAAAAGTCCTGTTATCTGTGTTGTCCAATGCAGGGGCCACTAGCCCAGGGGTCCTCAGCCTGTGTCAAATGTGCCCTCCAGGAAACACTTGGCAATATCTGGAGACATCTTTGAAGGTCACAACTGGGTGAGAGGGTGCTACTGGCATCTGGCAGTCAAGGCCAAGGATGCTGCTACATCTCCTGTGATGCAAACAAAGCACAGCCCAAACCACAAAGAGATATCTGGTCCAAAATGCCACTAGCACTGAGGTGGAGAAAATCTGCAGTAGTCAGGTGTAACTATAGAGCATTTCAGATGAGACTGGGGACTAAATTTTTACTCTTACTAACTTTAGTTAACTTAAGCATAAATTTTAAAGTGAAAAAAAATATGAGACTAAAACTACCAAAACAGGAATTGAAATTTAAAACAGCCATGTGTGTTTTGGACAGTAGAGCAATCAAGAATGTGTGTAAATATGAAAATAAAGGTCTTATTTCCCAAGTATTTCCATTTAAAGGAACAAAGCATCTTCAGGGAAAAGAGAGAGCTGATGCTTAGGGTCAGCAAGTAATGAGCATCAATAAAAGCATAAAAGTGAACACCACCCATGAAGCTTTAGGACAAACGACCAGGCACCTAACGGGACAGCACAATCGGAAATCACAGTGCACTGCTCCACTCTGTCACCGCAGGCCACTTACTCTTGCAGGGTCTCCACCCCCTTTTCCTTGTACTGAAGCTCTTGCTTCATCTGGGTCAGCTCTCGTTTCAATCTGGAAAGCTAAAAACAAATTACACGTGTTTTTTTTTTTTTTTTCCCCAAAAGCAAGCTGTGAAAAATGATGTCTAGAGTTGTTAGCATCTATGTTTCTGGTGAGCTGGCAACCTGCTGGATCACCCCTGCTCTCCGTGAACGTCCATTAAACAGCCAGCGCCGAGGAGCTGGGTCGCCTAGAAATACAAGGGTCGGGTCACTGGCAGGTTCCTACCCCCATGCAACCCTGGCACCGGCACCGATTTTCAAGATATGGATTCACACATTTCTCATCCTCCCTTCTCCTTACTCCCCAGAGATTCCACATATGAGATTCCGCTGCTCAAGCCATGACTTCCCATTCCCTGAAGTCAGGGCCTGGAGTGCTTCTTTAAGCAGATTCAGGGCCCACTCTGGGCCAGTGTTAAAACTCAGGGGGTGGGGTTCCCGTCATAGCTCAGTGGTTAAACGAACCCGACTAGGATCCATGAGGATGCGGGTTCGACCCCTGGCCTCCCTCAGTGGGTTAAGGATCTGGCGTGGCCGTGAGCTGTTGCGTAGGTCACAGATGCGGTTGCTGCGCCTGTGGCGGAGGCCGGCGGCTGTAGTTCTAATTCAACCCCTAGGCTGGGAACTTGCATATGCTGTGCAAAATTCGGGGGTTGGCCTGGAGCTCACACTTTGCACCGACTCCCCAAGTGTTTCTCACAGGTGCGCTAGAATGTGAGAAGCATGGCACTAAAAGAGATCGAGACACCAGCAAAGCAGGTGTCTCCAAGCTGTCCCCCATCCCCCTCCCAGACACACACGCCCCGGGGCTGAGGTGGCACATAAAGAACCCAGGGTCACCGGGAAGGTGCATCAGAACCTTCTAGACAAATGCCATCACAGGCAAGAGTCCTCTGGGAGTGCAGCAACCAGGGAAGAACAGCAGATGCTAAAGCTGCCAAGGGTCAGGGCTGGCATCCCGCTAATACAGAGGAGCACCCCTCTGAGGTCGGCCCAGCAAATCTTTCAAAACTGGGGGTTGGGGGTGTGTGAGTTGAGCCCCACAAAACACACAGAATGATACAGGTGATTTTTAGTTACATGGGCTGAGGCATTCAAATGAAATGTTTCTCTTCCTATCAAAAAATAAGCTGAAGGAGTTCCCGTCGTGGCTCAGTGGTTAACGAATCTGACTAGGAACCATGAGGTTGCGGGTTCGATCCCTGGCCTTGCTCAGTGCGTTAAGGATCTGGCTTTGCCGTGAGCTGTGGTGTAGGTTGCAGACGCGGCTCGGATGCCGCATTGCTACGGCTGTGGCGAAGGCCAGCAGCTACAGCTCCTCTTAGACCCCTAGCCTGGGAACCTCCATACGCCCCGAGTGCGGCTCTAGATAAGTCAAAAAGACAAAAAAAAAAAAAAAAAAGCTGGAAAAAAAAAATGGAGTCCCCATTGTGGCTCAGTGGAAACAAATCCGACTAGGAACCATGAGATTGCGGGTTCGATCCCTGGCCTCGCTCAGTGGGTTAAGGATCCCACGTTGCTGTGAGGTGTGGTGTAGGTCGCAGACATGGCTCGGATCTGGCATTGCTGTGGCTGTAGGCTTGCGGCTACAGCTCCAATTCAAGCCCCAGCCTGGGAACCTTTAAAAAAAAAAAAAAAGCTGGAAAGCAAAGCCAAATGTAATCATAATTCATGAAACTGAAAATCTTATTAAAACATGACTGTTAGACACACTACCATAAAATGAACCATGGTAAGTGATGTTACATAAAAATACATACAGGGCTTCTAGTTGTGAAAATATTCATTTTACTCACCCTATCCCGACGACTTGCTATTTCTGCTTTAATTTGGTATGGGTCGTACTTTGTATTTGTTGAATATCCAGAAAAGGCTAAAAAGAAGGAAAATATTTTATTTTATGATGGATCCTTCAAAATAAAGACACAGAGAGAAGAACTTCTGATTCACCAAATTAAGTAATTAATTCTAAGTCTGAGATTTACAAGTTGGGACTGGCTGCTAAAGAATTAACTTTCACAGCTTTGAATCTTGACATCTGATCTTTGCATGAGACCTTTCTATGTGATTCCACAAAATAAGATAAATGGCTGTAGGCAAATCAAAACTCTATTTACTTCAACTTCAAAACTACTAAGGTTAAAAACCATATATAGGCGTTCCCGCTGTGGCCAGTGGGTTAAGAATCCGATGGCAGCAGCTTGGGTCACCGTGGAAGTTCGGGTTTGATCCCCAGCCTGGCGTGGTGGGTTAAAGAATCTGGCATTGCCACAGCTGCAGCTTGGAATCGATCCCTGGCCTGGGGAACTTCCATATGCCACAGGTGTGGCCATAAAAAACAAAGCCAAAAATATATATATACAGGGGGTGGGTGTTGAGGAGGTATGCTTATGGTATAGAAACCTGTCCTTGCTATGTAAATAGTGCATACAGTATGAACCCACTTTTTTTTCTTTCTTTTTTCTTTTTTTGGCCAAGCGCGCAGCATGCAGAAGTTCCTGGGCCAGGTATCAAACTCGTTCCTCAGCAGTGGCCGGAGCCACAGCAGTGATGATGCCTGATCCCCAGCCCACTAGGCCACCAGGGAACTCTTGTAGGAATCCCTTTTTACTTGCTTTTAAAGTGCACACACCCATGGAAGGCACTGGAAGGACAGAATCCAAGAGCTATTATTCTCAGTGGTTTCATTGCAAAAGGTTTGATGTTCTACTCTCTTCATATCTATATTCTCAACATGAATGATTTCGACATAAGAAAGAAAAAAATACCAAAGACTCATAAAATGAAAAAGACAACTTTCCAGTAATGCGTCAGTAACTGGCAGGCTTGAGCAGAAGCGATCCTTCCACATTGTTGGTTCCCCGAAAGCTGAGGCAGAGCACCCTGGCTTTTACTCTAGCAGCTTGTTTTTGATGGATGTTTAGCTAAATAACATCACAGAGCTGGATGCCTTGTTCAGCAGTGCAGCGCACCTGACTTCAGGTCTTTTAATCGACAGCATCGATGCTGCGGACGGCGCCTAGCAGGGACCAGGCTTAGCTGTGTGCTGAGCGCTCCTTCCGGTGTCTCAGCAGCTGGAGCGGTGCGTGGCCACTTCCAATTTCTATCACCCTGTCCATCACCCTGCATCGCTTTTTCTCGACGCTTCTGTCCCCTTTCTCTTAGGCTCCCACGCTGTAGTGACTTGGTTCCTATGCCTTCCTGAGCCGTGCAGGCTCCTCCTGCATCACCCCACACTGGTGTCATCTGCCTCCAGGTCATTTTCATTTACTTAACCTGCTCACAGGACCCATCTGTGGTGCCAGCACCCATTCTTTAACTCCTTTGATCTGGAGGGCTGTCATTCAGGAAACTTAAGTGCCAACAACACCTAGAAACTAGTTTATAATCATCCCCTGATTTTATACTGGAGAAGATGGCTCAAAGCTATTGAGTGGTTTAAACAGCAAGATTATTTAAAATCCCCAAATAGAACCACATCCAAAGTTAATTTGAGCTGTTCAGATAGCTCCTTTAAAAAAAAAAAAACAGTTCTATGGAAAATCTATTTAAGGCCCCATCATTCAGAATTTCAAATTACTAGAATCTACTGGAAATAAATATCTGGAGGAGCCAAGCATTTGCCAACTTTATTTCAAATGTTCTTATATTTAGAATCATAATCTTTCAAAGACATGGAGTAAAATGTTTTTAAAACAGAATTCTTTCTTAGATGAAGAATGTCTATTTCCAAATCCTATAACCTCCATCTAGTCTGACTCCTTGGTTTCATTTAAGACCAGTAATGAAAGCAACATCTCAAACAATGCCCTTAAGAGGCAGAAATTATTTCCATAAAATCGCCACATTCAACTCCTGGGACTTAAGTTTCTCAGGCATGAGTTTAAGGGGCTTCCACTTGGGGCCCAGGTGACATGTAAATGAGTCTAGGCTTTGCCGACTCCTCACTTTCACATATGTCCACTTGTCACCGTGCAGATGAGGACGGCAAGGCCAACCATCACGGCCTGGGCTCTTTCCCATTGCGGGTAGAGAGCAAGCCCATCACCAAAGTCCAGGGAAGTTAAAGCTAAACATCACTAACAATCTGAAATCGGTGCCCGACTTTCTGGCTGTGCAATTTCATAGGGAAAAATGGCAAAGAGACTTGAGGTGCACGCAGAAAGTGTTGAGGGTTCAGATGGACAGACATACAGCCACCTGCCCCCAGATGTCCTGCGTAACTAACACCTCTCCCCCAGGACTCGTAGCCTGGGCCGGTCCTGGAGGGGGGATCCCGATAAACCAGGACACCGCTGAGCTGCCGAGTCCACCTGTGGGGAGGCCGAGCCCACCTTGGGAGGACACTGTGAGGTGACAATGGACAGCCTTATTGGCCAGGCCCAGGGGTCAGTCAGTCTACTCTCAGCTGAAACCATCCTAAATGCTCAGAGAGGTTTTACTTACTGATACCGTTCATGTTACTTTTGCGATGATCTCTAAAATTAGAAAACTCCAGGACTGGGATGAGGGAAAAGGCAACTCAAGTTCCTAAGATGGTGAGTACATTTTCTCTTCAAATGCTAAGGCCAGTGTTAGACACTGGCATAAGCTTTTTTTTTTTTTTTCTTTTTGGCCGCACCCACGGCATGTAGAAATTCCTGGGCCAGGGATCGAACCCGTGCCACAGCAGCAACCCAAGCCGCAGCAGTGACAACGCCAGGTCCTTAACCCGCTGAGCTATGGAGGAACTCCTGGAGTAACTGTTGACGACATAATTCAGTTGATAAAGACAAATTCTCAGTTCCTGATGCCAGCCAGTAAGTGTAATAGAACCCGATGGTGGGGTCCAAGAAAGAACTCAGGACTCTGGGCCCCATTTTTAATGGCACGGGCACCATAATATTCAAAAAAGGAAATGTCCTCCTCTGGTAAGACAAGTCTCCCACCTCCAGGTCAAGGGTAAATACCAGATCCCTATCTCTGAGGCTTTCTTCTCGCCTGAAGAGTTTGCGGGGGCAGCGCTAATAAACAGCTCAGGAGCTCCCTCAGGCACACAGCACTGCTGTGGACAATGTAACAATACGGCTACATTATAATAATAAGGCTACACTGTGTGTGGACGACAACAATGTAAATTATGACACTGGGCTCTTGCAGGGTGCCTTTCACACTTCTTTCATCTATTCTTATAAATTCTCTGTGAGCGGGGACAATTATGTTTCCCCACTTTAGAGATGAAGGCCGAGTCTGTAGTGACTTGATCCACACGGGACCATCAGTCACAGAGGGGCTTCTGTCTAGAACCGGGGCTCCCATGAGTCAGATTAACTTTTCCATCATAAGAAGAAACGGCTCTCCGGCGCCCCCAGCGCTCCACAGGTGAACTCGATCTGTGTGTTTAGCACCCAAAATACTGCTGGCCCCAGTCCTCGCTTTGGATTTCAGTGCTATGGGCTAGTGAAAGGGGGAAACGCATGTACATCCACGTGTCCGTTTATCTCTGTTTCCGTCTAGCTCTTACCCATAGGCCTCTGGGCCGTGAGAACCTAAGATCACCCCAGGGGGATGACGTGCTTTACAAACCAGCAGGCCTTCTCCACAGGCGTCCTCCGGGCAGACTGCACCTCTGGCCCAGGTATGCGCCTCCAGGCGTCGGCAGCATAGGGAGCTGTTCCAGGGAGCCCAGGAGGACGCCCGGCAGAAAGGACAGCAGGCCTGGACAGCTTTCATGCTAGTCATCAGTGCAGCAGGCAAACAAGGCACGCATGTGAATAACCAAGGCCAACAAAAGAGGGCACGACTTCTTTTTTAAAGGCACCATAAGAAGAGGAACAACAACAACAAAACATCCAACTAGCCCACGAAGAAGTAACCTACAGAGGTCATGCAAGATGGGAGTTCCCACTGTGGCTCTGTGGTAACGAACCTGACTAGTATCTATGAGGCCAGTGTTCGATCCCTGGCCTCGTCCAGTGGGTTAAGTATCCAGTGTTGCCATGAGCTGTGGTGCATAGGTCGCAGACACAATTCGGATCCAGAGTTGCTGTGGCTGTGGTGTAGGCCAGGGGCTACAGCTCCAACTGGACCCCTAGTCTGGGAGCTTCCATATGTTGCGGGTGCGGCCCCAAAAAGCAGAAAAAAAAAATGGGAAGAAGTCACTCAAGATGCCACCAGATCCAAAGCCAGTACTCTCTCTCCAGGGCGACAAGGTGATGTGGCAGACGTGTGTGCTCTGCTATAACCTCCCAGACCCAGTCCTGCCAGTTAATACCTGCGGAAAATGCTGCGCGAGCCATTTTCCCCCTGCCTGCTCCAACATGCTCGCGTGAGGGAAAACAAAATGCTGAACGGATGGACTGTGGCCCTTGGCCTCGGCGAGATAGTGGATGAGAGACAAGGGAAGGCAGGCTTTGTGGGATGGGCCTGGAGCCTCCGAAGGAATGCGGGCCGCCTGAGGACTGCTGAGGTCAAGCTTCGCCAGCACCTGACCCAGGAACCCAGGGCGGGTCAGCGCTTTCTCACGGGAGATAAGGCTGCCTCTTTCCCAGCCACCCGAAGAGACTCTTGGGTGTAGACGCCTGGGAACTTCTTGGAGCCAGGCTAACAGTGTCGTGTTCCTGCTGCTGCAAGAGAGAGGGTCACAGCCCTGGGAGTCACCTGGGGAGCTTTAAGAGAGTGGCCCCACCTGAGGCCAAACAAATCAAACTCTCTGGGCAGGGGGGCAGGCAGTAAGAGGTTTTTTTTGGGGTTTTTTTTTGTCTTTTTGCCTTATCTAGGGCTGCACCCGCAGCATATGGAGGTTTCCAGGCTAGGGGTCTAATGGGAGCTGTAGCTGCCGGCCTGCACCACAGCCACAGCAGCGCGGGATCTGAGCTGCGTCTGTGACCTACACCACAGCTCACATCAACGCCAGATCCTTAACCCAGTGAGCGAGGCCATGGATCAAACCCACAACCTCATGGTTCCCAGTCGGATTTGTTAATCACTGAGCCACGACAGGAACTCTGGCAGTAAGAGTTTTTAAAGACCCTTTGTGAGACCCCACCCACCCAGCACAGCCAGGGCTGAGAACCACTGCTGCAGATCCTTCTGCCACGGACCAGAGAGGAAATGCTTTTGGCTTCGTGGGCCATCAGCTCTCTGTCTTGATGACTAGTCAGCTCCGCCACTGTGGCTGTGCTAGACGACAGGTGGGATGAATGACCGTGGCTGTGTGCCAATAAAGGTCTGTTGACAAACACCCAGAGTGGACAGGAGTCAGCCTGTGGGCCGTGACTTGCCGGCCTGGGGTTCAGACCGTCATTTCCCCCAGGCAGGAATTCCTCCCCAAAGATCCTGCAAATGCTCACATACCTCATCTGAACGCAGGTGGCGGCTAGAGGTTCTCAGGGAGGACAGGGAAACAAAAAAGTTTCGGAAATAAAAAATGTATTCGGGGGTAAAAAGAAGGCAAACAGGGAGTTCCCATCATGGTGCAGAGGAAACAAATCCGACTAGGAACCATGAGCTTGCGGGTTCGATCCCTGGCCTCGCTCGGTGGGTTAACGATCCGGTGGTGCCGTGAGCTGTGGTGTAGGTCGCAGACGCGGCTCGGATCCCGCGTTGCCGTGGCTGTGGCATAAGCCAGCAGCTGCAGCTCCGATTTGACCCCTAGCCTGGGAACCTCCATGTGCCATGGGCGTGGCC
>PVHT020000195.1:9814772-9876276 GCA_004024745.2 Catagonus wagneri
CTGGGGGGGGGGGGACGGCGGGGATCTTAGTCTCACGGGGACACGTGTGCGCCGATCCGGCAAAGCAGGACTTTGCTGTGCTCAGAGACACAAAAAAGGTCAAGGCTTAGAAAGTCTCAGGTACCAGATGGCCCGATATTTAGACAATATGAACAGAGTTTTATTCTGGCAATTTCTGTAACTCCGGGGAACCCTGTGAAGAGAGTGGAAGACAGCGCTTGCCCACCCCCGCCCCCCCTTCCACCCCAGTGTCAGAAATAGCTGTTCTAGTTAATGCCTCCTGTTCCCCCATCATCAGCCATTGGGGATAAACCATGTCCCCACCATTCAGTATATGCCAACGCCAGGTGCGAGGTAAATATCCACTGAAAACTCAATGAATACTTTAGCAATGAGAATACTTTAGCCATGAGAAAGTCAGGAAAGGAGGAAGCCTCTGCCTTCGACGTGCCCCTTTCCCTACTGCAAAAGTGCCCCACAGCTTCTCAATTTATAATCAGTCCTTATTTCCAGGAAACTTGAACAATGGGAGGCAGGCATGTGTTCCCAAGCCATGATCAGTTCTGCTGAGCTGATTCTTCAGTGTCTCCAAAATAGTGCATGGCACTGAAGGTTATATACACAAAGGGACTGGGTTTGAACCCAAATTCTACCATTTACTGGCCATGTAACCTTGAAAAAGTAACTTCGCCGACCCAGCATTGTTTCGAGTCCACGGGGGACAGACACACACACACACACACACACACACACCCACACACACACACACACACAATGTTACAAGGCCTCCCAATGTTGCAATCAGAGTTGCAGAGAAAACTCTAGCCTGTTCAAGGTTGGTTCCTTTTGCTTGGAGTCACTGCCAAGGAAGGAAGCAATGGGAAGTGAAGTCCACACGACATTCTGATCCCAGAACTAGAGCAAGGAGACGCCTCCCTGCTTTAGCCGACTAGCCACGACGGTGACCCGGGCAGGGTGAGACCCATGTGGCCAGCTGGAGCCCAGGCATGCCATGGATCTTGCCGCCGGCAGCTCCTGACCTGGGCCCAGGCCTGTGTAGGTGACCTCTGTTAGGGCACAAGCCAAGAGGATCACTGTCTTGAACTTTAGCCTGTGGCCAGAAATAGTTCATTTGAGTCACATCTAACAGAGTTTTCCTCAATGGAGCTCAGCTTGAACAGCAAAATGGAAAGAGCTTGGTTAAAACCCCAGGGACAGCAGCCGCCTGTAAACTGCTTGGATTAACTCCGGGATCCCATTCGTAGTCTTCCCCACTGAAGAGAGAGGCTGCACCAAGAGGCCCTGGCATCTCCAGTCCTTCCCAGAAACTGGGAGGCCTGAAACTCTCCCCGGGCTCACCGGAGACAAGCAGTATTAACGGCAGGGGTCTCTGGCTGCAGCCCTTTTTCACACTGACAAATGTGAGTCATGAGGTGGTTTCGTGTCACTACCTGAAGCATGCGTGTTTATTTTCTCCTTCCTCCACCTGCATGGAAGCTCCCTGAGTGCAAGGACCTCACCTTTCTTTTTGTCTTCTTAGGGCCGCACCCGCTAAAAATGGAGGTTTCCAGGCTAGGGGTCTAATCGGAGCTTCAGCGACAAGCCTACACCACAGCCACAGTGACGCGGGATCCAAGCCGTGTCTGCAACCCACACCACAGCTCACGGCAATGCTGGATCCTCAACCCACTGAGCGAGTCCAGGGATGGAACCTGCGTCCTCATGGATACTAGTCAGATTCATTTCTGCTGAGCCACAACAGGAACTCCAGGACCTCGTCTTTCTTAGGGTCCAATGTATCACAGTGCCTGGCCCAAGGTGGGCACTGGATAAATATAAAGAGTGACAGTAAATGGCATGTCTGATCGCAGTGCGGGAAGGCTAAGTGCCTAACAGTGTGTGCTTAGAAACTTCATGAGGCTGTCTCGCCCAAGTCAAATTTGGTGTCTAGAGAAAACCTAGCCAGGAGATGGCTTTGGAAGTCACGTGTGTTAACTCACAGCTGGCGTACGAGCGGCTGGCATCCTCGCACATCTTGTGCAGCTGCTGGTACTCCTCCTGGGCCAGCTCGAACCGCTGCTGCTTAATCTGGTAGATTTCTTTCTTGGCATTGAGAGCCTCCTGGGCTACAATCAAATACTCCTTCAGCATCCGCTCCTGCTCTCGTCTCCACTGTTCTCTGGGATCCTCAATCTGGGTGAGCTCTGAAATTAAAAGGGGAAGAGCATAAGTAACTTTAAGATAAAATCTCTTTTTCTTTCTTTTTTTGGGGGGGCCAGGCCCACGGCAGACGGAAGTTCCCAGGCCAGGGATCAAACCTGTGCCACAGCTGTCATCAGAGCCACAGCAGTGCCAACGCTGGATCCTTAACCTGCTGAGCCACCGGGGAACTCCTCGAGGTAAAATCTTTAGATGGACAATAATCATGCAATTATGTGACTAGCCGATATGCGAATTCATTAACTACCAGGATGCACACTATGGAAGTGTCTATACAACAAACCCTCCCAAAGTGTGGCTCGCCTCCTGTTTACACACCCACGCCTGGGATAAGAAGGATTTGTAGACAGGAAAGAGATCCATGGACGGGAAGACAAAACCAGACAACTTTTCACTCTGCAAGTAAACGCTGGTGGACATGAACCCAAAGGGGCTCGTCACTGTCAAACTACGAGACTCGTGCAACCCTCCTCTCCGCGACTTCTTCCACCCAGAATGCTCCCCTTGCCCCACCTCCAGGACACCCCACGTCCTTGTGCATTCTCCATGGACTTCCTTGTCTCCCCCGCCCCAAATTCCCGCATTTCCCGCTCCAGTTCTCTCACTCCACCAGCTCCCGTGAGGGCTCAGGCCCACCCCCGGCTCCAACCTCTCCCCTGAGCGCCCACCTTTTCTTTCCCCCCGTCTCCTATGTGCGTCTTCACCTGGATGGATGCTAAGTAATTCTGAGTCATCTGTCCAAAGCAGAAGTCACTCTCACGCAGTGCCCTTTCGCTGCCCAAACGCGACCCAATCCGAACGAAGCCCCACACGAACCTGCTTCTCCCGCTGGGCCTCTAGGAGGGGGTGCCATCACGGGGCCCCAGGCACCGAGCCAACCTGGGACTCACCCTCGGAGAACCCCTGCTTCTCTCCCGCAGCCAGGACATTTTGTGGGTCATCCAGAGCTGGTGATTCCTGCCCCTGCACCGAATACCGGCTACCGCGCCGTGCCTTCGCTCCATCTCCCTTTAGCTCAGGGCCCTGGCGATCCCTCTCCAAAAACGCAGGCTTCCCGCCTCGTCCCACCAAAGGCCATCCTCAGTGTGCTTACAGCTTGCCCTCCCAACACTGCCTGCAATTCGGTGACACACGAACCTTGTTTGTTTGTTTGGTTGTTTTAGGGCCACATCTGCAGCATATGGAGGTTCCCAGGCCAGGGGTCAAACTGGAACAGCAGCTGCTGGCCTACACCACAGCCACAGCAACACCGGATCCGAGCCATGTCTGCGACCTACACCACAGCTCACAGCAACACCAGATCCTTAACCCACTGAACGAGGTCAGGGATTGACCTGCATCCTCATGGATCCTAGTCGAGTTCATGACCTGCTAAGCCACAATGGGAACTCCCTACATGAACCTCTTTGAAAGCACAATGTCTGCCATCCTCCACGTCATGTCTGAGTCCTGAAACATCACCTGCCAGCTTCATTTCTAGTTTCTGTCTTTTTCCCCCCAAACAACCTCTCAACAGCCTAAATGTTTCACAGTCCCTCTCGTTTGGGAATGCTCATCCATGTGTTTAGGCTGCTTCTGTCCTCCTCCGCCCACCAAGAAGCTCCATCATCCCCTAAGTCCTTTTGCAAAGGCACCTCTTTTCCCTTCCTTCCTTTCCTTCTTCCTTCCTTTCATCCTTCCTTTCTCAGGGTATGCTGGCGGGATTTCCAGAGAGGCTGTGCAAGGCGGACGCCTGTGCCCTCCAGTGATGCCACGAGGGCATAGAGCACCCAAAGCCTGGCGCATGCGTGCAGCCCATGGCGCAGCAGCCCGGACACCTCGATACCCTGGATGCACAGATGACAGGCACCGGGTCATGTGGGGCCCGGGGGAAGGCTGCCCTTGAAGGGAGCCTCACTGAGTCCCAAGCCCCGTCCAGCAGGTGGTGTATCTACCTAGAAGCCCTCTTGCCACGTGGATAACTGCCTGGGAAGCTAACAGGGCCCGCACCCCCCGCCCACGCATTGGCTGAGAGCGGCAATCACATGAAGGCCAAGTAAATGATCAGGAACTCCACCGCCCCAGGCCCGACAGGACACCTGGCCATTTGGGTCTGCAAGTCCTGAACTCAGGGGGCCACCGGCAAGTGACAACGTGGGAATCAGTTCTAAGGACACCAGCCTGGTGGGTCTCAGCATGGGGACTGAGTGAGGAAGGGCTTCATCGCTCATGTGGGGGTGGCACAGGCGTCTTTGGGCCCTCCGAGCCTCCCTGGCACTTACTACAGAAAGCACACTTGGGGCAAATTCTGTCCCCAGTAGCAATGACAATGACAGGAACACTGGGGACAGCTAGAATGAAATGGGGGAGTGAGAAAATGTGAACCTGAGAGGGAAATGGATGCCCAGCTGGTGCCCGATGCAGGAGGGCTAAGGAGGAGGCAGAAAGCCAGGAGGGAGGCGTGGAGAAGAGACCTACAACCACACGCAGCGCAAGAACTCGCGTGTCGGCCTCGGCGCCACTGACACTTGGGGCGCCTCGGCCTCCGTGGGGGCCGTTCTGGGCACTGGAGGACCTTGAGCAGCAGCTTGGCGTCCATCCACCAGATGCCGTTGCCCCTCACAATCGAAAATGCCTCCCGACATCACCGAGGGTCCCCGAGAGGCAAAGGCTGCCCTGGTTGAGGCCCACTGCTCTCAAACAATCCCAGAAAGCTGGCTGGTGTGCGCGCAGACCCGTATTTCCAGCTCTGGTCTTTACATCATTCTCTCTGTTCCCAAAGCCCCAAAAGGGCTGGTATATTCAAGTTATAATCAAAGGCCTAAGACAAGATGAAGTTAAGGCGACCACTTGGGCATTTATTGTTCCAAGAACTTAGAAACGCTAACCCTACAGGAAACATCCTTCTCATTTTGAGAGCGGATTCTATTACGAGGCTGCCTAGGAAACTGCCTCCTTCTATTGGGTATTGAGACTCTCCAGTTGACATATTCCAGGCAGTCACGAGCACCACACAGGCCTGGCAGCTACGTAACTGCTTCACTTTTTGAAGAACTCAGCCAATGAACACTTCAGATGACATTCATAAAATCCAGTTTAGGAGTTCCCGTCATGGTGCAGTGGTTAACGAATCCGACTAGGAACCATGAGGTTGCGGGTTCGATCCCTAGCCTCGCTCAGAGAGTTAACGATCCAGTGTTGCCGTGACCTGTGGTGTAGGTGGCAGATGCGGCTTGGATCTGGTGTTGCTGTGGCTGTGGCGTAGGCCGGCAGCTGTAGCTCCGATTCGACCCCTAGCCTGGGAACCTCCATATGCCGTGGATGTGGCCCTAAAAAGCAAAAAAAAATCCAGTTTAATGCTCTGTTAGGTAGCAACAACTGTTTCACTCTACAAAAAACAGTTTCTTGCATCTTCGAGATCAACATGAAAACTCATTTATAGACAATAACTCAAGTGTGGCGCTCTACTTACTATTTATGTGGTCCATGTAATAAATTCCAATTTGTTTATCATATACAGTTTCCCATCCTAAAGGAAGTTCATCCCCAACACAATCGGCAAAGGTCAATGGCTTTGTTATCCTGCAAAATAAAATTAGGAAAGCAAATTTGAAAGTCAGGTCAATTTCACGGATGTTTGCTGAATCGACTCGAGAATTAGGTTTTACTGCGAAGTTATATATCATCTTATCTGACTGCTTTTGCTCCACCTGTCTGCCTGGAAATTAATTCACCGCCTCTGCCTAAACAATAATCAGTAATGATATCAATACACTCACAGTTCAAAGCACCACCATCTCAAAATGCAACTTTAAATACCAGCAAAAACAGAGGCTGACAGTCGCAAAACACATAAAACAAGCATCTTCTTCCAAGCAGCATGTTTACTGAGGTCACGACAATGGAATATAACTCTGCCACAACGGGAGAGTCCCTGTGTCTTGTTCTCATTCCCTGACAAAGGTTCCCCCATCAGAGCTTTCGCTTTCTGTACGTTACGGCTTAAATCTCTCTAAAATGTACTTGGGAGTTTCATCTACCTGCGGTCCTAAGTGAGGGAGTTAAACATTAACCGTTGACCAAATGCAAAAAGCCAAACAAGCCTGCTAACAATGCAAGGAGATGCTTAACTAAATACTGCCTGTCTCCCTTGTACAATGGGAATCAGAAGTTGCAAAGGGTTCTCTTTGTTTTCTGGAGAAAAACAACAAAAGTGCATTGTCCACAGCCCTCTCTCCTTGAAGTCAATCTGATCAAGGAAACCTTGGCTTGACACAGATGGATAAAGGAAAGGTTTTCCAGATGGATTTCTTTAAGGAGACCCCCCCCCCACGATCACGCTGATTGACAAGACAGCTGTGGTAGAAAACAGGCCACACCTATAATTGTCTGAGTCCGGGCAGCTATCTAATCGCTTGTCTCTATAAATGCACACAGACTGGTATGCATGGGAATCTGATAACCTAAATTTCACTACCTCAATCTTCCCACATCTCTGTTTGAGTCTCTGGCCCCAGGAATGGGAGACACCACAACCACCGCCAGAGCCCACAGGAGCAGTATGAATTCTGAACATGCTATTTCCCCAAACTGGTTAGACAACAAGGCTCTGTCTCTCCCAGGAGCTCTCAGAAATTGATCGACGCCATCAGAAAGGCACTGATGGAGCGCGTCTTCATTTTAAACATAGGATTTAAAAAGTGAGAGTCAATATCGAAACAGAAATAACATATACAGACGATAAAAACACACCATGGAAATCCTCTGAAACGTGAAGCACTCGAAAGCTTACAACATCACAAGATGAGCCTGCCTGCCGTCTGTCCCCTCCCCAAACACCAGCGTCTGGGCCATGACTCCCTTACAGGTTGGGAACGAGGTGGTGGTGGCGCAGGTCCAGGGCAAACAGGTAACAGCTGCTGGGTGTTAGGCATGATTCAAGTCCTGTACAGGACCAAACCACATCAAACGCAATGCTACTTTAAGAAAAACTGCGACCTGAGCACAGCTGTGCTCTTCCAGATTCAGGGGTAAGCCTAGAGAAAACTCCCCAAGCACGGGCGCAGCCTAATAAGCACGTTTGCACACACAAGCTCGTTTAGTCACCAAATGCAGGTGGGAAGCCTGACCTGGCGGCACCGCTGAGCCCAACTCGCTTCCTTTACAGCGCAGAACTGTTATAAAATGATGCTAAGTTCGTAGTTTTCCATTTCTGACCCACAACAATGCACGTCATTAAAATAACACTTCCAGACTCGTGGTTCTAAGAATAAACTGACAGAGCTACCATTCTGGTGAATGTTATTTTGGGCTTGATAAAGAATCCACACGTCTCTGATTCCACTTCCTCTCTAAACGAAGCAGGAATTAACCGCTTTGGAAGCGGATCCACCAGCCTCAGTCAAGCCTTCAGATGACGGCAGCCCCAGCCAGCGACTTGACCACAGTGCCTCAGGAGACCTGAAGTGAGGACCACCAGCTGAACTCCTGCATCACAGAAATCGTGTGATTGAATGCTCACTGTCATTTGAAGCCACTCAGCTTCAGGGTAATTTGCGTGATACAGCAATGGGTAATGAATAAAAGATGTAAGCCCTGACTTTCCCTCCCAGTTTAGCAGCTATGGTAGCGGACATTGGCGATGATGATCCAGCTGTCCACTATTAGCACAAGTGAAGTGCAGAGAAAGCTTTTTTGTCTTCTTCAAGAACATTAAAATAAATATATGCTTCTCTTCTGATTCATCCATTTATCACAATGATGCACCCTCCAGATAGCTGTTATGTCATTGATATAGACAAATTTTGGCATGGTTTTCAATAACGACATTGAGAATGTCTAAATCTACTGTCCTAATTCCATTCCAAAATATTCATGGGACAAAGACTTTGCGGTTTTCTGCTGTACAACACAAACCATCAGGAGTATTCAAAACTGCCCCATATCAAAACAACGACTTTCTCCCAAGAGAGGTGTTGGTAGGTAACATTACTTTAGTAATGAGTAAATCACTCCAGATGAGTTACTTGGTTTCAGAATCTCTTTGGTCTCATTGCTACAATAAGGAGAGCTGAATACATCTTGACTCCCTTTTTACTGTCAGAAGGGCAATGCCTGGGAGTCTGGAATAGCGGAGTTCTTTTGCTGTTCGTTTTTCAGCTTTCAGTGCTTTCTGGCTGTTGCTAGCTAGCTACAGAGCATGACCCCTGCATGGCAGGGGGAGGCCAGGAGCCACCTGGGAGAGGGCTCAGACGTGGCTGGGACAATCAGCACCCTCGGCAAGGTGGACAGTCCTGTGGTCCCTCATCCTGCCAATGGTCATCCTCCCAGTTGGTTGAGACACTGCTGTCCAGTGGTTCTTCTCAGGCAGAGTGGTCTCTACACCTGTGCAGTGCATTGAGTTTGCCAGGGTAAAGCCCCAGACTGGTGTTACAAATGCCCCCCCAAGGCAAGTCCGAGGTCCCGTCTTCTCCCACAGGTATGCCAGTCCAGGCCCCTGAGTTCTCATCTCCCCACAAACTTGTTGCTAGATTTTTCCCACCAACTCCTTCCCACAGTCACAACACACAGACTCTGGGGCATTTCTGTTTCTATTGCACAGTTCTGGAAATATATCGAAATAGGAGAGAGACAGCCATCCGTACCACCACTCAAATAAAACCATTATTCCTATTTTGGGGTGTTTTCCTCCATCTTTTTTCTATATGTTCTTTTCATTTTTTATTTTTTTCTCCTGACATAGTCATGATCATACAGTATATACAATACTCTAGCCTGAACTGACTTTGTAACATGTTTACTTATTCATACCTTGAGTCTCTCTAAAAATTACTCGAGATGGCCTAACACTTGAGCCAAAGTATTCTGTCCCTGTTTGTTTTAAATTATTTGTAAACCTCACCCAGAACAGCACTGAACAGAGTCAGCTCCTTGCAAACAATTACCGTCTCAACTGCCTTTGTCTTTTAGCACCTGATCTAATAAATAACTTGCATTTCTTCAAAGAATTCGCTAAGGGGATTAATATAATTGACCTAAGCACTACTGAGTACTATATTACTTCCTAGTTTCCACCAGTATAAATATTCATGAGAGCTGCTTTGGAAAACAGTTCAGCAATTTCTCACATAGTTAAACATAGCGTTTCCATCTGAGCCAGTAATTCTACACCCAGGTGTGTACCTAAGCAAAATGAAAACATATGTCTACACGAAAGAATGTTCACGGCAGCAGTATTCACAGTAGCCAAAAGATGAAAACAACTAAGGGCCATCACCTGATGAATAGATGAATAAAACATGATCTATCCATACAATGGAGTATTATTCAACCATAAAAAAAGGGAGTTTCCCGTCGTGGCACAGGGGAAACGAATCAGACTAGTATTCATGAGGTTGCGGGTTCAATCCCTGGCCTCGCTCAGTGGGTTAGGGATCCGGCGTTGCCGTGAGCTGTGGTGGAGGTCGCAGACGCGGCTCCAATCTGGCGTTGCTGTGGCTATGGTGTAGGTTGGCAGCTACAGCTCTGATTCAACCCCTAGCCTGGAAACCTCTTAGGCTGTGGCTGCAGCCCTGAAAAAAAGCCAAAAAAAAAGAAAAAAAAGAGAGAGAGAAAATGAATTACTGGCACAGATTACAATAAGGATGGACCTTGAAGTCACTGTGCTGGGTGACAGAAGCCAGACACAGAAGGCTACATGTTGTATGGCTCCACCTACAAGAAATATCCAGAACAGTCAAATCCGTGGAGACAGAGGGCAGATCAGTGGTTGGCAGCGCCTGGAGATAAAGAGGGAATGGGGAATGATTACTAAGAGGTATGGGGCTTCCTTTAGAGATAATTAAAATGCTTTGGAATTAGATAGCGGTTGGTGGTTGCACAACTTTGTGATTATACTGAAAACTAGTAAACTGGATGCTTTAAATGGTGACTTTTATGTTATACGTGAATCATACATCAATTTTTAAAACTATGATGAAAGGAACATCTCTGTGCATAAAGCTCATAATCTGTATTTACAATTACTTTCTTTGAAAGATTCCCAGAAGTAAATTTACAAGGTTGAAGGATATGAAGCTCTTTTCTCCAGATCTTAAATTCAATGCAAAGAATTCAGCCAGTAAAGTATAAAGAAGAAGAAATAAATTCCCCTATGATCCAGAAGCCCTGGATTGGTGTTTTAGCGCATTTGCCTACATTTTTCCACAGCTGATATTATACTAGATACGATTTCATGCACTGATTCATTTGTGTATTTCCTCAGGTCCTTTAGTTCTTTGTCGGCATCGCTTTCTGTCATGCTAGAACCTTCCATCATATGCAGTAAACCATAATTATTTTACCAGGCACCTCCAGTCAGCTATTTAAGAATGTTCCACTGTTCTGTTCTTTATTGTAAATAACGGTCATGAGCTTAGGGCACCCACGTGATACACACCGCCCAAGCGCTTTACCAGCAGCATATACTCTACCAGTGATGTAAGAGATGGCCTTTCTCATCGCCCCCTGGGAATATCTTGATTGCAAGTGTTCAAGGGCTCGGAGATAAATCTGTACAGCACGGGCGTGCTGTACTTTCAAAGACCAAGTAGGGAGGGAGTAGAGCCTAAGTTTCATAGCGCTTTGGGGACGCGGGGGAGGTGGGCGATGAACTGAGAAGCAGGGCGCCCGGCGTTCCCACGCGGATCTGGAGGCCCCCGGGGCCGGCTCTCAGGGTCTCCTGGCTCCGCCTATCTGAGCAGCATGAGCCCGGGGGCCGCCGGCTTTCCCCGCCCGCAGCTCCCGGCAGAGTTCCCCACTTCACAAACAGCTCTTCCTGGCCCCGGCAGGTTGGTTTTTGCGGGCCATTCCTGTCAGAGCTGGTTGGCAAGAAGGGGGCTGGTCAGCTGGAAGACACAGGCGCGGGCTTCTTTCTGTCCCCCTTTGCTCCGAAGTGTTAGGAGTTCCCTGGCTGCCTAGTGGTTAAGGATCCAGTGTTGTCACCGCTGCAGCTCGGATTGCTGCTGCGGCACAGGGTCGATCCCTGGCCTGGGGAACTCTGGCAAGCCGAGGGCACAGCCAAAGAAAGAAAGAAAGAAAACCAAAATGTCAGAAAGACTGCACTCCCTCTGGAGGCTTCAGGGGAGGTCCCCCTCTCTGGCCTCTCCCAGTTCCTCAAGCCTGCTGGCGCTCTGCGGCGGCCCGTCCCATCCTCCAAGCCAGCCACGGCCGGGGTCTCTCTCAGGCTGTCATCGCTCAGGTTCTCCCTCTTTGGCGTCCCTCTTCCACTCAGAAAGGACCTCGTGATTCCACCGGGCCCGCCCAGATAATCCAGGATAAGCTCCTTTTGGTGAGTCACATCTGCAAAGTCCCATGTGCCATGGAAGGTAATGCAGTCACAGGTCCCAGAGAGTGGGACACGGGCATCTTGGGGGCCACCGTTCCTGTACCTCGAAAGCCACGCCCTCGCTCCCAGGGGCTGGGAAATCTGACACCAACTCTCCCAAATCGCAGGAAAGTAAAGGTGGGCAGCAGCAGGTGACAGCAGAGAGGAGAGAGAAAAGTATAGACACTGACTTTTTTTTCAGTCCATGAAAGAAAGTGAATTTATTTGGATGACATACAGTCTTTCTAACGGTGAAACCTCTTTTTTTTTAATTGAGGTAACACTGGTTATAACTGGTTGATAACCTTATATATGTTTCCTGTATACAGTATTATACTTTGACTTCTGTATACATTACAGCGTGTTCACCACCAAAAATGTAGCTTCCATCTGTCACCATACAGTTGACATCCTTTACCCATGTGGCCCTTCCCCTACTCCCTCCCTCTGGTAACCAGCGCTCCATTCTCTGAATCTGTGGATACACACTGATGGTGAACACATTTCCTTTATCGAAAGGAGGCCAGAGTAATCCTATGACGCCTGGCCTATACTTTCCAGTCTCCTGGCACAAGATAATATTCCTATATCCAGTTTAGGCTTATTTGAAAAGATGCGATTCAGAGAGAATACTATGTATCTCCATTTCATTCCAAACCAATCCTCAAAAAATTATGGTGATTCCCTTCACCTTTTCTGCCACACCTGGCTCACAGGGAGTTCCAGAGCCCGCCAGAACACGGACCCCAGTCGCTTGTGGTTAGTTGCATGGAGAATTAGACCCTGTTTGCTGGGCCCCTGCCTCTCCAGCTTCAATGGTGTAAGGCTGACACCTGACAGCCAGATTCTCAGCAGTGAGTGGGTCTCTGAACTCCCTGAAATTACACAAAAATGTTGATGAGCACAGTCCAGGGCTGCCGGGAGATCACTCCCCAAAAGATACTGAGAAACTCAAGTCCTTATTTCTCTGTCATGTTTAAAACAGCACTGCATGTACTACAAACCTGCCACATTAGTCCTGACAAGTCACTCAAATAATCACACTTATTATTTGTTTAGAATTCACAGGTACTTGCCTGGGCAGCTGTCATCTAGTCTCAACTCTAGAAGTTAGTGTGAAGACTAGTCACACCTAGAACTCAATCTAAACATTGCAACTGACAGTTCAGTGGGTTTTTTGTGGTTTTCTTTTCCTTTTTTTTTTTTTTTTTTTGTCTTTTTAGGGCCGCAGCATATGGAGGTTCCCAGGCCAGGGGTCTAATCAGAGCTGTAGCTACCTGCCTACAGCACAGCCACGGCAACATGGGATCCAAGCCGCCATCTGCGACCTACACCACAGCTCACAGCAACGCCAGATCCCTAACCCACTGAGTGAGGCCAGGGATCAAACGCACAACCTTATGGATACTAGTCAGCTTCGTTTCTGCTGAGCTACAAAGGGAAATCCTCAGTGTATTAATGTAGCATGAGTGATCCGATTTCAGTGATGAGTCTTAGAATTGTTCTTGAATTACATTCATGATTTCCATGTGAAAAGACTGCCTTCTTGAGAAGAAAACAAAAATCATAATACCAGTTTTTTCACTGACTCCAACACAAAACTAACAGTTACGGTTCACGGACAAATTCCCAGACTAATCCGAAGAGCAAACAGCTCCTCAAATATATCTCAGGGAAAGAGGAGACAAGGAGGGGCTTGATGACTAGCAGTGAATCCACCAGACAAAGAGACCACAGAGAATCGGACGCAGGTGAACCCCTTTCCCCAGCAAATGCAAGACTGCAGTATCCTCTGTCTGCGATTTAAAACAAAGGGCTTCACCACCAGACTCACTGCTTCCGTGTTAGCAAGTTTTCCCACTATCCTTTATGCCTCAGTCAGGTACATCTTACTGACATTTGTCTCTGTGTCATTCCCATTCATTTAGGGATGCATTCGTCTCCCCGAACTTCTGCACCGCAAAGCCAGGTGCCAGCACCTTCTGCAGGGCACAGCTTTTCAGAGTGCAGAAATGGGCCAGCTAGCCTGAAAGGAGGTGGCAGAGCCCGATCACAGTCAACTCATCTCAGTTTGAAGGTCAATGCTACTGAAATCCCAACAGGGATGTCAATCGGGTCACAAAATCCCACCGAGAATCATGCCAAACGCATCTGTCAATAGCCACAATAAAATAGCCCTGCTGTATCAGCTGAGCCAATATTTAAAGGCTGCCTCCTGTAAGTCAGGATTCCTCACCCAAAGCAATGGGGTAGCAACGATGTTAACATTTCTACCAAACCACAGTTTTTTTTCCTCTTGGGCACAGAGAAAGATCACATTTCCCCGCCTCCTGTGCAGCTGGGTAGAGCCATGTGACGGCTTCAGCCAGTTAGGCTGTGGGCAGAGATAATGTACACCCCTTCCAGGCTTGTCCCATAACCTCCTTGCAGAAGCCTCCATGCCCTCTCACATCCTCTGCCTGTTGGCTAAAAACAGCCAACCCAGTAGTGGATGGCTGCTGTGCTCTGAATATCTGTGCCTCCCCCCAAATTCATGTTGAAATCCTAATACCTAACATGATGGTGCTAAGGGTGGGGCCCTCAGAATGGGATTAATGACCTTAGAAAAGAGACCCCCAGAGGGCCGCTCACCCCCTCCTTGAGAGGAGTCCCTGGCTCTTAACCAGGGAGGAGCTCTCACTGAACCTGACCACAATGGAGCCTTGATCTTTGACTTCCAGCCTCCAGAACCAGGAGAAAAAAAATCCTATTCTGTATGACCTACTCAGTCTGTGATATTTTGTGAAAAGCCTGAAAAGCTGGGAGAGTCAAACTATGGAAGAAGCCTGGGTGCCCGAATGACTCTTTGGATCACAGAGTCTGCAAAGCCCCTTCCCCACCCTTATGGCCCCTACTGAAACCGACATGAATAAGAAACTTCTATTCTGTTAAGCAACCACTCTGAGCTGTTTGTTAGAACAGTCAGCTGGCTAACACTGGAAAAAAGAGGAGAAATAATCAGAGTCTGTGAAAAGCCTGAATGTGTAATCTTACTTGGTTATGTGAGCATCTTGAGTGATTTCAGAGCATGTGAGCCAAGCACAGACGCTGGTTGGAGAGGACTAGATGCTCTGTCCTCCCCTCATCGTGGGGTCTGCAGGGGGAAGGGGTGAAAAGGACCACTGTCCATGTTTCTGTTAGTGACGGCGCTTATTTTGTTGTCATCATCTGACATGGCTGCCTCCCCTATTGGTCTGTGAGTTTCCGGAAAGAAAGGACGCTGTTTCTCTAATCTGCCTTTTTAAGCCTCACATACAACAGGTCTTCATTAGACCGTTTGGTAAACGAATCAGGCCGGTTTCAGAAAGTGATACACCGCATCAAAACCAGAAAGGAGCCGACTGGTAGTCAAGGAACAAGTGGAAGCAGGCAGGCTGGAGAGAGGAAAGGGCACTTAGGGTCTGAGTGGGCTCGCAGGGCTCCGAGGCCAAGGCGCTCTGGGATCGTTCCTCCCCAGAACAGCACTTCATGGACGGGTACGTGCCTGGAGGGGAGAAAGGCAGCTCAGCAGGCCACGGAGTGGATGACATGTCCCTGAAGACGCCCACATGCTCTGCTCCGATTTTTTTTTTTTTATTTGCCCTCTAGGGCTGCACCTGCAGCATATGGAAGTTCCCAGGCTGGGGGTCAAATCAGAGCTGCAGATGCTGGCTTACACCACAGCCACAGCAACACTGGATCCTTAACCCACTAGACGAGTTCGTTACCACTGAACCACAACGGGAACTTCGTCTGCTCTGATTTTCTACCAACCAAGCTGACTTCTCATCTATAGCCTGCTTTCCCAAGCGTGAGCCTGTCCCCCAGGAAGGAAGAGTCCAGGACAGAGGCAAGATCTTTGCAAGATGTTTTCCTCCAACAAAGAAGAAAGTGTCTGAAGACAAACCAACCAAAGAGGTCTCAGAAGACCAGCAAAGTTTCCAGGGGCTCTATGTGTTTTACACCTTGAACCCATCTCCTGCCGGGCTCGCCAGAGCTGAAGATCAATCGCCTGAGTGGCTGTGGTGACCTTGCTGGACAGCACAGCTCCGGCATTGCACCTCGGTGTCTAACGGTCTGATGCTACGAGGGATCCCAGCAAAATCCACCGGCTGAGACTGAGAGCACTTCAGAAATACCCAGCCTGAGAAGCAGTCTGCCACAAGCCCCTGGTGGGGATTTAAGATCACAAAACCTCCTGCACGGAACTTGTTTGCTTCCCGCCAACCCCTGGGCCCCTGGCCGTCCATCTGCATTCCCAGCAACCCGTGCAGGCAGAGCTATTCCGAAGCCTGCAGCGTTCTTCCCCTCGTCCATGCTTCCCTCCCACCCCCTTCCTGTTCAAATCCTGATGCGTCTTCCCAGGTGGGGCCTCGATTCTTCCTGTCCAGATCCAGCCCACCTCAGCAGGAAGGAAGCGGTCCTTTCTGGACCAGCTTCAGCACTTTCTCTCTCCTCCTGGGACATTTATTAAAAGTCTAACTAGGAGTTACTGTTGTGGCTCAGCAGTAATGAACCTGACCAGTATCCATGAGGACTTGGGTCCGACCCCTGGCTCCACTCAGTGGGTTAAGGATCCGGTGTTGCCATGAGCTATGGTGTACATCACAGATATGGCTCAGATCCTGAGTTGCTGTGGCTGTGACTGTGGCGTAGGCTGGCAGCTGCAGCTTAGATTCGACCCCTAGCCTGGAAACTTTCATATGCCGCACGTGCAGCCCTATAAAGAAAAAAGAAAAAACTCCAAGTAGAACAGGGTTATTGGCTCATGTCGCATCTCTCATAGCATTGGTTCCTTCCGGGCAAGAATGACATCTTCTCCACCTCTGACCTGCCCCCGCAGAGCTCCAGGCAGTAGGTGGTCCAGTGCACAAATAGGGTGAATCACAGACTCGACCAGATCAACGGCGAGTGGAGTCAGTCACCAAATACACGTCCACGGCAGCTCTGCAGCTGTTTGTACTTGTCTCTGTCTCAAGAGAATACACTCATGAGCAAGTGGGCAGATCCGAGGCTGGAGAGCCTGGATCCAAAGGAGTGGGGCTGCAGCGTGATGGACCCACCGCTTCCTCTCTGGGGCCGAGAGTAACAGGTGCTTGGGGTTTGTTTACCAGTGCGACAGGCAAGGCGAGCTTGTCGCGTTAGGAATGGCATCCTGGACGCACAGCGATAACGAAGCAGAGCCAGTGCAGGCTGGAAGGTCCTCCTCGCAAGGAGACCCAAAGTCAGCTCTGGGCCTTCCGATAGTCCACAGCTGCCCACCCCAAGCACAGATCAGCCCTCAGAATCCGGACCAGGCTGGCAGGCCCCAGAGAGAACCCCAGCCACTGCGACTCTCAGCAGGGAGGATGGCGAAATGACGACTCTCGCGAGAGCTGGACTTCTGGAGCCCGCCTTTTATAATGAACCAAAAAAGCAGGCATTCCACAGCCCACAGGCAGCAAGTAGACTGGTGGTTGTCGGGGACTGGAGAGGGAAAGGGGACAGGGGATGGGGAGATGGGAATGTTCTGAAACCAACTGTGGTGATGGCCGTCCAGCTGTGTACAGGTACTAAAAGTCATCAATCTACTCTAAAATGGTGAATTTCATGGTATGTAAATTACACCTTACTAAAAGTTGTGTTACAAAAACATACACGCACACATTGAGATTCCTAGGAAGCCACTTCATTTACAGTGGGGAGAAACAATTTCAGGATTCCAAGTCATATGAAATACTGAGGAGAAGAAAAAAATCCAGGAACACAGGTAGCTGTCATCTCACTCACGTTAAACTGTTATACATAATCTGGCAATTTTTTTTTCTTTTCTTTTTAGGGTGGCACCCAGGGCACATGGAAGTTCCCAGGCTAGGGGTGGAATTGGAGCCGTGGCTGCCGGCCTACACCACAGCCACAGCAATGCTACAACACCGGATCTGAGCCTCGTCTGCAACCTGCGTCGCAGCTTGCCAGATCCTTAACCCACTGAACGAGGCCAGGGATTGAACCTGCATTGTCGTGGATACTAGTTGGGTTTTTAACCTGCTGAGCCACGATGGGAACTCCCCATATCTGGCAATTTTGATCCACAAATTCTAAGTCATGGCTGACCAATGTCCCAGACGTCTTCCAAATAGCTGGACAAGTCTTGAAACATTCTCTAAGTGGATCATTTCCAATTCTTTGTATTCACTCATCACAACACTCTACATCATGTTCTCATGCTACAGTCACAACCCACTAGTGAGTGGTGAAATCAAATGAGTATGTCCCAACCAGTGTTTTAGTTTAAAAAGAACATACTGGAGGAGCTTCCTTCGTGGCTCAGCGGTTAACGAATGTGACTAGTATCCATGAGGACGTGGGTTCGATGCCTAGTCTCGCTCAGTGGGTTAAGGATGATCCAGCATTGCGGTGAGCTGTGGTGTAGGTCCAGACAGCTCGGATCCAGCACTGCTGTGGCTGTGGCGTAGGTCGGCACCTGCAGCTCTAATTTGACCCCTAGCCTGGGAACCTCCATATGCGCACCTGCGGCCGTAAAAAAAAGAAAAAAAAAAAAAAGAACATACTGGAGCTCATCACACCTCACAAGGTTAGTACGATACCACGTCATGAAACTTGTCCTTCAGTTGCACGTGTGATACAAAGCCGTCTCCTTGCCTTCCGGAGCAGGGCTTGGTCAGCAGTACTGAGACAGGCGGCCCTGCAGGGCATCGCCCAGGTGGATCTACCTGGTCACATGAGGACTGGGATGCTTAATGCACAGGGCTGCCGCCAGCCAACCCGCGGGTTTTGCAGACACCAAAGTGAGCAGCTCACCCGCCAGCCCCGGGGCAGAGCCCGCATTGTGCTCAGAGGGCCCGGGAGAATCTCCTTTAATCAACACAACAATTTTTAAAAGATGGGTCCATTATCCCCACCCCCACGTGACCTAGGAGGAACATGAGCTCAGGGCCGGCACCTTAGAAATGGCAAGACTAGGGGGGAAAAGCCTGCTGGGGTCACATTCAGCTCAGAGGAGGGAGGCCGAGCAAAAATGAAAGGGTTTCAAGAGCCAATCAAGCAGGAACCACCATCCCTGAGGAGAACACCAGAAATAGAGATGCTGCATTACTGCTAAAGAATAGGCATGTACTCACGCTATTCTGATTTTAAATAATTTTATCTCCCTTACTCTCCTGACAAATTGCTAATGATGATTTACTCCAAGGAGAGTCCAGTTCAGGAAGTTCATGGCCATCTTATTTTTAATATAGCCAAAACATTAGATGAGGGGGTTAAAACACTCCTTTAAAAATAAAATGGGGGGGGGGAATGGGCTGGGGGTTTGGGATGGAAATGCTATAAACCTGGGTCGTGATGACCACTGTACAAGTATAAATGTAATAAAATTCAATGAGTAAAATAAAATACAAGGAGTTCCTGGTTGTGGCTTAGTGGGTTCAGTGCCTGATGTTGTCTCTGTGAGGATACAGGTTCAATCCCTGGCCTCACTCGGTGAGTTAAGGATCTGGCATTGCTGCAAGCTGTGGTATAGGTCGAAGATTCAGCTTGGATCCAGTGGCTGTGGCTGTGGCGTAGGCCTCAGCTGCAGCTCCAATTCAACCCCCGACCCAGGAACTTCCATATGCCACAGGTATGGCCCTACAGAAATAAAATAAAATTAAAATAAAATACAATATTGGAGTTCTTTTGTGGTGAAGTGGGTTAGGGATCCAGCGTTGTCACTGTAGTGGCTCAGGTCACCGCTGCAGCGCATGTTCAATCGCTGGCCTGAGAACTTCCAATATGCTGCGGGTGCGGCCAAAAAAATAAAAAACAAATAAATATTACAAAATTTTGGTTCTTAACTTACTACTGAATACAACAGACAGGAAAGGATATTTAAAAATTAAAAGGGGAGGTTTTTAAGGAAGGATTTTGGGGGAAAAAAAGAAACAAATAGTAACAATTGACGGAAGAAGAAAATTCAACTGAAATAGGAGAGGAAAACCCCACTGGCCAAGGAGAGCGAAGAGACCCAACAATAACATTCTTTAGAAATGGCATCACAGGGGGAGGCGACCCAGTACGGTCTGGCCATCCTTTCAGCCGAGCGGCACACAGACACACAGCGGCAGAGACGGCACAGAACTCTGGGCTCTGTGATCTCAATTTCAGCTTTGCAAATACTGCCAAGATCAAGCTCTCCCCCACGTATTGTTCCCTGTTGCAGAAGTCCTGGGTCAGGCTTCTAAGAGTAAGAGCTAAGGGATTTTATCACCCGTCCTTTTATGTATTAATTATCTCCTCCCACCCACGCCCCCAACCCAACACACACAACTTTTTAGCAGTCACTTAATCTGTTTTCTTTTTGGCAGCAGAATTCCATCCTTTACAGATGCATCTTTGCATATATCACCATCTGAACCCACGAACAAAAAAAATGCACAGGGGAAAATGCCTGAACATCTAAGACGTCCAGTCACGCCTCAACGGGACACGTGCCAGGAAAGGGTGCTGGGAATGGCGAGTCCTCAGAAACAGCGGTTCTTTTAGGTCTCGGATCTCAGGGGGAATCTGAGATAAGCCACTGATCTCCTCCCTAGAAAAATGTGCTTACATGTATACCCCGAATGCCGCCCTCATGGAGACACAAAATGTCGCCTGTCCGGGAAGTCCGGTTTCGGGAAGCCTGTTCCCAAAGCTCCCCGCCCAGGAGATGAGGCACCGGGGAGCGAGCACGGCTCCCAGGGGAAAGGCCGGTTTCACCAGTGGTGGGTTCAAGGCCCATGAGACAGGAGCACCAAGGCCGCTTCTGACCTGCCCAGTGAGAGGCCGCCCGATGGACTGGGGACCTGCCCCGGCCTAGGGCAGGTGGGGGTGAGAACGGCTGTGGCTAAAGGAAGGCCCAGGCGACCCAACATGGGCCAAGGCCACCGCAGTGCGCAGGAGCTCCAAGGCCCGAGGAATGGGGGCGGGGGTCATCAGCTCTGCTTCGGGGAAAGTGGCAGCAGGAAGAGGGCCCAGAGGCGTGGGCAGGAAAGGTGGAGGCCGGAGGAACGCTGGGCCGGGGGGACAGTGACGGCGCAGGTCCTGGAGCCGGTGAAGCCAGTCACCAGGACCCTGCCAAAGGCGAGGCGAGCTGAAGGGGTGACAGGAGCACTGGTGCTACTCGGTGCACTTCAGCTGTTTCCAGAGGCCTGCTGGTTCCCCTTCTAAGTGACATCAGGAGGACTCCGAGCTTAAGGTCGTCTGTGGAGCACCTGCACTAACGGGGGCCGGCCCAAGGCGAAAGTCATGACCACTGCAGAGGCTCCCTGAGACTCTCCAAGGAGGCAGGGACGGTCACTGCTGCCTTTATGGCAGCATCCCTAGCGGGCCTGGCACGGCGTGGGGACACTCAGACGAGCAAGGTGGCCTGGGCGCCGCCGGACCGGCGGCAGGACTTTCTGTAACGTAGGAAGCCACCCCCACACCCCACACCCCCACCAACTGCTGCAGGCACTGGGGCAGGGCCTCCGTCGTTTTGCTCAATATCAGCTCTAAGAATGGTTTAAAAACCCCTCAGAGCAGGACTGCGGGTAATGACACTTGAGCAGCCCCCCGCCCCGAGGTGGCTAAAGAGCGAACCCTGGGAGTTCCAGCTATGGCTCTCCCACCTGTCGTGTCCCCGCCACCCTTTGGAAGCTCAGTTTTCTGGACCCCAAAGCCTCTAGAAGGCCATTCATGTCTACTCCGAGCCTCCTGAGGACTGTCACCGGATTGTGCGTGCAGCCCCCGGGGCCAGCTGTATAGGCCGGATTCCGGTGAGTTCCCTCAGAGACCAGACCAGGCCCTCTGTGGAGGTTCCCGCCACTGCCAGGAAGCCCGTGGAGTCATCCCTTTGGCCCTGCCAATGGGGACAGCAATGGCTGGAGCACGCACCCACCTGGAGCCCTGGCCAGGAGAGCCGCGTAGGCCAAAAGCGCGACACCCACCAATGTCCGAGACAAAGAGCAACACTTAGAGCAAGTACCCCGTGATTTTTCTGAAATACATCTGTGCTGTCAGTGCATGTCCCCAAGACCAAGCCACCAGCACTCGGAGCCTGTGCCCTCCGAACAAAGTTCAAAACTGTCCCCAAAGCACACTGTTAAGGTAAATGGGACTGGCCAAATCACGCGGGGAAGTGCCCGGCCCCTCTGTCGCCAGAACACTGCTGGCCTCGCGTGCTGGGCTCTGCCTCATGATGGCAGAGGGGACGCAAGCGAAGTTCTTCCCAGGACCAGAAACCAAGGAAGACCAAAGGGTGTGGCCTGTCCAGCTTTGGGACACCATGGCCCAGCAACCCAGTCGCAGAGAACAAGACCGCAATGCTCAGGCCTCTTGTCTATGTTCTCCTCCCCCGAAGCGGCCCAGTCCTCTCAATCCTAAGAGGACCTTAACTCATCTTCTCACTCTAAGCTTCTAGAACCCCTTTCCCTGTAGAGGCCACCTCCCCTCGAGTCCAGGCAATCCTGTTCCCAAGACTCTGCTCTGCACAGACCCGCACCCTCCAGCAGGAGTGCACCATGCTCAGATGGATGGATGGAGGGATGGACTGAGAGCCAGATGAAAGGATGGAGGGAAGAATGGACAAGGAGAAGGATGGATGGAGGAAGGGACAGATGGATTGAAGGATAGACAAAGGGACTGATGAAGAAATGGAAAAATGGATAAATAGTTGGATTGGTAGATGGGTCAATGGCTAGATGGAAGGAGGGAAGGAAGGAAGGGAGAAGAGAAAAACAGAGGGATGGATGGCTGCAGAATGGACATAAAGATAAAGGGAGAAAGGGAGGGATAAAGAGGTGAAGACTCCATCTATACAGGCCAGTGGAGAAGACATTTCTAGAAAAAGAGGACAGAGATGGAATGAGTTAAGGGAAAACTCTGTCCTATCAAGCCAGAATTCCCAAATCAGGTCCCTTAGGAATTTTAGGCAAACACCTTCCAGGCAGGTTTAGGGGGCCAGAGGGCAGCCCAGTTCCTTCACTTCTCAATTGGGCTTTACTTCCTTCAATTGCTTTTCCAACTGGGATGCTGGAAAGTAGCAAAAGAAGGAGCTGAACTCACACACCAACCAAGGAGAAGCCACCTCAAAACTCCCTATTGATCTGACTTAGAGCAGGGCCACTCGGAGAAAGGGTGGCTGATTTGGAGCTGCCACAGAGAGGGGCTTTCCTGCACCATCCACTGCGGTTGCCGCTAGCCATGTGTGATTATTTATGGTGAAATTAATTAAAATTAAATAAAATGTCCATTCCTCGGGTGCACTAGCCACATTTCAAGTACTCAAGACACAAATGTGGCCCATGCCTCCCATATCAGAGCAGACACTATTTCCATCACCACAGAATGTTCTACCGGACAGCACTGCTCGAGACAGTCACAGGGAAGCAGGAGGAAGAAGATCTCTCGGGGGACGAAGACTGGGTGAAACAGAGCAGAGACAGGAGTTCTCATCGTGGCTCAGCGGAAATGAATCCGACCAGGAACCATGAGGTTGCGGGTTCGATCCCTGGCCTCGCTCAGTGGGTCCTTAATCCGGCATTGCTGCGAGCTGTGGTGTAGGTCGCAGACGCGGCTCAGATCCCACATTGCTGTGGCTGTGCTGTAGGCCGGCAACTGCACCTCCGATTGGACCCCTAGCCTGGGAACCTCCCTATGCCACGGGTGCGGCCCTAAAAAATGACAAAAGGCAAAAAAATAAATAAATAAAAATAACACAGAGCAGAGACAGGCAGCAGACAGTAGCTCACTGGAGTATTTTCTCCGAGCAGCATATATTTTAAGGTCCAAATCTTAAAATACACTGACACTCTTTGGTTCACTAATCCTACTCGCATGGTGGTTCTCAACCGGGGGCAGCGGCGCCTCCCGGGAACATGAGGGAGTGTCCAGAGACATTTTTGGTTGTCACAAGTGAGGCTAGTGAGTGGAAGCCAGGGAGGCCACTAAACATCCGACAAGGCACAGGACAGCCCCATGACAAAAAATCACCCGAGCCAAAATGTCAACAGTGCCACCTACGAAAATGATCTAAAACAGGTAGAGAGCTTCATGTAGGAAGACGTGCATCGCAGTACCACATACAATAACAGGAAAAAGGAAACAAGCCAAGTGGCCAACTATTGTTGGATCCGGAGTTCCCTTCGTGGCTCAGCGGAAGGGACTAGGATCCATGAAGACGCAGGTTCGATCCCTGGCCTCGCTCAGTGGGTTAAGGATCCAGCATTGCCATGAGCTGTGGTGCAGGGCACAGACACGGCTTGGATCTGGAGTTGCTGTCGCTGTGGCGTAGGCCGGTGGCTACAGCTCTGATTTGACCCCTAGCCTGGAACCTCCACAGGCCTCGGGTGTAGCCCTAAAAAGACAAAAAAAAAAGGATGGGATCCAATAACGACTGCATGCCAACAATCATGCCATGGTTAGTCACCGAATACCTGCTACAAGCCAGGCTCCGCTTAGGCACTGTGGACCCTTGTCCACAAAGCACCCAGAATGCTCCTCCTCGTGAGGCCTACCTGGGGTAAATTTTTAAGTGTGTTTAATACAACACTGAGAAGTGCTTTGGTTACTACTGGCCAGGCAGAAAGGGTGGCGGCTATATTACTTGATATAGGATCACATTTCGCTTTCTTTAGTTACAAAAAGAAAAAAGACTAGTTAGAAAAAGACACCTAAACACGGCAATAATTGTAGGGAGAGGGCTGGATGGGATTGCGGTATGTCTAGGTAAATAAAATAGGCCATTTCTTATGAGAAAGAGTTGACCCAGAATCCTCTCCTCTCCTCTTTCCATGGTCCCTTGCGAACAAGTACGGCCATCACTGAAAGCTTCCCGGGTCTAAGAGAAGGGCAAGCCAGGCAGTGAGCTGGAGGCACCTGACTCCAAGGTGCCCCGGGGCCAGCTCAGCCTGCAGACATGTTCCGTCTGGTCTGCGCTGCTCGGCCTCGGATTTTCTACCAAAACCCCATTGGAATGCCGACATTTAACCTCAGGAGATTTCATTTCACACACCTGAATTTCTAACCCTCTTGAAAAACAGAAGAGCTGGCACATGGGGATTAGAGTCCCCAAAGACAAAAATGGCCAAAGCTGATTAGGGCCACCCCCTTTTAGAAAGTGCCACTCACTGGCATGCCACAGTCCCCACCACTCCGTTACCTCCGACATCTGGCAATTTGGTGGGGAGCCAGCCCCAGTGGGCGTCTGAGTCTGCCATCACCGCGCCAAGGGGAGGAAAGCGGAGGTGGCCCAGCAAACAGACAGAATGAACACGGAGCTCCTGCCAAGCAGAGGCAGGCACGAGGCTTGGTAATACATGATGCCCACAGTCTCAGGCATGTAATCTTGGCTACGGATGAGAGAGCTTGCGGACCCCACCCTAGGAGAAGCTCTACGAAAATTGTCAAGTGCTATCCGTTTGTTTAAATATTCACTGCAGGAAAGCTATCTGAGATGCTAGGTGCCAGGAGTTAACCTCCAGGAATTCGGCTCAGCCTGGAAGCAAATAATTAACAAATTGCCACTGCCTGACAAACTCCCTCGATGGCAGGAGGGCCACCACAGAAGCTCAGAGGGAGGCGGCGATGCAGCATAAACATAAATGATTTTTATGTCCAGCACAACATTGAACCCTCATGTCCCTTCACTGTTCCAAAACAACAATACCATGGCATGTCTAGCTATTCAGGCTTTCTTTCCCCTTTACAAAGGTCGAATAGCTATACCATATATTATATATAATACAATAATATTATAATAATTATATAATATTTATTGTAATAGCTATAATTGTTGTAAGTGTTTCCGGTTTCTAAGGTCAAGGCTGATCTGCCCAGTCTCACGATGGGGTTGAAATCGTCCACAAATCCGTTCATTACAGTGAACAACAGGGAGTCCTACGGCAGCGGATTTCTACACCGGCCGCCAGCAGAACCCCTTTTGGGTTCACCCCGGAAGCTGGACCTTATTGATGTGTGTGGGGCATGAGCCGCAGTCGTTTTTGAATGCTCTTTAACTATAATTTGAAGCCCCACTTGACCACAGGAGGCTCACAGGTAAGCAGCCATCCGTCTCCTGGGGCGGGGCCCAGGGCGACCCCGTGGGGAGGGAAGATGGGAGATAAGCAGAGTCAGGAGCTAGACGTGGGGAGCGCAGGAGCACATTTATTTTAATCTACTTTCCAAACTGAGAATGCCACCTTGAGTATTTAAAATATCTTTAGAGCTGCAATCAAATAATTATTTATTCAACACCGGGGTGGGTGACAGCACGGCCACGCGCCGAGCGCAGGAAAAGCTCTGGGAGACAAGAGAGATGAGGGCAGGCCCGGGCAGTGTACGGCCTGGCAAAGAGGAGAGAAGGGCAAAGTGCCAACCAAACACTGGGACTAAAAACTTTCACGACAATACGCTTCTGCACAGGGTAAAAAGTAACATGCCTCACTTATCCCAGGGTCGGTTTCTCCTTTTTCGGAGTAAGACAGTGGTTCTAAAACACTCACTGAGGAGTTCCCGCTGTGGCTCAGCGGAAACGAATCCGACTAATATCCATGAGGACTCAGGTTCGAGCCCTGGCCCTGTTCAATGAGTTAAGGATCCCGACTTGTTGTGGTTGTGGCCACATCAAGCTGCTGGACGCCACAGCCACTCCACTCCACTGGTCCCCAAGCAGGTACGGAAGTCAGTCACTTTTGGCCAGCTGGAGCCCTGGGACGGGGAATCCGGGGATGGATTGGAGCGGGGCAGGGCTTCAGTCCCTAGGGAGCCAGGGAGAGAAGGGACCCACCGGGGCAATAAGGGATGCCGCAGGAAACACAGCCAGAGCAGCGGAAGAGGTCTCCTCTTAAGAGGTGCCTGTGAAGCAGAGGTCCCCGCAGCGCGCGCCCTCTCCGGCCCCCACGCCCCGCCTCCCGGCACATGAGAACTCTCACCGGAAAGCTCCACCAAGCACCTTCAACCATCCCACCTTCTCGGCCTCTTGCGGAATGAAGGGTAACGAGGTAGGGGAAAACAGACTGACAACATCTGTCTGCAGAGTGGAAAACAGCAACATTCCACCTTATCGTGATCAAAGTGGAAACATTTCAAGCAAGCACCAACAGAGCTTTCGCCATCAGAAGAAGCCGAAAAAAATAAGTTCGGGGCTCAACATCATACAGGCTAATGCTGAGGGGCCCTTCACAGGGGCACGGAGGAAACGGGCAGATGAAATGTCACCTCCTGAGAGGGAGGCCTGACCACGTGGCAAGTCTTGGGGGGTACTGCAGGGAGGGCCGGGCTGTCCTGTGACGTCAATGAGCGGGATGCTCTGCACAGAACATTCTGAAGAAAGGCGAGCAGGGAGCCGATGCTGGCTGATCCTCTAGGGGACGGCTGGATTCTCCGTTTTGATGAGGCCTGTCCATTCAGTTAGGTTATCAGTCACCGAAGAATTACTGCTTCACCACGTAGCTGCTTGCTTGGGGGTGGGGTGGGAAGGGAGCTTATGGGAACCCCATGGCTAGCGTGAGGGTATGGGGCTGCATTTGTTTGCTTTTAGAAAGCTTCCCAGGTATTTTGTAGGAAGCCCCAAGAATCACTGGTCCAGAGATCAGTGGATCTTGAGCCTGGCTGCTCACTGAATTCACCAGGAGGACTTTGCAAAAATGGACACCAGTTGCAAATCACATACCTGATAAGGGTCCAGTATTCATAATATATAAACAACTAAAATTTAACAAAAGAAAGGCAAACAACCCAATGAAAAAATGGGCAAAGGAACTAAACAGATATTGCATCGAGATATACAAATGGCCAACAAGCATATGAAAAGAAGAGCAATGTTATCAGCCTAATATTAGGGAAACGCACGTCAAAACCACAATGAGACACCACTTGGCACCCACTTAGGATGGCCGTTTTTTTTGTTTGTTTGTTTTGGGTTTTTTTTTTCAAAAACCAAACAGACAAAACAACAACAACAACAACAAAAATAACAAATGCTAGCAAGGATGTGGAGAAACTAAAGCCCTGCTGCACTGCTGGCGGGAATGTAAGATGGTACAGCTGCTGTGGAAAAACATTTTGATGGGTCCTCAGAAAGTTAAACATCAAAATACCCCATGACCCAACAATTCCACACCTAGGTATGTACCCAAGAATACTGAGAGCAGGCATTCAAACAGATACTTGTACACGCACGTCACAGCAGCACTACTCACAATAGCCAAAAGGGGGAAAGAGCGCAAATGCCCATTAACAAATGAAGGGATAAACACAAGGCGCGCTGTCTGTACAATGAAATGGGACTCAGCCTTGCAAAGGAATCAAGTCCTGATGTGTGCTGCAACATGGATGAGCTTTGAAACACTATGCGAGATACAAAAGACCAAATACTCTGATTCTATTTTTAAGAAACGTCCAGAACCAGCAAACCAGAGAGACAGAAAACAGATTGTTGCTTGCCTGGGGCTGGGTAGAGGGAGGAATGGGGGAGTGACAGCTTAATGGGTACAAGGTTTTCTTTTCGGTGATGAAAATATCTTGGAACTAGATAGGGGTGGTGGTTGCACAACACTGTGAATGCCACTGAATTAACCATTTAAAATGGTTAGTGGCTAATTTCATGTTCTATGAATTGTACCTCAGTCTTTAAAGATGGGAGAAAAGTGGCTATATCAGGAGACTTCCTGGCCCCTGCTGATCCAAATCTCCTAGGGTGGGGATATATCAACATATATGCATGCAACCCTAAATCAATATAAAAATGAGGGCATTTCTGGGGTTAAGACCCCAGGATTTTATCTGATGCTACACTCTCCAAGGGTCAAGAGTATGACATGCTGCCCTCCATGTGTCCGGGGGGAAAAAAAAAGTACACTTTAAAACAACATAAATAGGAGTTCCCACTGTGGCTCAGCAGGTTCAGAACATGACACTGTGTCCATGAGGACACAGGTTCGATCCCTGCCCTCACTCAGTGTGTTAAGGATCCAGTGTTGCCATGAGCTGTGGTGTAGGCCACAGACGCGGCTCAGATCTTGCCTTGCTGTATGACTGCGGTGTAGGCCAGCAGCTGCAGCTCCCATTCAACCCCTGGGAACTTCCATATGCCACAGGTGCAACCATAAAAAGACAAAAAAAAAAGGAAATAAAACAACATAAAAAGTCAAGTAACAGTTAGAAAAACAAAGATGATGACAAAAATCATAGCTACAAGGCACTCAAGAGCAACAGAGCCGGAGTTCCCATCGTGGCTCAGTGGTTAACGAATCTGACAACCATGAGGTTGCAGGTTCGATCCCTGGCTTTGCTCAGTGGGTTAAGGATCCGGCGTTGCCGTGAGCTGTGGTGTAGGTTGCAGATGCGGCTCGGATCCCGCGTTGCAGTGGCTGTGGTGAAGGCCGGCAGCTACAGCTCCCGTTAGACCCCTAGACTGGGAACCTCCATATGCCATGGGTGCGGTCCTAGATAAGACAAAAAAAAAAAAAAAAAAAAAAAAAAAAAAGACTGCCAGAGTTGAATCCCGGCAAGGGAAGAGCAACAGAGCCAAGACAGTGTGTGGAATCAAAATCATGCCCCCAAATGACGGACAGACTCACAGTTTGGCCCACACAGATGAACACAAAACAAACTGACAAGGTGTCCTCAACATCAAGGGCCGGTGGTGCGCTCATCATGGACAGCCAAATAGGGGAATGTTGATGGGCCTAACGAGAGCCAAGGCCAGAATGAGGACCAGAGGGAAGGTGAAACTGAAGCTGCCGCCCAGGCCAGTTCAACAAGAGAAAGAACGATCTAACCCTGAGCTGGCAGACAAGCTGCGGTTAGAGACGTCAGCCACTGGAGTCAGGTCCTGGAGGTGATGCAGAAATGTGGCTTGAGGAATACTGGTCAGAGATGGTGAGGTGCTGCCTTACTGCACAGTTCCACTGGAGCAGGGGTGGTTACCATGAGATGTACATTTACTTGCTCCTTCATAAACCGCGCTACAACTGAAACTCTTTCTCCAGCACCATCTTTTCCCTGCTTCTGGCAGGTTCTGACTTTGAGCCTATCTTTCCAGTAAATATAAGACCTGATCATCAAAAGAACTGGCCTGAAAGTCACACTTCTGGTTCACCTTTCCTTTCAAGGGAAGAGAAAAGAATTTTAACACGGGAATGATTAACGGAGCGCTACCTTTGTGGTGAGAAAAAAAAAAAAACAAAACCCAAGCACTTCTTACACCTCCCAGGTCTGCAAACAGTACCAGCCAACTGCTTCACAAAACCAATTCCAGTAACTCGAATGCCAGTGGTACCATTATGTCATTGGTTTGCTTCTCGGAAAATTTCCCAATTTTCATTTATTTTAGTAGTTTGGACTGTGCCGAGGCACCTTAACTCCAGGAAGAGAGGTAAAGCAACCAAACACCACCGAAAGATAAAAAAAGACCATGGGAAAGAGAGGGCAGAGGCAGGGGTGTGCTTGGTTTTTCTGTTACACAATTAATGAGATGCTCCCAGCCGACATGGCCTAGCTTCTGTGGATTCCAAGCGGTCTTTGAACTAGCCAGGAGTTTGGAGAGCATTCCACAAACTAATCTGGCAGCTCAGGATGGTGGAAGAACCAGCTTAGCTCTTCCTCCTACCCCACAACCTGGTTGGGATTAATCCCCATGGTTTTACTGAAAATGACAAAAAGCACCACTTGTCTCCGAAGTGACAAGGGTGGGTGGTTATTTTCACTGGTACAAAAAAGGGATGAGGTCCAACCCTACTGATGAAAAGAGTGGCTACTAAGCACCCCGAAATAGATGGAAAGCAACTGTATGTTTCTCCACATGACAAGGTAAAAATTAGCCCATGTGAAGGAAATGCAGACTTTGGATTCCAAATATTTACTGAGCTGGCACTAGATTTAGAACTGAGATGCTGCCAATGACTCAGGAAAAATAAGTATTTTATCAGTTACATGTTTATATAGAAAACGTTATCGTGATTCATGTTTTGAAAGGAGCCAGGTTATAAATGGCATAAGAAAAAGAATTCCATGAATAATCTTCAAGGTAAAATAAGTACATGGGATCTTATTTAGAAATGGAAAGATTGTCTAAAGCCCCAAGAGAGAGTTGACTGTTGAGAGTGGCTCAAACAGGAATGATTGGTTCTGGCCACCATGGTGGCACTTAAAATGCAAATGGTGCTCCATACCCCCCCACCCCCACCCCCAAGTACGTGTGAATGCAAGAAGCTATTCTTGGTAATTCTTCTTCACATTTTTGTCAATATGCCATCTGCCTGGTGGCATTTCAGAGGTTTATGATATTGAGGTGGGGGGCGTTCTGCTTGCTGGTGTCTTGGCGCTTAATCCTGAGACTGAAGAGATGGCAATTTTGGGTTAACCTGGGCCCATCAATCCCAGAATGACCTATGCGAGATGCCTTCAGAAGCGATCTGTCTGCAGCAAAGAAAGTGGCACCACAGACGAGGTGACTTTTCTGAGGAAAGAGCTCTGCAGAACTGGCCACCATGGGCTTCAGCCTCATCCATCATGTTAGATCCCAACCACCCAACCATTAGGAAGCAACTATCAGAGTTCCCTGGTGGCACAGGGGTTAAGGATCGGGTGTTGTCACTGCTGTGGTTCAGGTCACTGATGTGGCGTGGGTTCAGTCCCACGCCTGAGAACTTCCACAATTCATGGGCACAGTCCCAAACAAACAACAAAAAAAAAAAAAGGAAAGAAAAGAAAACAACTACCCCCCCTTTTCTTTTCAGTAATAATAATAGTAAAAATTGGTTTCTAAACACAAGAATTTACAACATTACATGGGCATTCCAAGGTATAGCTAAATCTCTTCTAAAGACATACTCTTTAAATACACAGCTCACAGGGTTCCCTGGTGGCTCAATGGGTTAAGGATCTGGCACTGTCACTGCTGTAGCTCAGGTCGCTGCTGTGGCACAGGTTTGATCCCTGGCCCGGGGAACTCCTGCATGTCTCCCATGCAGCCCCCTCAAAATAAATAAACAAACGACGGACAGCTCAACTGCTAAAATGACAAGAACGAGATCCATTCGCATTGTAAGGCACCTCGTTTTCCACGGTGTTCCCCGCCACCTCGACAGCACCGCTGAGGATCAGCACGGGGAAGGCCCGGCCCCCTCGTGCTGCTGCCCACGTTACAGCCCCACCATCCACTCTGGCGGGACCCTGCGCTCCCCCAGCGGCACGGACTCAGAGGCGGGTGAAACAGACAAGCGACTATTATACCAGATGTCAGTACCGGGCCCTCCAACAAGCCGGGAAGACCAAACGCCTCCTGGGGCCAAACAACTGCTCACCCGTCGCTAACTGTGCTGGCAGAATCCCTGAGCCCGAGCGAGACTCTCTCTTACAGCTCTGGGCCCCGGCTGCTCGGAAAATGTCTCAGTTGACTGCTGAAGTGACCTATCAGCTCTCACCAGATCTCTAACCCACTTCACCAACTTCCCTATGTCCCGCCACTGGCATGCGAGTCCCACCAGAGCCAGGACTTTCCAGAGGCATCAGTACGGACATGCGTTCTTCAAGCTCCGTTTACAGACACAACAGCACAGTGATTTGGGTAAATTTAACTTCAACCCCAAAATAAGTTAATCTGTGCTATTTTTTTTCTTTTTTGGCCTCACCCACCCACAGCCTATGGAAATTCCGGGCTGGGGACTGAACCCAAGCCACCAAAGAGACAACGCTGGATCTTAACCTGCTGTGCCACAGCAAGAACTCCTCAGCTATGCCTTTATTTTTCGTTTGTTTGTTTTTGCTTTTTAGGGCCGCACCCGCGGCATATGGAGGTTCCCAGGCTAGAGATCGAATAGGAGCCACAGTTGCCGGCCTACACCACAGCCACAGCAACACCAGATCCGAGCCCCATCTGTGACCTACATCACAGCTCATGGCAACACCAGATCCTTAATCCACTGAGCGAGGCCAAGGATCGAACCCACAGCCTCATGGTTCCTAGTCGGATTCCTTTTCACTGCGCCACAATGGGAACTCCTCTCACCTGTGCCTTTATTTTTTTTTTCTTCTTCTTCTTTTTTTTTGGCCTTTTCTAGGGCCACACACACAGGGAGGTTCCCAGGCTAGGGGTCTAATCGGAGCTGTAGCCAGCGGCCTACACCACAACCACAGCAACGCGGGAGCCGAGCCACGTCTGCAACCTACACCACAGCTCACGGCACCGCCAGATCCTTAACCCACTGAGCAAGGCCAGGGATCGAACCTGCAACCTCACGGTTCCTAGTCAGATTCGTTAATCACTGAGCCATGGCAGGAACTCCACCTGTGCCTTTAAATGTACATTCAAAAGTTGTTAATACACATATGAAAACTGTCTTGTCAATACCGCACAAGGCAGCCGAAAAGATGTAGCTGAAGATCTTACCCTTCAATCACCTTCTATTCTCAATATCTGTCTAGTATTAAGTGTCTATTAATTATGGAACAAGATCTAGTCATATGAGTGAATTTTTAAAAATCTCTAATATCACCAAATTCCAGAACAAGATAACACCCATACCTGGAAATCAGTAACTCTGTATGTATTCAGGGTGTTCTCAGATTTGTGCCCTGGCTAAGACAACTGTAACGAGAAGCGAAGATGCAAAAGCTTTGGGTGTATTAGCACGTATACAAACAAGCATGACATCAATCCCGTGTCAGCAAAGTAGGTCCCAAGGGCCAAATCCAGCCTGCCTCCTGTCTCTGTAAATACATCTTTATTGAACACAGCCAGGGCCAGTCACATTTAGGTATTGCCTATGGCTGCTTTTGAGCTACTACTAGAGTAGAGTTGAACAGTTGCAACAGAGACCCTAAGGCTCGCCCAGCCTAAAGTATTTACTATTAGCTTTACCAAAAAAGCTTGACGGCTCTGCTCTAATCTGTTAGTAACATTTCATTTCCAGCTACTTCCCTTACCCAGCCACAAAACCAAGGGAATGAAAAGAACAGCTCCAGGGAGTTCCCGTTGTAGCTCAGCACTAACAAACCCAACTAGTATCCATGAGGATGCAGGTTCGATCCTTGGCCTCGTTCAGTGGGTTAAGGATCTGGCATTGCCGTGAGCTGCAGTGTAGGTGGCAGACTTGGCTCAGATCTGGTGTTGCTATGGCTGTGGTATAGGCTGGCAGCTGCAGCTCCAATTCGACCTCTAGCCTGGGAACTTCCATATGCCACAGGTAGAGCCCTTAAAAACAAAAAGAAAGAAAGAAAGAAAGAAAAGGAAAGGAAAAAAAAGCTCCAAGCAGAGAGGGAAAATAGCACATACTCAGAGCACTTGTCTTTACACTGGTGGGTCTCTGGCATTTCACAACTACGAGGAAGCGATTCAGAAGCAGAAGTGACAATAACGGAGGGAGGGAATTTTGATACGCAGAACAGAAAAGACACTGAAGAATCACTAAGTCGATTGATTACTTAGTATGACCACAAGAACAATTAAAATGTGACTACTACACACTAGACACTGACCTTAGTGCCCCCATTTTCTCAAAGAGGAAAGCAAGGCTCGAAGGTCAAATACAGCCTTGGGGCACACATTCAACACAGAGCCCTGAGTCACACCTAAGTCTAAAATCAAGGCTAACCACACTTGGATCCCTGGGATTATCGGTACATTTCAAACATATATCAAGGCCCCCATTCACTTGTACAAACCGTAACTATCAAGAGAGAATGTTGTATTTGAATATATCTGAAAAGAAATAATGGAGTTTGCATCGTGGCGCAGCAGAAACAAATCCGACTAGGAACCATGAGGTTGCGCGTTTGATCCCTGGCCTCGCTCAGAGGGTTAAGGATCCAGCGTTGCCGTGACCTGTGGTGTAGGTTACAGATGCTGGCATTGCTATGGCTGTGGCGTAGGCTGGCGGCTACAGCTCGGATTAGACCCCTAGCCTGGGAACCTCCATATGCCGCGGGTGCGGCTGTAAAATGACAAAAAAGAAATATATGCATATACATATAAGAAGAAATAAAAAGCATATGATACGATTTTAAGACGGTCTTCCTCTTAAAGATGTGAAAGATAAAAACCCACTGCCACATAATCAGACATCACATTAACTTTTGTTTTCTTTTAACCACATTAACTTTTCTAAAACGAACGGCAGTGCTAGTAAGTCCTGTAAGATAAATTCCTCCGAATCAAAGAGCCAGTTGCCTTCATAAAACCAACCATATTTTTAACCTAGTAATGATTACCAAGTTGTTACTTGGTGGTACTCTCCCCTGAGTTGGCAAAACTCCTGGGCAAAGTTAACATCTTGGTGGTGTCCCTGGCGATTGTATGGACACTGCCTAGAAGCCTTCTGCGTGGTTAGAGGCTGCCAAGTCTAAGCTATGTAGCCTGGTCTGCCCAACTACCAAGGCAAGGCAAGCACTTGAATTTAAAAATAGGATCTTTTTATTTTGTTTATTGATTTATTTGCTCTTGAGGGATACACCCGTGGCATACGGAAGTTCCCAGGCTAGGGGTAGAATTGGAGCTGCGTCAGCAACCTACACCACAGCCACAGCAATGCCGATCCTTAACCCACTGAGTGAGTCCAGGGATCAGAACCCACATCCTCATGGATACTGGTAGGGCTCGTAGCCCGCTAGGCCCCAATGGGAACTCAGGGTCTTCTTAAAAATAGCTTTATTGTGATATAATCTGCGAACCATAAAATCTCCCCATTTTATGTGTGCAATTCAATGATTTTTAGTAAATATACTGAGTTATGCAATACATTATCCAATTTTAGCACCTTTCCATCACCCCCAATCACTCCTCTGGTGCCCATTAGCAGTCACTTCCAGCCCCGGGCTACTATTAATCCACTTTCTATCTCTATGGCTCTGCCTTTTCTGAACACCTTGTATCTGTCGAATCATACGTGTTGTCTAACATACTGGCTTTTGTATCCACTTATTTCACTTAGCATAGTGTCTTGGAGAAACGTCCATCACTTCCCTTCTCATGGGAAACCTATCCAGCACTTGGGGCTCCTATCTAGGGACTGACCACCACAGTTTGATACTGGGTTGGGTGTGAGACTAAGAAGAGTTAGAGAAAGCATGGATGCTTCTCCACGAATAACTGTACCATGGCTGCAGTATGACGTACCAGGGCTAGTGACGGCGAAACACACTTCTTTCACCAACAGGCACAGTGGGTGAGGCAGGCACCTCTCGGGATGGCTGCCCGTCTCACACCAAACCTGTTATTCTGGGAACCATGTCTGGGCTTGAGGGGTCTGTACTCCTCCTGAAAGCATATGCGAGTTGCTGTGTGCTTGCACGTGTTTCCAGAGCCAGAACCTCTACCGTGCATCGGATTGCCTGCGATCAGTGACTCCACGGTGCTTTAGAAGCCCTGCCCTCCACCCAGCCTCACAGCACTCCTAGCAAGTCTGTCAAATGCAGGAAGGAGAAATAAATACCCACGAGAGAGATGGAGGGAAAATTTATACAGATTAGGTTTCATCCATACAAATAGCAATAATTTAATCGTTCCAAGGACCACTGTGATAGAAAAGAGACATTAGTGGCAAAACCGGTGAAATTCAAATCATGTCTGGAGTTTGAGTCATAGTAACATATCAAGGTTGGCTTCTCAGGGCTGGCAAATGTATTATGCTGATATAAGCTGTTACCAGTAGGGCAAACTATCCTATCTTTGCAACTTTTCTGTAATTCTATAACATTCCAAAATAGAAGTGTATTCCAGGGAGTTCCCGTGCGGTGCAGTGAAAACAAATGCAGTGAAAACAAATCCAAATAGAACCCATGAAGACGTGGGTTTGATCCCTGGCCTCACTCAGTGGGTTAGGATTCGGCCTTGCTGTGGTCTATGGTGTAGGTCACAGATGTGGCTCAGATCCCACGTTGCTGTGGCTGTGGTGTAGGCCGGCAGCTACAGCTCCAATTCGACACCTAACCTGGGAACCTACATATGCTGCAGGTGCAGCCCTAAAAAGAAAAAAAAAAGAAGAATACATATATTCCAACAAACAAGCACTGAACCGCATTCATCCTGTGCCTAGATCTCCTAAGGCATACATGAAAAGGAAAAAAAACCATTATGGAGAAAATAACTACATACTGGCAGCACTATAATAATAGTGCTTATATATCATACATATTAGGGGCAATCTAAATGGTCAAAAACAGAGGAATGTTTAATAAACAACAGTGACAGCCTAGGCCCCCAGTAAAAACGTCATTGATGAGAACTACATGACAACGTGACGTAGAAACACGTAAGCAAGGATGCCCTCACTGGCTTCAAATAACAGAAACTCCAATTCAACTGACTTTAAAAGATAAGGAGATTTTGGTATTTTACAGTTCATGGACGAAAAGGCACTGCAGACAGGCAACTCCAGAACCTTAAATTGTCCACCCACACACCTTATCAAGGATGCAGTCTTTCCACTCAGCCACTCTCGGCTTCTCAGCCAGTTCCCTGCTGGTTTTTATGGAAGCAACTTTTCTGCCCAGCTCCAGGTTTAGGTGGAGACAGGACATCGGTAGGAGTTACTTCCATGTAGGTCTATGGGAACCAGGAGCCTTCTTCTCAACCATGCCTCAGATCTCCCCTCACAGCTCATTGGACAGCTCTGGGTCATGTGCTCCTGCCTCAGCCAATTGCAGGCCTAGTTGCTCTACCACTGGCTTAAAGCAACTTCAGGCACTACTGATATTTGGGACTGGATCATTCTTTGTTGTGGCAAGGGCTGTCCTGCGCATTGCAGGGCATCTGGCATCTTTCCTGGACTCGACCCACTAGATGCAAGTGGCACCCTATCCCCACCTCCAGTTATGACGATTAGAAATGTCTCCAGACATTGCCAAATGCCCCCCTAGGGGGCAAAATCACCCTGAAGTTGGGACCCACTGGCTTTGAGCAACCAGGAAGGACTTCACCCGAGCTGCAGAGAAGGTCTGCAAAGGGGGCCGCCCCACCAAAATGGGGGCTCTGATAGCTGGCAAGAAGACACTGCTCTGGAGGAACCGTATATGAGAAAAACTAAGTGCAAAACAGAAATACAAGATTACCATTAGAAATAAATACAACTTGTTTCTACATGCATAACTACATTCAACAAACATTTATTGAGAATCTGCTATGTGCTAGGTACCGTCTAGAAAAGCATAATAAAACGTAAATAACTGAGTTAAAGGGAGGAGGTCATTGAATTTAAATATGTATATAAATAACTCGAACTCTGCTTGGTTTCTTCATTTTCCCATTTCCTTTTTCTAAACTTTTTTTTAAATTTTGAAATAACTATAGATTCACAGAAAGTTGCAAAGAAACATACCGGGAAACTGCATGCACCATTCACGCAGATTCCCCCCACATCATATCCTGCTGGCTGGACTCATACAGCGGCTTAGGGGTTTCTTCTGAAGGGGAACAGGCTAATGAAGGGCTCTCCCTGTGATACCAGTCTCGGGGGTCTTTCTGTGTCTCCAGGTTTGTGAAGGGGGATAGAGAGAGGTGGAGAGCAGCTGGCTTTCTTCTTCCCATGTGCTCTGAGCAGGCACATATGTGTACATGCAAGATTCCTGTAACCTGAATTCTTCCAGGAACTCAAACTTTTCATACCTTTAAACCTTGGCTTCTTAACTGTGTATTCTGTCCCAGTGTTACTGACATATAATTGACATGTAACACCCTGTAAATTTAAGATGCACAAATGTGTCGATTTTGATACACTTACATATTGCAACAATCTGATTACCACAGGAGAATTAGCTAACTCCTCCATGACATCACATAATTGCCATTTCTTTTTTGTTTGTTTTGGTTTTTGTTTTTTGTTTTTGTTTTTGTCTTTCTGTCTTTTTCTAGGGCCACACCCGCAGCATATGGAGATTCCCAGAGGAGGGGTCTAATCAGAGCTGTAGCCGCCGGCCTACACCACAGCCACAGCATAGTGGGATCCGAGCCGCGTCTGCGACCTACACCACAGCTCACGGCAACACCAGATCCTTAACCCACTGAGCGGGGCCAGGGATCGAATTCGCAACCTCATGGTTCCTAGTCGGATTCGTCAACCACTGAGCCACGATGGGAACTCCAACCATTTCTTTTTGGTGATGAAAACGTGTAAGATCTCCTCTCCTAGCAATTTTCAGGTACCCAATATAGTACTATTACCTGTAATCCTAATGCTGTGCCATTAGATCCCCAGAATTAACCATGTATTTTTTAGTGAAAATCGTTCTAAAAGTGATTATTTTCCTGCCTTAAAGTACAGTTGACCCTTGAACAAAACGGGGGCTGGGGTGTGTACCCTCCCACCCTCCACAAAATCAAAACTCTGCATATAACTTAGAGCTAGCCCCCTGTTCCCGTGGTTCTTCTGTATCCACAGTTTTGTTCTGGAGTATTCGCTATTGAAAAAAAAAAAAAAAAACCCACAGGTGGTCCCATGCAGTTCAAACCCAAGGTGTTCAAGGGTCAGCTGTAACCTGAATTTGCACGTTGTTTAAATGAGCTAATCTAACTTGCCCTAGCTGTCTTATGACAGTTCAATGCAGCATCCTTCTCAGGGTGGGGGGGGAGCTTCTGTGAGGGTTGCTTGACTAAAAAGTCCCCAGCTGCATTTTCTGATTCTGAGCTCTCTGGTTGGTTAGACTTCCAGCTGGGGTTTTCTGTCTTATTTTATTTTGCCACTTCAACGGCATGCATTTCCCAGGCCAGGGATCGAACTCGTGCCATAGTACTGACAACGCTGGATCCTTTAACCACTAGGCCACCAGGGAACTCCCCATGTGGAGTCTTCTTATCCTGTTCCCCCCGCCCCGGCCCCTACCCACCCCACCCCCAGTGACTAATAGTTACCTGGATTAGGCCCCATATTCTCCTAAGATCAGAGGTTGGCAAATGTTCTCTGCAAAGGGCAAGACAGTAAATGTTTCCAGTTTTGCAGGCCACATGGTCTCTGCCCAGCAACTCAACTTTGTCCTTGTAGCTCAAAAGCAGCCACAGACAATAAATAATGGCACAGGCATGGCTGTGCTCCAATAAAACTTAATCTATGGACGCTGAGACCTGAATTGCACATAACTTTTCACGAAATACTACTCTCTTTTTGATTCTTTTTCAACCTTTTAAAAATGGAAATCCATTCTTATCTTGCAGGCTGTACAAAAAACAGGTGGCCAGCTGGATTCAGCTTGCAGGCTGCTGTTAGCCAACCCCTGTCCTAAGATCTCCAGGGCCAGCCATCGCATCTGGGAAACAGTTTACACTCAGCAAGCACCAGGTCGTCGACCGACAACAAGTATTGTTATTCCTGTTGTACGTGTAAGATCTTGCCACAAGTAAATCTGGGGACTTGTGCAGTGGCATGGCACAGGCACGGACCTGGACCCTCGGCACCCCCTGACTTCAAGGCTGACCCGCCCCCTGGCAGCAGGCTGGTAACGCCTGCGTCGTTGGCCTACTATTTTATATAAGTTCTTTTTATTTCCCCACCTGTATCTTCATCTCCTTGAGGAAAAGGGATAGGTGATATAATGTGCTACCTTCCATCACATCTGGCACAGACGCAGCATCTACTTGTTTTTATTTACTAAAAACCCCATTCACTTCTGGCTTCCTATCCCTAATTTTAAAAAGAAACGTAAAACATTCTATACATCTCTCTTTCTCAAAGTAACAAACTAAAAGCTAAATTAAGTTGATCTCTTTTCTTTGATCCTCAACTGATTTTTCTTAAAGGGTGACAGCTGCTTCCATGTGCAAGGTTCACATGGTGGCCCTAGTTAGGATCACCTGATGGTATGTCCTCTGCCCTAAAACAAAAGCGAAAGCCCAAAACCAGATCCCGACACCGTGGATGAACCTCAGTAACATTAGGCGAGGTCAAAAAAGCCTGACATGAAAGGCCATCTATATACAGATATACAGATATATAAACATGATTCTACCTTCCATGAAATTCTCGGGCCACGCAAATCCACAGAGTCAGAAAGGACACGGATGGTTTGGTGGTTGCCAGCCCTGGTGGAGGGGGAAAGGGGAGTGAGTGCTTAACGAGCACAGGTTTCTTTTGAGGGTGAAAGAAATGTCTTGGAACTGGACAGAGGGCATGGTTGCACAACACTGGTAATGTTTTATTTAGAATGAGTTATTTTGTGCAAATTTTGCCTCCACAAAAACAAGTTTTTTTTTAAAGAACGGTGATGGATCTGTATCTTCTGATGGTGGAAGGAGCACCCAGGCATACTGTTAAATGAAAATAGCAAGTCACAGAGGAAAAAATGGAGAGCACGATCCCATTTAAGTAAACTTCCAAAACAAAGGTGTGGCCTTCTGCACATACAAGCTTCAGTAAAGGTGTACAGAAGGGACCAGAAGGCCACACAGCAAGCTGTTGTAATGCTAGTTGCCTGAGGAAGGGGCAAGCAGGCATTTTCTTGCATTCTGCCTGTTTCTACATGCTGTCATTCTCATACGGCAAGAATGCTTCAATGCGTTCCCCTTGGACCTGAACATTGTAAAGGGCCTTGACCATCAGCACCATGCACACCTGTGCATCAGAGCACAGCGCCAACCGAGACAGGACGGCGGGATCTGCGGGAGAGAAGCACAGCTGGCTGCAAAGAAAAACTCAACCAGGCAGCGCTCTGGTCACCAGGATGTCGAAAAATTAATTTTTACCAACGTCGCCAATCCTTTGGCTGCAAGTGATGGGGTGATCAGTCCCACGAAGCACGTTAAGCTTCATAAACGCAGCAACAGGCCTCAGAAGGGCCTACTGTCAGGACAGCATCTTGCCCTCTTTCAGAACTTTTTCTTTTTGAAGCAGGCCAGTGTGCGTGAGGGGCATTTCTGGATGGAAGCGGAATAGGGGAGAGGGTGCGACTGCAGATGGCTGCGGCCAGACCGTCCCTGACCTGCACTCCGAACGCCAGGCCCCATCCTGGAGACTGGAGCCCAGCCTCGTCCCTGACGGTCGTCCTGGGCTGGAAGCCTGAAACTCCCCCGTTCCAAATCCTCTTGCACTTCACCCAACACGTCCATCTGTCCCCATGTAACTGACGCTTCCAAAAAGTAATGGACACCCAGGGAAAAGGCGCAGAAGAAACTTCTCAAAAAAGACAGGATGGGCAATTCCCAAGCAGTATGCCACGAAAGCCATGTGTCACAATTTTGAAATTCCAAATGCACAGCGACAGAACTGAAAATATCCACCTAAGGGCAACACCGTCTGACTATATTGAGTAGTGACATCATCATTAGAAACAGGAAAGTATTTCTATTCCCTAGGCTCAAGTTAGGGAATAGAAATTGCCAGGGGATAGTAGTCCAGGAAGGAAGGCAGGAGAAGGCAAGGGAGAGGAGGCAGGAGAAAGGCTTCTGAAATTTTTATCTATAAGAGCACCCTGGGTTTTTTGTTTGTCTGTTGGAGGGGCTATTTGTTTGTTTGTTTTGTACCTGCACCCCAGCAGCAACCGGAGCCACAGCAGTGATAACCCCAGATCCTTAACCCACTGAGCCACCAGGGAACTCCTACAGCACCCTGTTCTGTGAATTTTTCATTTAATTATCTGAAAAGTTAATAAATACACATAGTTCAAAAAGCAACCGGGATAAAAAAAAGACATACTGGCCACCCCTGACTCCATCTTCGTGGTTCCCACCACCATCTCCCCCAAACGGGAACACAAACTCCTTACAAACAAATGTGAATGGAGACACCCCTCTCTCTTAAGGCACACACTGGACCCACTCTACACCCACACCCACTGAGGACTACCTCATCTTGGTCCTCCAGACCAGCAGCTTTCCAGCCTCGCCGCAACGCAGCACTGCGCTCCACGTGCCAACAACTCAAGCTGCCTTGTAGCTGGGGACACAGGCTCGGCATGCAGCCCCCTCGCTCCTGAACCCTGGCCACCACCCACACTGGCCCCAGTTTATGTGACAGGGCCACATAAACCAACCTTACAAGCAGGTGCAGTCAGCTAAATGACAGCTAGGACCCGAATGCAGGTCTGTCCAGCTGGTGCACAGGACAAGGGCGCTCTCTTCTTCAAAATTGGACAGACGACCAGCTTGGGGCAGTTGGCACAGAAAAATTCATAAATGCACCGTCTCTCAATGTTAACATTCCCATCTCCAATTCTGCTAAGTATCAGAAAATCCTGAATCTTACTTTCCCACCAGCCCTGGCACAAACCAACTGCACATTGCGATCTCTAGAGGAGCTTAAAACACGGGGCTACCTGGCCCACATGCCAGGTGCCAGGATTCCTGAAGTTCCCGGCCAGCTCGGCTGTGTACAATCCTAGTGGAGAAGCCTGCTCCCGGGCATCAAGGAGCCAAAACAAGCAGCGTTCGAAGAACAGACAACAGCTGATCACAGCCAGCCCGAGACCTCATTTTTTCTCATGGAGGACACGAGGTCATGTTTATATTTTGACATTGTAAATATACGCATGGTCATTTTCCTGGGAGTAAGAAAGTTGGAAGCCCACCTGATGGAATTAAAGACATAGCTACTTCCTATATTCTGCAGGGAATAGAACACCTGGACAGGGAGGGCACCTCAGGGCGACTTCCAAAGCACAGAGAAAGAAGTTCCCTTGTGGCGCATTGGTTTAAGGATCCACCATTGCGGCAGCTGTGGCGCAGATGGCAACCGCAGCGCAGGTTCGATCCCTGGCCTGGGAACTTCCACATGCCATGGGGGCGGCCAAAAAAAAAAAAAAATTCAGTGGAGCCACACCAGGGAACAGCATTTGGCGATGAAAGGGAATGGAGCACTGCTTGAGGCTGCAACACAAACACATCTCAAAAACACGATGCTGAGTGAGATAACCCAGACGTGGAAGGTCACAGACTGCATGACTCCACGCACATGAAACGTCTAGAACCGACAAGTCTACAGAGGCAGAGAAGAGCTTCGTGGCTGCCAGGAGCAGGGGGACATGGGGGATTACGTGCTCATGGGTACAGAGTTTCTTTCTCTCTTTCCATTTTTTTTTTTTTTTTTAGGGCTGCACTTGTGGCATATGCAAGTTCCCAGGCTAGGGGTCAAATCGGAGCTACAGCTGCCGGCCTTCACCACAGCCACGGCCATAGCCATGCCAGATCCGAGCCAAGTCTGCGACCTACACCATAGCTCGGCAATGCTGGGTCCTTAACCCACTGAGCAGGGCTAGGGATCGAACCCACATCCTCATGGATACTAGTTGGGTTCCTTATCACTGAGCCACAATGGCAACTCCCAGGGTTTCTTTCTGAGGCAATGACAATGTTCTAGAATTGGAGAGTTAAGATGGCTGCACAATCTTGTGAATGTACAAAAAAAACACTAAATTGTGCACTTTAAAATGGTACGTTTTGGAGTTCCTGTTGTGGTGCAGCAGGAACAAATCTGACTAGTATCCATAAGGATGTGGGTTCGATTCCTGGCCTCGCTCGGTGGCACACACTCAGAAGGCCGGGCCGGCTCTCTGGCACGCTGTGGAATGGTGAAGTGTTAACATATTCATTTTCTTCTGTTCCTGTGCGTATCTGTATACACTTGGCCCTTAGTAACTACCCATTGATTGAGAACATTCTACCACCTGAAGAACACATTCATAATACTTTCCCGGAGTCCCCTGTACTGGTATTCCTATTTGCATGGTTAGTAAGTGCAGGGGTTTTCACGTAAATATGTTTAACATCCGTTCTTCATGGAAACACAGACAGCAGGTCTCTGTGGTCTCACCCTCTGCTGAGTAACATCTCGGGAACTGCCAATCCACTTGAAAAAATTCAGCTCCTAAACATGAGTCACTGCAAACCGGGTGGATAGAAGTAGATCAGCGGGCCTCAAACAGGCCGGCTGGCCCCCCAGCGGACGCAGGCCGGCTGGCCCCCCAGCGGACGTCTGCTGATATCTGAAAGACACTTTTGGTTGTCGTGTCTTGGCGGGCTGTGCTGCTGGCAGGAAGCAGGTGGAGGCCAGGCTGCTGGTACTTTAGCAGCACACAGCCCGACGGTGCAGACTGAGCCCCCCCCCCCACCGCATAAACAGTGTGGGGCTGAGAAAGCCTGCTCGAAAGGGGCACGTGCCCAGGTTGGACAGCTTCGAGCACGCTGCCTCTCAGCAATACAGGACGCTAGGTGACCCGGCACGCTCCCCAACGAAACCAAGCCCCCGAACGCACACCGTCAACAACAGCGGTGGGAAAAACAGTGAAGGCTTCTGAGTGGGGTTACCAGGCAGCCTCCAGGTTGGCCTCTGGTGAGTCAGCAAGATTCCTGTGCCTCCCGCCCGCCTCCCGATCCGCCCTGCCTTATTTCAAGCATCGGCTAAGTCCCTAGCACTGCTTGTTTCCTTCACCGTTTCTCTGATATAATCCCTGACTTCTCTAGTCCTAGTGCCCTGGATATCTCCGGCTCAGGGCCGCCAGCGTCCGGGAAAACCTCCGACACTGTCCTATGTGGCCTCTTCCGTCAGAAATCCACCCTGCCGCACTCTTACTTGGATGGCTCAGCACATATGACTTGGTGCCTAATGTGAGTGAAACGCCAGGCTCAATCCGCAAGGAACAGGACTCCTAAGGATGTGGTCAGGAGCCCGGGAGAAAATGTAAAATGCTTATGAGCACAGGCCCCCCCCACCCCTGCCCCGAGCACCCAACAGACATCGGCTGGTGTGGCTGTTAGCAAAGACGCCGAGCTCACCAGATGCTCACAGCCCCTCCGGGAAAACAGCACCGGGGCTGTATTAGTTTCCCACTGCTGCTGTAACAAACTACCACAAACCAAGTGGTGGGAAAACAACCCGCACTTATTATCTCACACTTCTGGAGACCAGCAGCCAAAAATCAGTTTCAGGAGTTCCCGTCATGGTGCAGCGGAAACGAATCCAACTAGGAACCATGAGGTTGTGGGTTCGATCCCTGGCCTCACTCAGTGGGTTAAGGATCCAGCGTTGCCGTGAGCTGTGGTGTAGGTCGCAGACGCGGCTCGGATCCCGCGTTGCTGTGGCTGCAGCTGTAGTTCCGATTAGAACCCTAGCCTGGGAACCTCCCTGTGCCACGGGTGTGGGCCTAAAAAGACAAAAAAAAAAAAATCAGTTTCATTTGGCCAAAATCAAGGTGTCGGTGGGGCCATTTTCCAGCTGTAAGCTCTAGGGGAAAATCCACTTTCTTGGCTCTTCCAGCTTCTAAGAGGCTGCCTGCACTCCGTGGCTCATGGTCACATGACTCCAAGGCCTGCTTCTGCTGTCACCTCTCCCTCTCGGACTCTAACCCTCCTGCTTCCCTCTTGTAAGGACTCCTGTGATTACACTGGGCCCACCCAGATAATCCGGGATGATCACCTCATTTCAAGATTCTTAACTTAATCCCACCTACAAATGTCATTTGCCCTGGAAGGTAACTCATTAATAGATTTTGGAAACCAGGATGTGGACATCTCTGGAAGGTCATTATTCTATCCGGAGGAGACGGGAGGGTGGGAGGGGGGTCTGTTAAATATCAAACAGCAAAGACCACAAGATAAAAGGAGCCGGTGGGCATAACACAGTACAAGGGGCACACAGGTACTTAGCCAGGGCAGGGTCAGGCCTCAGCAGCGGATCTGGGCTCATCTGGAGTCAAAAAGATGCCGCTCCTCGCTGGCTCTGGGAAGCGAAGTTACCAAGTCCCCCCTCTGGGCTTCCGCTCCATCGCCTGTCACCCTACAGCTCACACAGTCGTTGTGGGCTTTCAGTGAGAGTACCCACGCAAGTGCCTAGACTGTTTGGCACACGCTAAGCACCCCACATGTGTCCTTAAGACCCAAGGATCCCAGTGGGGAGACCCTGGAGGCAGGAACAGCATGGGAGGCAGCAGGGGAAAAGACGTGTGAGCCCCCCAGAGGCAAGGCCGGTCTGCTGGGGCTTGCGCCTGGAGTCCTAAACCCTGGCAGAGTGCCTGAGATGGAGAAACTGGGCAACCAGCTCCCAAATGAGTAAGTGAAGGAACGAATGAAAGAACAGAGGCAGTATGCTTACAACTGAGCAGGGGTTGGGCAGCTGGGTGGCATAGGTGACAGAGCACTGGATCAGGGTCACACTCAGCTCAAGTCCCTGTCCTTCCAACAGGGACGCACCCCTTGGCTGTGGCCCTCAAGTGTCGGATGAGGAGTTTGTGGGAGACAGCCCTGATTCTTCCAGCCCCAAAGCTGTAGGGTTCAAGCTATGCAAGGCCTTGCCCGAGTCTCACCTGCCTTACACGAAGACTCTGGCTCAGTCAACCTGACCTGGTCCCTCTTTAAGTCCAAACACACCCAGCACTTCCTCAGCTGCAGCACTTTTCTCACCTTCCCCCGTCCCACCCCAGCACTGAGAAAGCACTAGAAAAGGGCTCAACCAAGGAGATGGCAGAAGAGGATAAAGAACCCCCCCCAGGCCCTAGTAAGCCCTCCTTTTCTCAGAAGCCATCGCCACCTGATAATGGGGCCTGGCAAGCATCACTGTCTCCGTTTTATATGTCTCCCATCTTCCAGACAAACTTGGTCTCCATCTACAATCCCAGCATACAGAAGGCCAAGAATCTAGAATTATTACTTCATTTTACGGGATATAAATGGGAATAACTAAACTCAGAAGAATTTAGCTCTTCTTTCATTCCATCAGATTAATTTTACTGAATTTACTGGAAAGGCAGCCAATTAGCAAAAGGACCCAGGCTAGAAGAAGCTCACTGGGCCCAGCAGGTGACCTCTGACAGGTCACATGACCCAAGGGTTTCTGCAATAGAGCCTACCAGCGAAGGTGAAACACATAATTTCCACTTCCAAAATCAGAGTGAAAGGGAAGAAAAGGAAACAGAGATTTCTAAACATCCGAGAGCTATTTTTGGAAATGAATGACTTTTCCATTCACTTTTCTTTAAAAAGAAAAAAAAAAAAAAAACGGAAAGATATTAGACCAAGAATAAACCAAGCAGCGGTTGTTGATAATCTGAATGGAAGATTCTTACAGAAGCACACTGTTTATGGCCTTAAAAGCCAGATACTCCCCATGTTTTTACAGACACTACCTAGAATTTTAAAGAATGAAAAATGGAGAAATCAACACTTGTTTAGCAGAAAGTTTACAGAATCCCAAAATAGACTCTGTGGTGGTAAATATAGTAAACCTCCTATTAATTAACACTGAATAAAGGTTCCAAGAAGGTAGCAGTGATGTCAGCTGGCCCTGTCATGTGGGGCTCCGACCTGGCAAATTCCAGAACCATGGATTGTTTTGTCCTTAAAGCAATAGCAATAGTTCAAAGGGCTTTTAATACACCACAGAATTCCTCCATGTGGCGCAGGTCAAATCCCACCTCGTGAACAAACGGATCCCTAAAAGCTTTTGTCATGCTATAATCTGGGCCTTCCAGCATTATCCTGATCATTTATACTCTGCTTTGATCTCAAATATGATAGGGCCCGCCACTCTTAAAACTGCTCCGGGTTGGCATTTCCAGCAACGCACAATCCCAACTGCGCTGCTGGAAGCAGAACAGGAAGGTTCGACCACTCGGCCCGCCTACAGGATGTTATCAATACAACCCCACAAGAAGCAAACAGAGACACAACCGTCAAAGGAACCGAATTTTTCCAAAAGGGGCAAAAAAGTTCTTCCCATATTTTCCACTTAAGTGGTAACTACCTTTTTATAAAGCGGCCACGGATCTCCGAGTTAGTATATGCAGAATACACATGTGCCACGAACGTAAACCACACACGATTCACCGCTAGAAACTACCAGGCACAGAAATGGTAAATTAACTTTGCATTTGTTAACAAAGTTTTGGGGTATGAGTCCCACCCCAGAACTGTGAAAATTATACCCACAGTACTGACCTGCAGAGATAGTGAATTTAAACCTAAGTTGGGTTCATAACCAAGCTAAAGAAGTTCTGTTTTGAAAATACTGAGGTGTTTTTGTTTTTCTGTTGTTTGTTTGTTTTTTTTTACACATCTGTAGCCACATCTGCAAAGATGTTTCCTTAGGTTTACAACCTCTTTGTCCTCGCTCGGAAAAGAAAGTACAGCTACAACCATTCACCAAAACACGTCCCGAGCTGGCAATATCAAATGGTGTTAAACACGACATTGAATGGAATTACTCTAAAACTCTAGAAGAGGTTGTTTACGACCCTCGGCCCTCGGTTACCTGGCTTACAGCAGCATGTTTTACGCTATTACGGTTTTAACAAATTATATGTGAAATGACATTTTCAGTCAGCGACAATTTTCGCCTAACCTATGACATTCATCTCTTCCTCCATATGTTCATTTTCCTTAAAAACCTATTTATTGGCCTCTCCTGTCAGTTTTCCATCTGGCAGCTGTTTGGGGAAAGTCCTCCTTTTTGTAATTGAATGATTAATTCCACAAATTTTACTGTATTTATAGCTGTACAACCAGGCAAAGTCCTCATTTCTTGAATACTGTCTTCTGATGGTGTGACTCCAACTCGACGCAAAAAGGGATTTCACTGTCAGATACACAGGCAAAAAATGCTGTGCCCAGACACACAGTTTTTTCCCATACAGTGAAAATCAATTACAACTCTAAAGGATAACCAGTCACCTATAAAAATCAGCAGGGCTCGGTTTTGAAAGACGACGACGACGAATGACTATTACACCATTTACACCCTTCTGTAGACTCCACTTAAATGTTTGTGGCTTGCTGAACATTCCATACATATTTCGGGCAAGGTATTATGGGAGCTGAAGTGCAAGCTGTCCCCTGCTGAATTCTCACTCGCTATAAAAACAATGTCTCATAAAAGTGTACACATGTTTTTACTTTACCAAAAAAAAATGTAAAATAGCCACTTTTGTTCCACTCAATCGACACTTTTAGCATGAGAAACAGGACTTGTTAAAAATCTGTAACATAAGCGATGTCTGAAAAGGGTGAAAATGGCATTCAGGAACACGGATTTCTGGAAAGAGGAACATAGGAAATGTGTACAAAATGCCTGGAAAGGAAGATTCTACAAGCTGTCTTCTGGAGGGCCTGCTCACCTATCTCCCGGGTTGTACCGCTAAGATGGAAATTCTTACAATTATGCTTTGCAGCGGGAGTCCCCACTCCAACGTAACCACAACTGTTTTACATTATCCTCATGCAATGAGTCTTCGCCTTTACTAAGCAAAAGAGTACTTTTAATTGGTTCATTTTCCAGTTGTTTGGATTTTTAACAGACATACAGCATAAAAGGGCGCCACATTCCAAGCAGTTCTACCAACTCCAGAACCATCCAAGGCTTGATCAGACAGCTGTGGCTCGAGCCTTTGGTTAAAATTACAATATGATCTCACCTGATTTGCAGAATAACTAAGCACCTTTCTAAGCCATAAAAACTATGCTATATAACTCATCTAAGTTTCTGAGTCCAGAAGTTTGCAATGTTCAGAGAATGTGAGAGAACCATAATCCTTTTGCCTGTCTTTGTTTTTCCCTATCCAAACCCAGAGAAATCTTCGAACACTAATTCAGCTTCCCTCCTCAAAAGTTTATTTTCAAACGCCAGTGCCATGCAGCGCTGCCTTTCCTGTGCAGGTAAGAGGAAACAGGAGCATGTCACCACACTAGGCCTTTTCATGTCTTAAAATCACTGGGAAGCTCGCAGTATTTCCTTTCTGGCACTCAGGCCCAGCATGGAGCAAAGCTGCTCCCGATAGGACAAGATAGCAGAAAATCACTGGAAATGCTCGGTTTCAACAAAATTCCAAGTGCACAAAAAAAAAATATATCTCTCCAAGAGCAGCTGAACCACTGAAACCAACAGACAATGGAACAAAAAGTTAAGGGAAAACGTCATTACACGAATTTAATTAATCACAATCTGGTGTGCGATTTTAGAAGCATCCGTTTTTCACTCGGGAGGATTTAGTTACATGAATCAGAAGACAACTTTAAGTTCTACTCATATCTTGCACAAAAAGGAAAGCGAAAATTCAACTTTTGTTTTCCATTTATTCCAAAAGCATATGGGTCTAATCAGAGTCCATTCTGGCCTCAGTACACAAGGCTTTTTTTCCATCAGAATTTTAACACAGTTTTTAAGGTGCTCAAGAGTAACCAATCCAGTTTGATGGTTACTCCAAAGAACCGGGAATCCCTGAAGTGTCCCATCCCAGCCGGCAGGGTCTTCGAATGGAAACTAGGCTGAGCCTGCCAGACAAGGAACCCACACCACGAAGCTGGGGCGCACGTTTGTGCTCCAAGATGACAGCTCATCTGGCCACCGCGGGGCCGGGGGGCGCCTGTGGGGCCACAGCCCGGGGCGGTGGGCCGCAGAGGCCCGGCCGGGATGGGCGAGGCCGCGGCGGAAAAAGGAAGAGAGGGCCATCCGTCAGCCCCTGGAGAGGAAATTCCAGGCGCCCAGCTCCCAGGCGTCGGTCAGCGGGTGACGTGAGGGAACCAAGTCAGAGTGTCCGCCCCGCAGTGGAGGCCGGGAGGAGGCCAGGGCTCCGCGCTCCAGGGGCTCGAGGCCCGGAGAGGGGGTGCGTCGATCCTCGTCCAGGGCCCCTGGGAAGGCGGCACCCGGATCTTCGCCCAGACCCAGAGGCCTCCCGGTGTCCTCGACCCACCCTCTGGGCCGAGGGATGGGGCGCCCCAATACTAGCCCGGGCCCGAGTCCCCCTTACCGGTCCCGGGGGTCGATCCACGACGTCTGGCGCGTGTTGTGGTCTATATAGAAGACCCGGCCGTCATAGTCGCGTGCCTCCTCCCAGCCGGCCGGCAGCGGCAGCTCGGCGCTCTCTCGGGCCCGGGGCGGTGGCGGCGCGGAGGGCGCGGGGGCCGCGGCAGGGGTCGCGGGCGGCGGTGGCTCCCGCGGGGACTGCGCGGGCGGCGGCGGCTCCCGCGGGGCCTCGCGCGGCTGTCCCCGCCGCCGCCGGCGGCCGCCGCTCAGCCACGGCATGACGGCTCGGGCCCCGCCGCCGCCCGGCCGCCCCACGCGCGCCGCCTCCTCCGCCAGCACTAAGGCCCGGCGCCCGGGGCGCGGGGGCGGTCGTGGGGAGCCGCCCGCCGCGCCCGGTGCATCCTCCGCCCGGCGCCCGCGCACGGGCGCCCGCCTGCTGCCCGCCGCCCGCCACCCACCCCCCTCCTGGCCCTGCGCTCCGCTGCCCGCGCCGCCTGGGTCACTCGGGTTGCCGCCACGCGTGGAGTCACAGCCCCAGAGCCGTCGCCGCCGCTGCTGCCGGCAGCTCCTCGGTTCCCGCGGCACGCCCGGCCATCTTCGTTCCTCGGCGCGGCCGGGGGGCGGGGCGTACGCAGGCCCCGCCCCTACCCTGGTCCTCGCCCCTCCCTCTACCCCTTCTCCCTAGGCGGCTCCTCCCCCGCTTGCTGCAAACCCTTCGTTCTCCTTAGGCTGCTTCTCCTCCAGTCTCCCTTGGGGGCTCATCGGCTCTCGGTTCCTCGCCCCCCTACCCCGGATTCACCCCCTCCAGCCGCTTCTCCTTCTCCTTCCCGGACGGCTGCTCCTACCTCCCACCCCCGCCCACCCGCTGCTCCTCGATCTTCCCCTCCAGCTGCGCGAGCTCCTCCCTCTCCTCTCCCGCTCCACCACCTCCTTGGGCCTAGCCGGGAAACCGCACGGAGGCCAGGATGGGCGCCGCCGCGTCCGTCCGCCCCCAGGCCACCGCGAAGAGGAAGGAGAGCCAGGAGGACGGCGCCGGACCCGGGCTGCAGGCGCGGCCTCCCTGGGGCTGACCCCTGGGGCCCAAACAATTCCCCGGGGAGAGGGATGGTCACCTCACTGCACCCTATCTCAGGCCTTGGATGTCCAGGGTCCTCCCCTCTGTCCACTTGGTGTTGGAAGGGAGCTGCGCCCTGGGTCTCCCAAATACCCACGAGGGTGGGTCAGGCCTTTGAGGGGAGGCCGGGGAAGCTTGGTAGCTGCGTAGCTGGAGGAGGAATCCAAAGCCGATCCTGTTAGGTAGAGACCAGAAGACACACCTGGAAGTGGGGAATTGGGCAGGTGGCCACTTCTCGTCCCTTCCAGGACAGCCCCAGTATTTACCTTCTAAGTTGTTTGTAAAATGGTTCTATTACTTTTGTAAAGGGGAAAATTGTTTTAAAAAAGAAGAATGTGAAGGCATCAAGACTAATTAGTGCTTCCAAGCAGTGGCCTACTCGGGTCTCCACTCAAACCATTGGATCCTCCTAACTGGAAGAGGGAAGGGTAGGGCAGGGGATCTGGCCCAGAGTGGGGACTTCGGAAGAAAGCCAACTCAACTCCTAAAACATGAAACCTCTGTGGTAATTGGTAGTTTATGTTCCACTCAGAGCTCATAGCTGGAGAAACTGAAGTCCAAAGATGGGGTTCTCCCTTGCTTCAAATCCCCCACCACCACTTAGTGCTCCAGGTCCACGGCCACAAGACTTTATGCCAGGAAATGCAGGCAAGTATCAGGGAGGTTTTAAAGCACTCCTACAGCGATACAAAAATATCTAATAAAAACCCAAACAGCGATCCACATCTAGCTACATCGGGGAAGAGATTAGGGGAACACCTCCCAAAAGGCTCACAGTACTTTGCATTCCTTCAGTGGGATGATTTTTTTTAAGTATTTACCTTATAAGTTGTTTGTAAAATGGTTCTATTACTTTTGTAAAGGGGAAAATTGTTTTAAAAAAGAAGAATGTGAAGGCACCAAGACTAATTGGGGAGTTCCCGTCGTGGCTCAGTGGTTAACTGAATCTGACCAGGAACCATGAGGTTGCGGGTTTGATCCCTGTCCTTGCTCAGTGGGTTAACGATCCGGCATTGCCGAGAGCTGTGGTGAAGGTTGCAGACACGTCTCAGATCTGGCGTGGCTGTGGCTGTGGCTGTGGCTGTGGCTGCCAACTACAGCTCCGATTAGACCCCTAGCCTGGGAACCTCCATATGCCGCGAGTATGGCCCTAAAAAAAGACAAAAAAGGAGTTCTCGTCGTGGCTCAGTGGTTAATGAATCCGACTAGGAACCATGAGGTTGAGGGTTCAATCCCTGGCCTTGCTCAGTGGGTTAAGGATCCGGCGTTGCCGTGAGCTGTGGTGTAGCTTGCAGACGCAGCTCGGATCCCGCGTTGCTGTGACTGTGGCGAAGGCCGGCAGCTACAGCTCCTGTTAGACCCCTAGCCTGGGAACCTCCATATGCCGCGGGTGCGGCCCTAGATAAGACAAAAAAAGAAAAGACTAATTGGAACATATCCGAGGGAGGCCTTTCCTCCCCTCCTCCCAGCAAAATACAGAAACTTCCTTACTCCCCAAGAATCTGTCCCCATCTGAGTGACATATGCCAGAAATGCCACCACTAGGGTCCTTTTAGTTAAACATGGACTGTTAGTCGATGTCCAAGGAAAAGGGAGCTAGAATATCAAAAGAGCCAATACTTCATGATTTGGCCCATTCCAGAGAATATCCAAGTGCTTGCCCTGACATCTTCCCTTCTGGTTGGCGTGGTTTATTACCAAGGGGGCTGCTACTGCCTGTCCCTCTCTCCCTGCCTACCCTGCTGACCAGTCGCCTTGCCACCCGACATGGCCCAGCTGAAGCTGCATTCCCGCCCACCCTCCCAGGCATTGAGCTATTTCAGAATTTCACAAATCTGGGCGCTCTCACTCGAAATTACCCTGAACGGGGCTGCAGTGCATTGGAATGAAGCCAGTCTCTGCAGCGCGAGAACACCAACACACATCAAAGGAATCCCAGAAGGAAAGGCAAGACGAAAAAGTAACAGAGTAAAGGGACGGTGGGCGGTGTGTGTGGGGGGGAGCTACACCCAATGAAGAGCTAAGAGGCAAGTGTTGACTGGCCTTTCCCTGAGGACGAGATCTTATGTGCATTGGACTGGCAGCACCTAGCACTGGACCAACCATGTGCTAGGATCGTCCTGGGCTTTGGGATGCTGCAGAGAACAGGAAAGAATCCATGCACCCTCTACCCCCCCTTCAAACTGGGAACTCAGAGAAGACCTTGTGGGAACAAAAGGAAGATAGCTGGGATGAGGAAAATGAGGCTCAGGTCTTGAGGTGCCCAAGTCCTTAGCCCTTGCTCCCTGACACGTGTAGCTGCCGTCACCGAATACTTGTTGATTCGCTGGCAGATGTGGCACCCCCACCCAGATCTTCTTGATTGGGGCTCATACCCCCTTAGTGGGTGACCCTTTGCTGACGGGTGTCTGAGAGATTATGCCCATGCCCCAGGGAGTACTTCTGCGGTGTGACAGCCCAGCCCCCTTGCTATGGTGGGACAAACTCTAGCATAGCTCACCTTTCGTGGCTCCCCAGAGGCTACCATGGCTCTGCCAGTTCCTCCTCTGCTCTAGCCTGCCTCCCACACCTGCATCAGTAGCACAGCCCCCGTCTCCACCTCAGGCACTGCTTCCAGGGAGCCTGACCTAAGAGAGTCTGTCTGTTCTGCTGGTTCTTCCAAGCACTGAGCAAATATCAATCATTTGATCATCGTAACAATATCTACAGGTATTCTTAACTTCGTTTGCACATTGATGGAGGAAAATTTAGGAGTGTGACCTGGCATGCCAGTGGTGACCGATTGGAGCCCCTCACTGGAAAAGCTTTTTTTTTTTTTTGCTTTTTATTTTATTTATTTTTTTATTTGCTTTTTAGGGCCACACCCGCGGCATATGGAGGTTCCCTAGACTGGGAACAGCTGGCCTATGCCACAGTCACAGCAACATCAGATCTGATCCGCATCTGCGACCTACAGCACAGCTCATGGCAACACCAGATCCTTAACCCACTGAGCGAGGCCAGGTGATCGAACCCTCAACCTCAGGGTTCCTAGTCAGATGCGTTTCCGTTGCGCCATGACAGAAAGTCCTCATTTATTCTTTTTATGGCCATACCTGCGGCATATGGAAGTTCCCAGGCTGGAATCTGAATCAGAGCTGCAGCTGCCGGCCTATGCCTCAGGTGCAGCAATGCCAGATCCTTTAATCCACTGTGCCACGCTGGGGATGGAATCTAAGCCTCCACTGCAAACTGAGCTGCTGAAATCGGATTCTTAAGCCACTGTGCCACAGCGGGAAATCCTGGAAAAGCTTTATCCACATGCCCACCCATGACCCCTGGACCTCTCTGTCTCAGAGGAATGAAGCAGGCCCATTGCATCTGTCTTCCTAAAATCAGCCAGAGAAAGGAAGAAGCCAGTACTTGGGATGACCGAGGCCTGTTTATTGCTCCATCGGTCCTTTTTTTTTTTTTTTGTCTTTTGTCATTTTAGGGCCACACCCGCGGCATGTGGAGGTTCCCAGGCTAGGGGTCTAATCGGAGCTATAGCCGCTGGCCTACGCCACAGTCACAGCAACGTGGGATCTGAGCCACATCTGCAACCTACACCACAGCTCACGGCAACGCCAGATCCTTAACCCACTGAGTGAGGCCACGGTTCGAACACGCAACCTCATGGTTCCTAGTCAGATTCGTTAACCACTGAGCCACGACGGGAACTCCTCCATCGGTCCTTTTTGACTTGTAATATTTGCCCTGGGCAACAGCTGGTTGTCCCCAAAGACCTGTGCAAAGAGTTGAGATGCAAGAGAAGTTGATGGGGAACGAAGGGACTCTTGGGCCCCAGCTTTGCTATAAAGTCTTGTGTGTGTGTGTGTGTGTGTGTGTGTGTGTGTGTGTGTGTTAATTGTTGGGGACAATAAGGCGTCTTTCTTACAGTCAAGCGGGGCTTCCCATCTTGGACTGAAAAACACAAGCACACACAAAACCCTGCAGGGAGAGGAGTCTTTAGGCTGAGCTGAATGCACAATTATGCATTCTTTATTGCCTCCATATTAAAACCACAGCCTGTGCCCACAACAAAAGTACAAACATTGTAGTGACCTCTCCTCCCACCAGGATTTCTGATGGAAAAACAGCTCAGGAAAAATCCACTTAGGCTCTGGAGCGCTCCAGATGCAAATACTTGTTTTCCTAGCAGACCCTCAGGGAAAATCCCTCTCCCAAACAGTTCAGATGCCCTCCAGCAGAGCTTGCAGAATATTTTCTTTAAAATGCTTGTTAAGGAGCAAATCCAGCACACTCCTTGCATGCCAGACAAGCTAGCACAGAGTCTGCAGCTTTTTTACTCTCTGATTTCAGCTTCCACCTTCGCTTCCCACCCCTCTTCCCAGAGGATAACCTTGAATGATATAAAGGAAGGTACGAAATTGCCTCCGTCTGCATTGAATCCAGGAGAAGCTTCTGGAAAAGGGAGCACCCTGAAGGCTGCAATCACCATGTCTAAACTGAGAGAAATAAATACCGCCAGAGAAGTCTTGCTTACTTGTATAAACAATCGCGTGTTCTAGGAAGTGACACACTGAGTAATTCTACACAATGTGCTAAGAGGAAAACGGAAACTGGCCAGAGTGGGTCTGAAGAAGAAATGGCTCATTGTTTGGCATTCTTTACATGCTGGAGTAGTTACTCAATTATGGGCGCTTCCCCATGTATTTAAATAATGCAAATCCACACGCTGCGGAGGAGATTAGATGTGGAGTTCTGGTTAATTCCCGACCTCTGGTTGGTTCCGGGACTGCAAAGGAAGAGTTCTCTAACCAGAGACCTCTTCCCAGGCTTGGGAATGGGAAGGGGGCGGGGCGGGACTATTCCCTGAGGTTTTTATTTCAGGGCTTTAAGTCTTCAGCTTTAGACACTTATTTGACTTGTGATCGGAAAAGCCCTTGTTTTCGATTCTGAGTGGGAGCCTGGGAGCGCTTTTCCGAAATGGGAACTCCCTTGATTGGTGTAGCTTTGTGCCCTTTGGAGACGAGGTTTTTCTCATTTCCGATTCTTCCATTCCAAAGAGATGCAGAGTGTTCCGTGAGAGTCAGCTGTGTGGATAAACCAGGCAGTTTGGTCATTTTCGTGCTTCCTCCTGCCGTATGTTGGCTTCTCAGCAGAGAACAATGTCCTTGGAATCGGTTAATGGCTGTCTTGTCACAGGCGGACTCCGTTTGTACCTGGGTTATGAAACTTCAGGTTTAAAAAAAAAAATTAAAAAAAAATGAGACCAATTTTTCTCCCAAACTTAGAACACTTGTCACTCACTTCCTTCCTCTCCAAATCTCTCCTCCCAAGGCTATATTTTCACTTCTTTTCCTTCCCAATCCGTGGGTTACCTTTGACAAAATGTCAACAGTCCAAATGGAAATGTATTCCAGGCAAACCATAATTTTCAGAAGACACGGCTGCCATGAGCCAGCATACTACACGAAGCTTCCTCCTGGCTGGGTTTTCTCCTATTTAGGATTATGACTCTGGTCCCCTGTGTATTTGGAAAAACAGATTCTTAAACTGCAGACCTCAGCTTGATGAGCCAAGCACAGCAGCTTGGAAGTCTCAGGCTTACAGACACAAGAAGGCAGATTTATCTGACATAGAAAAGAGCAGTCTAGGAGTTCCCGTCGTGGCTCAGTGGTTAATGAATCAGACTAGGAACCATGAGGTTGCGGGTTCGATCCCTGGCCTTGCTCAGTGGGTTAAGGATCCGGCATTGCTGTGAGCTGTAGTGTAGGTCACAGACTCGGCTCGAATCCCGTGTTGCTGTGGCTGTGGTGTAGGCCGGCAGCTACAGCTCCTGTTAGCCCCCTAGCCTGGGAACCTCCATATGCTGCAGGTGCAGCCCTAGATAAGGCAAAAAGACAAAAAAGAAAGGAAGAAAGAAAGAAAGAGCAGTCTCTGGGTTATTAAAGATTTTTTTTCTTTTGATGACACTAGAGTTATAAATTAGTCTCGGAGCTCCCACTGTTGAGCAGCAGCTTAAGGATCTGCCATTGTCTTTGTAGCGGCTCGGGTCACTGCTGAGGTGTGAGTTCAATCCTTGGCCCGGGGAACTTCCATATGCCATGGGTGCCACAAAAAAAATTTTAAAAATCAGTCTCTTTTGTGACATGAATGGAACAGTATTGGAAGACAGGTAACATCATTAGATCCTAGAATAACAACCTCAAGGTGTTTAGTCTATATTGGTGATTCTCAGCCGGGATTGATTGTGGCTCCCAGGGGACGTTTGGCAATATCTGGAGACATTTGTGGTTGTCACAACTGGATGGAAGGGTGCTACTGGCATCTAGGGAGTAGAAGCCAGGGACGCTGCTCAACATCCTACAGGGCACAGGACAGCCCCCCTGCCACAGAGAATCACCCACCTCAAATGTTGTCACTAGTGCTGAAGGTGAAGAAGCTCTATAATGTACGTGCAGTTGATGGTAACATTTGTTCTCACTAAGCTTTATTGTGGGGAAATCAAGGCCCAGAGGCTCTAAGTAACTAACCCGATGTGATCTGGCCATTGTTAAACAGCATCAGTCCTGAGATCAAAGCTTGGCTACCCTAGGAGTTCCCGCTGTGGCACAGTGCCTTAAGGATCTGGTGTTGCCACAACTGTGGTGTAAGCGTCAGCTGCTGCTTGAATTCGATCCCCGGCCTGGGAAGCTCCCTATGCTGAGGGTGCAGCCAAAAAGAAAAAGGAACAAAAAAAAAACGAAAAACCTCAGCTATTCCATCTGACCTCTGTGTTAGTCAGGATTCTCCAAGAGTTCCCGTCGTGGCACAGCAGAAACGAATCCGACTAGGAACCATGAGGTTGTGGGTTCGATCCCTGGCCTCACTCAGTGGGTTAAGGATCTGGTGTTGCCATGAGCTGTGGTGTAGGTCACACATGCGGCTCGGATCCTGCGTTGCTATGGCTGTGGCTCTGGCGTAGGTCGGCAGCTGTAGCTCTGATTCGACCCCCAGCCTGGGGACCTCCATAGGCCATGGGTATGGCCCTAAAAAGAAAAAGAAAAAAAAGGTTTCTCCAGAGAAACAGAACCAGTGGGCTACCTATAAAAAGAGACTCACTGTAAGGAATTGGCTCAAGTGATTACAGAGACTGACAAGTCCCAACAGCTGCAGTCAGCAAACTGGAAACCCAGCAGAGCCGATCATAGAGTTTCAGTTCAAGGCCGGCAGCCTGGAGACCCCCAAACAGCTGGGCTTTCACTTCGAGTCCAAAGGCAGAAAAAAAATGGACGAGCCAGCTCAGTCAGGCAGGAGGAGTTCCCCCCTTACTTGTTGACTCACAGGAGAGTCGATCTTTTCTGTTTTATTTGGGCCTTTGACGAAATGAATGAGGCCCACCCACATCTGCTCTCCTCAGTCTACTGATTCAGAGGTCCCTGTCCTCCAGAAGCACCCATACAGACACACCCAGAATGTTTGACCAAACATCTGGGCACCCTGTGGTCCAGTCAGGTTGACACATAAATTCCCCCCATTACGCCCCATGACTTTGTAACCAGTCGTTCTGTGTTTCTACAACTCTTGTTTTCTCGGTTTGTTTTTTTTTTTTGTCTTTTTAGGGCCGTCCCTGCGGCATATGGAGGTTCCCAGGCTAGGGGTCGAATCGGAGCTACAGCTGCCAGCCTACGCCACAGCCACAGCAACCCCAGGTCCTTAACCCACTGAGCAAGACCAAGGTTCGAATCCACATCCTCATGTATACTAGTCGGGTGCTTATCCCGCTGAGCAACAACGGGAACTCCTGTTTCTACAACTCTTGAAGTTCACGGACCAGCAGCAGCAGCCTCTCGGGCGAACTCATCGAAATGGGCAGCCCAGACCCATTGGCCTGCGAAGCCCTGTATTACACACATGGAAGGGGATGACGTGGGGGTGTGGGCATGTAAAAAAAAATGGTTTCACAATATTGATTCAAAGAGCCATCTGGGTGTTCCCGTCGTGGCTCAGTGGTTAACGAATCCGACTAGGAACCATGAGGTTGAGGGTTCGCTCCCTGGCCTCGCTCAGTGGGTTAAGGATCCGGCGTTACTGTGAGCTGTGGTGTAGGTCGCAGACGCGGCTCGGATCCCGCATTGCTGTGGCTCTGGTGTAGGCTGGCAGCTACAGCTCCTATTAGACCCCTAGCCTGGGAACCTCCACATGCCGCGGGTGTGGCCCTAAAATGACAACAAGACCAAAAAAAAAAAAAAAGAGCCATCTGGACAGTGTTTTCCTTACTCAATTTCACAGGGGTTTCTTTCTTTTTTTTCTTAATGGATTTTATTTCAATTATAGGTGTACATAAATCATCACAAGTCAGTTTTACAGATTTCGTATCCCAAACCCACAGTGCATCCCCCCACCCCCCAGATTGTCTTATTTGAAAAACCAAGGTTTTCTAAAGTCTGTGAGTCATTGTCTGTTCTGCAAAGAGGTTTGTTGTGTCTTTTTAGTTTCCACATGCAAGCCGTAGCATTGGGTGTTGCTGTCTAATTATCTGACTGGTTTCACTTCGCATGATAATTTCTAAGTCCATCTATGTTGCTATAAATGTTGGTAATTCGTTCCTTTTAATGGCTGAGTAACATTCCATTGTGTGTATGTACCAGATCTTCCCTATCCACTCCTCTGTCGATGGGCATTTAAGTTGTTTCCATGACCTGGCTATTGCATAGAGTGCTGCAATGAACACTGGAGTACATGTGTCTTTTCAAGTCATGGTGTCTGCTGGGTAGATGCCCAGGAGTGGGATTGCTGGATCAAATGGTAATTCTATTTTGAGTTTTCTGAGAAATCTCCATACTGTTTTCCACAGTGGCTGCACCAATTTGCATTCCCACCAACAGTGTAATAGGGTTCCTTTTTTCTCCACACCCTCTCTAGCACTTACTGTTTGTAGACTTTTTGATGATGGCCATTCTGGCCGGTGTAAGGTGGTACCTCATAGTGGTTTTGATTTGCATTTCTCTAATGAGGAGCGATGTTGAACATCTTTTCATGTTTATTTGCCATCTGCATGTCTTCTTTGGAGAATTGTCTGCCCAGCTCATCTGCCCATTTTTGGATGGGGTAGTTTGTTTCTTTGGTGTTGAGCTGTAGGAGGTGTTTGTAAATTTTGGAGATGAATACCTTGTCAGTTGAATCATTTGCAAATATTTTCTG
>PVHT020000195.1:9876376-9893221 GCA_004024745.2 Catagonus wagneri
ATTTGTTTATTTCTCTTTTTATTGTCCTTACTCTGACACATGGATCTGAGAAGATGTTGCTATCATTTATGTCAGAGAGTGTTTGGCCTATGTTTTCCTCTAAGAGTTTTATAGTATCTGGTCTTATATCTAGATCTTTAATCCATTTTGAGTTTACTTTTGTGCATGGTGTTAGGAAGTGTTCTAGTTTCATTTTTTTACATGTAGCTGTCCAGTTTTCCCAGCACCACTTGTTGAAGAGGCTGTCTTTTGTCCAATGTATATTCTTGGCTCCTTTGTCATAGATTAGTTGACTATAGATGCGTGGATTTAATTCTGGGCTTTCTATCCTGTTCCACTGATCTATGTTTCTGTCTTTGTGCCAGTACCATACGGTTTTGATGACTGTAGCTTTGTAGTAGAGTCTGAAGTCAGGGAGCCCGATTCCTCCAGCTCCATTTTTCTTTTTCAGGATGTCTTTGACTATTCTGGGTTTTTTGTGTTTCCAGACAAACTTTAAACTATTTTGTTCTAGTTCTTTGAAAAAGGTCATTGGTAATTTGATAGGGATTGCATTGAATGTGTAGATTGCCTTGGGTTCAGCTTCATAGGGGTTTCTTTATCACTGAAGAGGTGCCAAACGCTACCCTAGTCACTGAGGAAAATGTGATCACCAGCCTCCTTCACACTTCCTCTGCATGATAAGCATGTTCAACAATACGGATTTGGGAAGTCCTCGGTGGCTCAGTAGGTTAAGGATCCAGTATTGTCACTGCTATGGCACAGGTTCAGTCCCAAGCCCGGGAACTTCCAAATGCCACGGCATGATAATGAAACCAAAACAAAAAACAATCTGGATTTGTTTGTCATTCAACTTTAGGCCATCTCTCCATGAAGTTCAGCCTGGGTTACCCGACACAGAAGTAGAAATAGGAGTTCCCGTCATGGCTCAGCAGAAATGAATCTAATTAGTATCCATGAGGTCTCAGGTTTGATCCTGGCCTCACTACTTGGGTTAAGGATCTGGCGTTGCCATGAGCTGTGGTGTAGGTCACAGACACTGCTCGGATCCAGCATGGCTGTGGCTGTGGCATAGGCCAGAGGCTACAGCTCCGATTTGACCCCTAGCTTGGGAACATCCATATGCTTCAGGTGCAGCCCTAAAAAAAAAAAGAAAAAGAAAAACGGAGAAGAAGTAGGCAACAAGCCAGTGCCACGTGAACCACGTGTCAGCAACATTTACCTGTTGATCTGTTTCCTCTGCCTCTCCTCTGCCTGATAGCCCTACCCAGGATTGGCTACACCAATTGTGGTCTAGACTTTGCAGTGCTAAGTGAAAAGGTGGGATCTGGTTTTAGTTTCTGCAGACTGCTTCACAACGTACCACAGATGGAATGACTTATGCACAACCACCATTTATTTCTCGCACTTCTGGAGGCTGGCAAGTCCATAATCAGCGTGCCAAGGTGGTCAGGTGAGGGTCCTGTTCTGGGTGCAGGCTTTTCATTGTGTCTTTGGCGGAAGGGGGTTGGGAGCTCTGTGTGGTCTCTTTTGAAACAAACATTGATCACACTCTTGAAGCTCCATTATCGTGGCTTGAGTAACTCCCAAAGGCCTCCCGTCCTCAGGCTATCACACTGGGGGTTAGGATTTCAATATATGAACTTGGGGGCAGGGCACTCAGCATTCAGGCCATAGTAGACCCCTTGTTTAAAAAAATAATAATTTCAGGATGGCGGTGGTAGACCATTACAATAAGCACAGCCCCTTTGGAGAACAGGGCACTTTTTATACCTTTGACTTCTACAGACTGTGCCCTTTGAACATTCCAAAAGGACAGCACTTCTCAGCGACAGCACAGCAGATCATCTGGAGGAAAGAGACTGTGTTCCCACAAGTCAAACCACTTGATCCCCAGGACTTCTTGGCCAGCCCAGCTACCTCCCCAAGGTTAGCATGACACCGCTGGCAGGAAGAACTTCCACTTCTCCCGGGCCCTGGGTTCCCTGCTGTTATGCGTTGAATGATGTCCCCTGAAAGGTAAGTTCAAGTCCTCTCCCCCGTACCTGTGACTCTGTTTGGGAATAGTCATACAGATGTAGGGTGGACCCTTAACCCAATCTGACTGGTGTCCTTAGAAGAAAAGACAGTCTGAGTGACGAAGGAGGCAGAGACTGGAGTGACGTGTCCAAAGCCGTCGAACAACACCGATGGGCAGCAACACCAGGAGCTAGGAGGAAGGCACGGACCAGATCCTTTGCTAGAGCTCCAACAGAAGTGTGGCCCTGCTGGCCCCTTAAGGTCAGACTTCTAGCCTCCAGAGCTGTGAGAGAATACATTTCTATAGTTTTCAGACACTCAGTCTGTGGTACTTTGTTGACTGTGGCCTTGGAAAGCTAAGACACCTGGAACTTTGTCCCCAGGCTCCTGCTGTTGTTTCAGGGCCAGCTGGAATCCGTAGAAGCTGTCCGCAGAGTCCTGATCAGCACCAGGAAACCCCAGAAAACGGAAGCCTGACATGACAACCCCCAGAAATCCCACCAAAACTAGAAGCCCCAGGAATGGCACGCTCGACTCCATAAACAGTAACAGCTGACATCCAGTGTAGACCAGGAGTGTCCAACTTTGCCATGTGCTGCCCAAAGTTCAGATGTAGTTTGGACCCCTGAGTATCTAATCTATAGATGAGAGAAGTGTCTCCACATGGAAACATTCCAGCTAAGCCTGGACAAGGGGTGATGGAATTAGAATTAAAGACCTTTCCCCTGCAGATTGACTGCATATTGGCGCTGAGCTTCATTGGCTGCTAAGATCATAAAAAGATAGACAGCTAGATCTGATGTTGTTCTCAGAAGAACACACCACCTATGACGCAGTCTTGCCGAGAACTCAAACCTATGTGGGATCAAAGCCTGTGGCTCTGATTACCTGTTTCCACAAAATACAGACATCAGAGGAATAGTTAACATCTCGGGAATGCTATCAGCAAAATCCCAGCTGATACCCAACAAATGACCTTGTTTCATCAAGAAATAAACTCTAAGGGAGAAAAAAAATAGAGCTGGGAAGGGAGACTGTAGATGAGAAAAACAAAAAAAAAAAGACTAAAGAGACATAGAAACCATTAGCATGGTATGAGCTGTATTTGAACCTTGATCCATAGAAACCACCTGGAAAAAAAATCTGTGATATTTATGAGGCAACTGGAAATGCAAACATTCTCTGATAGATGATATTAAGGAGTTATTATTTTTAAGCTTATGTTTTTATTAAAGTATAGTTGATTTATGATGTTGTGCCGATTTCTGCTGTACAGCAAAGTGACCTAGTCATACATATGCCCTTTCTTCTATTATCTTCTATCATGGCTTATTCCAAGAGACTGGATATAGTTCCCAGTGCTAAATAGTAGGACCTCATTGCTTATCCGTTCTAAATGTAGTAGTTTGTATCTACTAACCCCAATATATATATATTTTTTTGTCTTTTAAGGGCCGCACCCTTGGCATATGGAGTTTCCCAGTCTAGGGATTGAATTGGAGCTACAGCTGCTGGCCTACACCACAGCCATAGCAACTCAGGATTCGAGCTGCATCTGTGACCTACACCACAGTTCATGGCAACGCTGGATCCTTAACCAACTGAGTGAGTCCAGGGATCAAACCTGCGTCCTCATGGATACTAGTCAGATTCATTTCTGCTGAGCCTTGTAGGGAACTCCAACCTCAATATTATTTAAAATTTAGGATGGATAATGGTATTTCAGTTATTTTTGGAAATTGTCCACATATTTTAGAAATACGTTTGGAAATAATTATGGGAAATGTGATATATCTAAGATTTGTTTTAAAATAATACGGGTGTTGGAGAGTAGGTGTGAGTGGATTTGAGACAATGTCATCATAAAATGATAATTGTTGAAGTTGGTGATGGGTCATGGGTGTTCGTTATAGAAATTATATAATCTGGGAGTTCCCATGGTGGCTCAGTGGTAATGAACCCAACTGGTGTCCATGAGGATGCAGGTTCTATCCCTGGCCTCACTCAGTGGGTTAAGAATCCTGCGTTGCTGTGGCTGCGGTGTACACCAGCAGCTGCAGCTTTGATTGGACTCCTAGCCTAGGAACTTCCGTTTGCTGAGGGTGCGGTCCCACAAAAAAAAAAGAGAAAGAAATTATATAATCTGTATAGGCTTAAAAATTCCATTGGAATTCCACAAGAACAGCTGAGTGGATAGAATCTGAATTTTGGATGTTAGATTGGTTTCCTATAGCTCCTGTCACAATTTACCACAAACATGGTGACTTAAGAGAATAGAAATCTGGTGCAATCGGATTGGTGGCATCTTGGGAGCCCTGGGACGTAGGTTCAATTCCCGGCCCAGCACAGTGGGTTAAGGATCCGGCGTTGCGGCAGCTGTGGCTTAGATGGCAAGTGAGGCTCAGATCTGATCCCTGGCTCACGAACTCCATATGCCCCAGGCAGCAAAAAAAAAAAAAAAGAGAGAGAGAACAGAAATTTATTGAAGTCCAAAATGAGTCCCACTATGATCAAATTCAGGCATCGGCAGGACTGTGTTCCTTCTGGAGGCTCGAGGGGAGATTCTTCATCTGTACCTGTATCTAGAGAACACCTGGATCCCTTGACTTGTGGTTTTCTTCCAGCATTCATGTCCTTCTCTGCGCTCAGCTTAGCTCCTACCTCTCCTTCCCTGACTCTGATTTCCTGCTTTCCTCATAAGACGACACATCTGATGACACTGGGCTCACCTGGATAATCCAGAACATTCTTCTCAGGAGCCTTAATTTAATCACACCTGCAAAGTTCATTTGCTGTGTAAAGTAACATATGTGTGTAAGGCAACATTGATTTGTGGGATTAGGATGTGTCTGGACATCCTTGGGCGGGGGCATCATTCTGCCTACGACAGATGTGATTCATTCAGACCAGGTATTTCAGATTAACATTTACCAATATTTTTTTATTATTATTCAAAACAGAGAGATCCCAGAGGTCCTGCTGTGGCGCAACGGGATAGGTGTCGTCTTGGGAGCCCTGGGACACAGGTTCGATCCCCAGCCTGGCATAGTAGGTTAAGGATCTGGCATTGCTGCAGCTGCGGTGTAGGTCAAAACGGTGTCAAATCTGATCCCTGGCCTGGGAACTCCATATGCTGCTGGGCGGCCAAAAAAAGAAGAAACAATAAAAAACAAACAAACAAAAAAACCCAGAGCAATCCTGTTATGATTTCTGCATACTTCAACAGGGGTGATTTGGCCTCCTGCGGACATCTGGCAATATTTGGAGACCTTTTTTTTTTTTTTCCACACGTGAGGCATATGGAAGTCCCTAGGCCAGGGATGGAATCCGAGCCGCAGCTGTGACGGAGGCCACAGCTGCGGCAACACTGGATCCTTAACCCACTGCACCAGGCTGAGGGTGGAACCTGCACTGCCACAGAGACAGCAACAGATCTTGAACCCCTTGTGCCACAGTGGGAACTCCACAGAGACGTGTTTCGATTGTCAAGACTGAGGATAAGGTGGGTAGACACCATACGTTGTAGGCTGCAGGGGACCGCAGATTTATTGAGTCCCCAAATGTCAATTGTACTGAGGTCGAGCCACCCAGGGCAAGAAGCAACAGAAGGAAAAGAGCAGGTTATATTCTCTCCACTGTCTATCTGCAGAGAGCAAGAAATCAAAACATATTTGTTGCATGAATAAAGAATGAGCTTGCTAGTCATGTACATTACCCCTTCCTGTCAAGACAATGACCTCAAATTCGGTGACCACAGCCGAGATAAAGTCATGTGAGCTGTCCAAAACTGAATATAATTTGGAATATCCAAATAAGCCTGTGTTCCTGTTGAAATCACATGAAGACACCAAAGCCCCGAAATGTGGCTCTAGGGAAGAAAACAACACCACCCTATGAAGCAATTTTGCCCTAAAACCCAAACCCAACCTGATCAAAGCTTCTGGAAAGATTCCACGGATTCCAAAGATCTTATTAGCAGATAAAGGGGTATTTACATATCTTAGGATTCCTCAAGTGCAAAGGTCTTTGGAGCAAGAGAGAGAGAAAAGTACATGTTCTGAGAACCACAGACAAACAGAATCCATTCAAGGATCACGCTGCCAGTCTTTCAAACGCCCACGTCCACGGGTACAGAGAAGACTCGGTAATGGGAACTGCTTCACATGAAGGGTCAGGGTCTCGAGAGGACCTCCAGGGAAGCATAGCATCCTGGACACAGCAATCACATACAGGCCTCAACTGTCCCATTAAGGTCACTGACAAGAATCTAGCCGGGGGCCAGCCCGAATCGTGGGAATGTATGCAGGCTTGATCATGGGATGCTAATTACCCTCTGTAATGGAATGAATCTCTCCGCTCCAGGAGGATTTGGGAAAAGTACAGACTTTTAAGAGAATTACAACGATAGAACTCGTATTTGGGGGAAAGAAGGAATCCAAGCATAGGTGGTATTTTTATACATTTGAAAAAGTTTCGAAGAGTTTCTGACTTTTGGAAACCACTGTAAAATATCTCATTGGGTAATTCATCTAAACTCGTGGTTTTAGTTGAAAACTAATTTCACATGGTATTGGAATATTTTAAGAGAAGTGAAGTTTCACTGTAAGTTTAACTTACCAGATTTTAAAGTTATTTGTATATTTGGGACTGTATTTGTTGAATGAGACGATCGAAGTTATTAAAAAGGGAACTGTGTGCAGTATACTAAGAGGGTTTTTTTATGTTTTTGTATGTATGTATGTATGTATTTAATTTTTAGGCCCGCACCTACAGCATGTCGAAGTTCCCAGGCTAGGGGTCAAATCAGAGCTACAGCAGCTGGCCTACACCACAGCCACAGCAACACGGGATCTGAGCCGCGTCTGCAGCCTACACCACAGCTCACGACAATGTCAGATCCCCAACCCACTGAATGAGGCCAGGAATCGAACCCACATCTTCATGGGTCCTAGTCGAGTTCATTAACTGCTGAGCCACAAAGGGAACTCCCAGAATACTAAGGGGTTTAAATGTACTTTAAAATTCATGAAGGTGTTTAACAAACTTTGCAAGTGAGATCAAGTATTTTCCAAAAGTCTCTTAAATTTGGTAGCAATTATTTGCTAGACTTAAAAATGAATTTTAATAAAAGATTGAAAAGTTTTCTAGGCTGAACTTAAAAGGTTAAGGAAAAGTGACAATGAGATATCAATTCACACCTGTTAGAACGGCTATCACCAAAAAAGTATACAAATAACTAGTGCTGGAGAGGATATGAAGAAAAGGGAACCCTCCTACACTCTTGGTGGGAATGTAAATTGGTGCAGCCACTGTGGAAAACAGTATGGAGTTTTCTCAAAAAAACCTAAAGTAAAACTACCACATAGGAGTTCCCGGGTGGCTCAGTGGGTTGAGGAGCTGGTGTTGTCACTATAGAGGCTAGGGTTGCTGCTGTGGCACAGGTTCCATACCTGGGCCAGGAACTTAAAAAAAAAAAAAACAGGGTATGGCAAGAAAAAAAAAACCCCAAAAACAAAGCAGATGGATGTGGATAAAGAAGATAAGGGTTGGAGTTCCCATCGTGGCTCAGTGGTTAACGAATCTGACTAGGAACCATGAGGTTGCAGGTTTGATCCCTGGCCTCGTTCAGTGGACTGAGGATCCGGCGTTGCCGTGAGCTGTGGAGCTGTGGTATAGTTTGCAGATGCGACTCGGATCTGGCGTTGCTGTGGTTCTGGCATAGGCTGGCAGCTACAACTCCAATTAGACCCCTAGCCTGGGAACCTCCATATGCTGTGGGTGTGGTCCTAAAAGGACAAAAGACAGAAAAAAAAAAAAAAAGGGAAGATTAGGGTTATTTGTGTATATATATATACACAAACAACCCTAATATATATATATGTGTATGTGTATACACACGGACATGAATACTACTCAGCCTAAAAAAAGAATCAAATTTTGCTATTTTCAACAACATAGATGAACTGGGAGGGCATTATGTCAGGCGAAATAAGTCGGACAGAAAGATAAATACTGTATGATATCGCTTATAAGTGGAATCTAAAAAATACAACAGGAGTTCCCATTGTGGCTCTGCGGGTCGAGAACCCGACAGTGTCCGCGAGGATGTGGGTTTGATTCCTGGCCTCGCTCAGTGGGTTAAGGATCCGTCGTCGTTGCCGCAATCTGGGACAGTTTGCAGATGAGGCTCAGATCTGGCATTGCTGTGGCTGTGGCATAGGCTGGCAGCTGCAGCTCTGACTCGACCCCCTAGCCCAGGAACTGCCGTATGCTGTGGGTGCGGCCCTAAAATGAATGAATGAATGAATACATAAAAATACAACAGCCTAGTGAATATAGCAAAAAAGAAGTAAACTCACAGGTCTATAGAATAAACTACTGGTTGCCGGTGGGGAGAGGGAAGAGGGGAGGGGTGAGATTCGGGTATGGGAGTAAGAGGTACCAACTATTAGGTATAAAATAAGCTACAAGGACATATTGTAGAACAGAGTGAATATAGCCAGTATTTTATTTTTAATAACTATAAATGGAGAATAACCTTTAAGAATCATGAATCACAGCGCTTACACCTGTAACACGTAATATCGCTCACCAACTACACTTTAATAAAAAATGTTTTTAAAAGGGTTAAGGGAAAACTAGGTATTTGAAACTTGGAATGCTAAATGACTATCAAATTTATAAACTGAATAGATCTTTTTTGTGTGCGCACACACACCCCACTTTTGAGGGCCGTAATCATCACCCCTGAAGGGCTGTACAATGTCCAAAGCACTGTGTTTATATTTTTAAAAATCACAAATCCATTTTGGCAACCCTATGTCAATAATATGATCCAATACCAACATTGTTTACCAAATAAGTTTCACCCAAACTCAGAAATCTTGCTCCACCTTCCAGAGCCTGCGTAGAGCTAAGATCTGATATGATTCAAAATGCATTCCTCCTAAGGTGTTTGTGTTCCTCTTTTTTGCATAATCGGAATCTAATCTTCTGCCCTTGTCATGTTCTCAACCGATTATGAATTTGTGTGTGTGTGTGTGTGTGTGTGTGTGTGTGTGTGTGTGTGTGAGACTGGTTATCATCTGAATAAATTATTTTATTCCTAACCAACTGATTTATGTCTTTTCTAAAGGACCAGCTTAGGAGTTCCCGTTGTGGCTCAGTGGTTAACGAATACGACTAGGAACCATGAGGTTGCGGGTTCGATCCCTGGCCTCGCTCAGTGGGTTAACAATCCGGCGTTGCCGTGAGCTGTGGTGTAGTTGCAGACGCAGCTCGGATCCCGCATTGCTGTGGCTGTGGCAAAGGCTGGCGGCTACAGCTCCTGTTAGACCCCTAGCCTGGGAACCTCCATATGCCGCGAGTGCGGCCCTAGAAAAAGCAAAAAGACAAAAAAAAAAAAAAAGGACCAGCTTAACACTATGCCACTTTAACTAAGGAGTGCTGACGGAGGGTCCGAATAAACCTTGTTTTGCTGCCTGCATGTGCTGAGGAAGGTACTGAGCTCTGATTGGTCGAATCCTACTCTGGTCCATTTGTGCCCCACCACAGTGAGAGTCACGTTCTGGTCCACGGATCACCACCCATCAGGCTTCACTCAGACCTCTGCCCATTGATGTTTAGGAAGCATTGATCTAGACAAGAGTTCGGGTAATAGAAATCCCTGTGGCAGTGATGTGCCGTTTGAGTTTCATGCTCAACCGAGTACATAGCAGCTTTTCTTGGTTTTCAGTGAAAAGTTCCAATTCAGTGAATTTTTAAACTGTCTACAAATTATTAAATTATGTGTGCATTTGTTAATGAGTTATTGCAAATGGCACTTGGGTGACTGGAACATAAACATGCCACATTAATAGTTGGGCAGAAGTCCCCCAGGATATGGAAAGGGGCAGGGGCCGTCTGCTGTGATTCTCTGAAGCTCTAACACACTGGAAGCTCCAGAAGTCTGGTAAGTTCCAGCCAATGCTACGTGCAGCAAAAGAATCAACTCGGTGGGAGTTCCTGTCGTGGCTCAGTGGTTAGCGAATCCAACTAGGAATCATGAGGTTGTGGGTTCAATCCCTGGCCTCGCTCAGTGGGTTAAGGATCCAACGTTACCGTGAGCTGTGGTGTAGGTTACAGATGCGGCTCGGATCCCACATGGCTGTGGCTATGGCTGTGGCTGTGGCTGGCAGCTGCAGCTCTGATTAGACCCCTGGCCAGGGAACCTCCATGTGCCGCGAATGCGGCCCTAGAAAAGGCAAAAAGACAAAAAAAAAAAAAAAAGAATCAACTTGGTGAGTCCTGCCTGACCCACAGAATCACGAGCAAACAATAAAATATCATTGTTTCGGGCACTGATCTTGGAGGTGATTTTCGGGCACTGATCTTGGAGGTGATTTGTCAGAAAGTGATAAATATTTGCAACCAAGGCATAGGTCTGTGTAACGGCCGCCTTCTTCCTCTTCATCACAGAATAGGTCTGCTGAGCTAAGGAGGTCTTCACCCTAAAGCAGGGGAAGCAAGGAAGCGAGGAAAGAAATGAAAACTGAGCTATAGGGAGTTCCCTGATGGCTCAGTGGGTTAAGGATCTGCCATTGCCCCTTCAGTGGCTGGGGTCGATGCTGTCGGGTTTAATCCTTGGCCTGGGAACTTCTGTATGCTGCAGGCACAACCAAACAACAACAATAACAACAAAATGAGCTGCAGAGGAAGAGGTTGGATAGATAAGGAGGTCCCAACAGAGCACAAGGAACTGTATCCAGTTTCCTGGGATAGAGGATGATGGAAAGTAATATAAACAAAAAGAATACATATATTTGTATAACTAAGTTACTTTGCTGTACAGCAGAAATTAGCACAACATTGTAAATCAACTATACTTTAATAACAGAAGAAGACAAATTACATGATAATATCAGTTAATACATAGATAAAAAGAATGGAGTTCCTGGTGTGACGCAACAGGATTGGCGGCGTCTTGGGACCCCTGGGACGTGGGTTCGATCCCCAGCCCGGCACAGTGAGTTAGGGATCCAGCATTGCCACAGCTGCAGCTTGGGTTGAAACTGCGGCCCAGATCTGATCCTTGGCCCCAGAGCTTCCATATGCCGCAGGGTGGCCAAGAAAGGAAGAGCTAATAAACCAAAAGTGAGAAAAGACCAAAGATAATCAGCTTACCTCAATTTAACTACATGTTACCACAGGTGCCCACCCCAGCACTCCTTTTTCTTTTGTAAAATTGTCTTTTTTTCCTTTGTTGTTGAAACATACCTAACCTACAGGCAAGTGCACAGAGCCTAAGTGTAAAGCTCAGTGAATTTTTTCAAAGGAAACTCACCCGTTTAATGAGCACTCAGATCAGCACTTGAGATGCTGGCCTTTTGCCTTCGCTAACCTGACCCTCACACGTTCCAGCGTTTCCGTCAGTATGGGTCAGTTAGGCCTGTTTTTCTTCCTTCCTTTTCTTTCTTTCTTTCTTTCCCTTTTTCTTTTTCTTTTCTTTTTTTTTTTTTTTTTTTTTTTTTTTTTTTTTTTTTTTTTTTTTTTTTTTTTTTTTTTGTCTTTTTTAGGGCCACACTCACGGCATATGGAGGTTCCCAGGCTAGGGGTCCAATCGGAGCTGTAGCTGCCTGCCCATGTCACAGGTACGCGGGACCCAAGCCGTGTCTGCGACCTACACCACAGCTCACGGCAATGCTGCATCCTTAACCCACTGAACGAGGCCAGGGATCGAACCCGCATCCTCATGGATGCTAGTTGGGTTCATTAACGGCTGAGCCACGATGCAAACTCCCAGTCAGGCCTATTTTTAAACATTCTATCAATAGGATGCATAGCAAGCGTATTCTTTTGTTTCTGGCTTCTTTTCCTCAACTTTGTGAGATTCATTCATGTTGTTGCGTATGGTTGTAATTCTTTTGGTCTGTTTGGGTTAGTGTCATTGTATGACCGAACCACAGTGTATCTGCGTATAGGCTGATTTTACCTAAATGGGTCAGCGGACCTTTTCTTTGCATGGTCAGATGGCAAATATTTCAGGCCCTGCAGGCCACAGGTCTCTGTCACCACTCCTCGGCTCTGCCACTGCAGCCTGAAAGCAGTCATAGGCAGTACGTAAATGACTGCATAGAGTTGTGTATCTGTAAAACTGTTTTTATTCTGTAAATCAACTATATTCTAATAAAAAATGGCCACTAAAAAAAAAAGCCCCACAACTGTCTTTATTGATACTGAATTTTGAATTTCCTGTAATTTTCATGTCATACAATTTTACTCTTCTTTCGATTTTTTCAAACTAGTTAAAAATGTAAAAAATACTGTTTTCATGCTATATTTTTGATTTTTTTTTTTTTTTTTTTTAGCCACCCCGAGGCATATGGAGTTCCTGGGCCAGGGATCAGATCTGAGCTGCAGCTGCGGCAACGCCTGATCCTTAACCCACTGTTCCGGGCCGGGGATCAGACCTGTGTCCCAGCGCCCCCACTATGCCGCCGATACCATTGCACTGCAGAGCTACAGCTGCCGGTCTACACCACAGCCACAGCAACACCAGATCTGAGCCACATCTGCGACCTGCACCACAGCTCACGGCAACACTGTATCCTTCACGCACTGAGTGAAGCCAGGGATTGAACCCGAGTCCTCATGGATCCTGGTCGGGTTTGTTATTGCTGAGCCACGACGGGAACTCCCATGCTATATTTTTAATCTAATAAGATGGCAACTTTTTTTTTAAGTTTCCAAATGTTGATGAGGGTGCAGGAAAACAGAACTTCTCAGGGACTGTAAAGCGGTGCATTCTCTGGGGTTGGCCATGGGGCATCATATATCAAAAACTTTAAGAACGTTCAAAGTCTTTGACCATTTCTAGGCATTTATCCAAAGAAAGTCACCAGAGATGTGCATGAAGATTAATGGGCAAAGATATTCCTCGTAGCATTATTTGTAATAGTGAAAAATTGGAAACAGACTCCAACTTTCAGTTCTGGCAATTGGGCAGATTGACGTAATGCTTCCCATGCTCCTCATATTTCTAGAAACACATGACATGCTGCGTGAAATACAATACAAACACTAAACACACTGACTAGCTAGAGAGAAGTATCACTTTCCCGGGTCAGAAGGGGATTGTACCCAATATACACCCTCACCCTTAGGGGGTGGGGTTTTAATACCAGCGAAGAAATAAAAGGTATGGGGAGTTCCCTATGTGGCGCAGCAGAAACGAATCTGTCTAGTATCCATGAGGATGCGAGTTCGATCCTTGGCCTCTCTCAGTGGGTCGGGGATCCGGCATTGCCGTGAGCTGTGGTGTAGGCCGGAAGCTGTAGTTCCAATTCGACCCCTGGCCTGGGAACTTCCATATGCCACGGATGCAGCCCTAAAAAGCAAAAGCAGCATTTCCTGTCGTGGCTCAGCGCACACGAATCTGACTAGCAATCATAAGGACGCAGGTTCGATTCCTGGCTTTGCTCAGTGGGTTAAAGATCTGGGGTTGCCGTGAGCTGTGGTGTAGGTAGCAGACGTGGCTCAGATCCCGAGTTGCTGTGGCTGTGGTGTAGGCCGGCAGCTGCAGCTCCGATTCGACCCCTAGCCTAGGAACCTCCATTTGCTGCGGGTGCAGCCCTAAAAAGACCAAGAAAAAAAGAAAGAGAGAGAGAGAAAGAAGAGAGAGAGAGAGAAAGGAAGGAAGGAAGGAAGGAAGGAAGGGGAAGAAAGAAAGAAAGAAAGAAAGAAAGAAAGAAAGAAAGAAAGAAAGAAAGAAAGGGAAAAGAAAGAAAGAAGGCATGGCATTGAATCCACCAAGATGGGCAGCTGGGGTTGAGACCCCCGCATAAAGCTAGAACAAGGACTGCCTGCCTCCTTCATGAAAGGGGGGACTAGGGAGAGGTCTTGCTCTTCCATTGAAGCAGTGAGGAAATTTGTTTCTTGCGCACCCTCCAAGGAAGGGGATGGGACATTTTCACAACTTTAGGTCTTCCAATCCACAACATAGAATGTGCTTCCACTTCATGTCTTCTTTCACTTCTTTCAGCAGCCTCTTGTAGATTTTATTGCACACGTTTCTCACCTCTTTAATCATTTCTGAAGTATTTTATTCTTTTTGATCCCATCGCTAATGAAATTGCTCTTGTGAATTTCCATTTCAGATGGTTACTCGGTGTACAGAAATACAAGTGATTTTTGCGTTTTGGCTTTTTGTCCTACTACTTTGCTGAATTCATTTATTAGTTCTAACGGGATTTTTCGTGAAATCTTTAGGGTTTCCTACATACAGGCATACCTCATTGTATTGCATTTGCTTTCTTGTGGCTTTACAATAATGCGGTTTTAGGAGGTCTGTGGAAATCCTGCATCAAGCAAGTCTATTGGTGCCATTTTCCAACAGCATCTGCTCACTTTGTGTCTCTGTGTCACATTTTGGTAATTCCTGTAATATTTCAAACTTTTCCATTATTATATTTTTTAGGGTGATCTGTGATCAGTGATTTTTGATGTTACTACTACGACTTGCTGAAGGTGGTGACAGCATTTTTTAGCAATGAAGTATTTTTTATTTAAGGTAGTTAACACTGTTTTTTAGATATAATGCTATTGCACACTTAACAGACTACGTATAGTCCAAACATAACTTCCACATGCATTAGGAACCTCAAAAATTCATGTGACTGGTTTTACTGCAGTGTTCACTTTATTGTGGTGTCTGGAACAAACTCTGCCTGCCTCCAACATATCATATCATCTGCAAAAGAGGTCATTTTCCTTTCTAATTTGGAAGGGAAGTTTTCTTGCCTAATTTCACTGGCCAAAACTTTCAGTACTTTATTGAATAGAAGTGGTGAAAGTAGGAGTTCCCTGGCGGCCTAGCACTTAAGGATCTGGCATTATCACTGTTGTAGCACAGGTTCGATTCCTGGCCCAGGAATAATTAACATTTTGAATAATTGCCAGAAGTCGTGTTAATATGACCTAGCCTGCTTAACGGCTTTTAAAGAGACACAGTTTAAGATACTATTGTCTCTGTGTAACTGAATCACTGTGCTGTACACCTGAACCTAGCACCATTTTGTACATCAACTCAACTTCATTCCAAAAGAGTCAGTTCTGGACTTCCTGTGTGGTTCGCAGCAAAAAGAGTCAGTTCTGGAATTGCCATGGTGGCGCAGCCGAAATGAATCCGACTAGGAACCACGAGGTCGCGGGTTCGATCCCTGACCTCGTTCAGAGGGTTAAGGATCCGGTGTTGCCGTGAGCTGGGGTGTAGGTTGCAGACGCGGCTCGGATCCCACGTTGCTGTGGCTGTGGTGTAGGCCGGCAGCTGTAGCTCTGATTAGAACCCTAGCCTGCGAACCTCCATATTCTGTGGGTGCGGCCCTAGAAAAGGCAAAAAGACAAAATAAATAAATAAATAAAGTCTATTTGTCTGATATTAGTACAGTCGCTCCCACTCTCTTTTAGTTATTTGCAGGGAATATTTTTTTACTCTGTTTCACTTTCAAACTCTTTGTGTCTTTGGATTGAAAGTGAGTCTCGGGGAGACAGCATCTAGTTGGATCATGTGTTTTACCCATTCAGCCCCAGAAGCTGTGTGCAAGCTGCTCTAGGAACATGGGCTCAACTGCCTGCCTTGGGGCTAGGGCTTGAGAACCATAGCTGCTACTACACTAAGAGCTGAAAGTGACCGAATTTAACCACAGTGTACCTTCCGAGTCTTCCACTGGAGGCTGCAAACCTTCACTATACCTGATTTCCAAAGAGCTACATCAGATGGATTCTGCCAGTGCAATTGCTGTTGAGGTGGGAAGAAAGATTCCTGGTGCTTCTGCTCTGCCGTAGTCCCAGATTCGCCGTGGTTACACATCACGTAATCAAGTAGACTGTCAAATGACGTTGACGTTGGCACAGTGCGTGTGTATAGTTCTCTGCCATCGCACGTACTCACGCGTGTGGTCACAAGCAGATACAGAGCTATTCCCTTACTACAGAGATCTATTGCTGCTGCTTTATAACCGTCCCCACTGCCCTCCACCGCCCCATCCCTAACGCCTGGCCACCGCTACTATTTTCTGCAGCTCAGTAATTTTCTCCAATCCAGAGGGTTATATAAGTGGGATTACATTAGTGTAACTGTCTGGAGTTTTTTGTTTTCATGCAGCATAATGTCCCTGGGATCCATCCACATTGCTGCATGTATCAGAAGTTCACATTTGCTGTTGTTTTTGCTGCTAAGTCACAGTCCACAGTATAAATGTAGTACAGTTTAATTATCCATAGGTCAGGGAACATTTTTGGTTGTTTCCATTTTTAGGTGTCACACATAAAGCTGCTATGAATAATGGCGTACAGGTTTTTGTGTGGACCTAAGTTTTCATTTCTGTGGGATAAATGTCCATGAAACTGTGAGTAACCATTAGTTACCTCTCTGTCACCCGTAACCTGCCTTCAGTGATCAAGGTCATTTTAATTGAGGCTCAGAGAGACTTGCACGTTCTCCAGGCACCAGGGAGCCTAAACAATAAGGAGTTTGCCTGAGTCGTTGGCCAGGAACTCGGAATCAGCTGTGACTAGTTAGAGCTGAGCTGCTGAATTAAGGTGGGAGAGGTTCCTGGACCCTGCAACTGGGCATGCGCGAGGCACCTTTTGCCCTTGCAGAGCCCGGAGCTTAGTTACGCCTGCGCACAACGGGGATTCCCACGCCTTTTCCCGTCATCCCTCTGCGCCCCACGCTCCCCACGCTCCGCACGGGTCAGACCGCCCTGCGTCCTTATCCGCTATCCCCTGGCCTCTGAGGAGGTGGATGTGACGCTAGTTCTCCTGTCTCGTCGCTGGGCTGCCTTGTCA
>PVHT020000195.1:9902424-9914561 GCA_004024745.2 Catagonus wagneri
GTGCTGGTTACGGTCCTAATTGCTTTTCTCTCTCACCTTTTTTTTTTTTTCTTCAGTTGTTCTACCCAGTTATTTCAAGGGTTTCTTACAGTTTTTGGAGGTTTAAATTAATCAGCATTCAGATGATGATTTGTCCAACTTGTTTTATATTTAGATGCGTTTTTTGATGTATTTGTGGGAGAGGGTGAGCACGACCTCTTACTCCTCCGCCATCTTGCCGCAGTCCAGGAACAATCTTATATATCCAAAGTAATGATGAGTTTTTGAGTCTGGTTCCTTATTTTCAGGAGATTCCTCTAATGCAGTGATTCCCTAATGGGAACTCCAAGGTCAGTGGAGGGGGTGCTTGGCTGGGGCCGAGGGAGGAGTACTTGTCATTTATTAAAGCCCCACAGATGATTCAGAAATGGCCCCACCACACTAAGGCCGGGAAAAACTCTATTAGTGTTTTACTCTTTAAGAGTCAAGTGTTCCTTGAAGACAGAGGTTATTGCATAAAGTGTCTTTTAAAGCCACACCTCCTACCACAATGAGACTGTGCGGAAATGGACTCCTTCAGCAGCGGGGTGAATTCTAACCAGGTAATTGAGGAGTGTGAGTCAGCAGCAGCCAGTGGAGGGAAGCGGATCAGCCTTTCCAGTCGGCCGCCCCTCTCCTGGAATCCCCAGCTCCTCAGTTCTTCTCTAGGTCCAGCGCCAGGACAAAGTGCCCAGCACAAGAGCAGTGATTCTCAGTGATTAGAAACCACCCAAACGCTTAGCGATACATCAATAAAATATATTTGTAAATTCTATTTCGAAACAATATCTTAGAGTACTTAAACTTCGCTTGGTCTAAATCAGCAGTGATAAATATCATAATGTGAAATGACTCTAAGACATTCACCCGGGATTACACTTATGTGTAGAATATAAAAGCTCAGGACAATACTAGGTGGTTTATGGAACATACTTTTGGAATTAATGCCTGAGGTCAGGGATATGAAACATAACCACAAGCTTCAGATCTGAGGTGACTTTGGCGATGGAAGGTAGAAACTAATTGGATATTGGGACCCCCTATTCCACATGTAGACTTTTCTTTCTTGAAAATATCTGAAATAAAAATAGCAAAAATTAACATTCGTCAAGTTTGAGTAGTGGTAAACCGGGTGATATGATATAGTTTATATCATTTATATCTTTATCTACAGTTGACATCTTTTATACAGTGAAAACCACCAAAATGACCAATTTAAATCAGGTGAGCACGGTAAAATGAGTGCACAGGCTGGGACATGGGGCTGCCATTAAAAACCAGCTCAGAGAACTTAGGGACACAGGGAAACGCTCAGGAGACATTTGATGTGAAAGGTAGATTGGGAAACAGTTTTATGAGGGGCTCATGCTTTGTTTAAAAACATGTAGCTTCCTCTTTTCATCCCATGTATAAATGTGAAGAGAAATGCCAGATTGTCCCTCATTATAGGTGACTTGTCTTTTATCCTGTGTATCAGTTTTTACATTGAATATATAATTATATATCCAAAAAATAAACAATCTAATACGTAATTTGTGCAAGCAGCATGTCAGAATTAACCACTGAACATGGGAGTTCCCTTTGTGGCTCAGTGGAAACGAATCTGACTAGTAACCATGGGCTTGCGTGTTCGATCCCTGGCCTCGCTCAGTGGGTTAAGGATCCGGCATCGCCATGAGCTGTGGTGTAGGTCGCAGACGGGGCTCGGATCCTGCATAGCTGTGGCTCTGGTGCAGACCGGCACCTGTAGCTCCAGTTTGAACCTAGCGTGGAAACCTCCATATGCCGTGTGGCCCTAAAAAGCAAAAAACAAAACAAAAACAAAAACCCACTGAATAGCCTTCAATTTCAGACTCAATACCTTGAAATTTTTCCTGCCATTGACTGTTCTTATGCCATCCTGTGGACAAATAGAAGAATGCTTCCTCATGTAGAGTAATTTAGAGAATCCAGGCGTGTTCTTTACACGTTGATACTACACAACTGCATTAAAAAGTAATCCATGCTCATGATAGAAAACCAAAAGGACCCCGATAAATACAAAGTAAGAAAAAAGTTACCCATAATCTCCCTTTACCATCGGCTCAGGAGCCTGAGTTCCTAGGCAGGGGAGATAAAAGATAAGGGTATAGTCATTCTTTCAGCATTTTTTTTTTAATGATTTTTGTTTTTTTCCATTCTAGTTGACTTACAGTGTTCTGTCAGATTCTTTCAGCATTGTCAGCTTTTCTGCTGTTTCAGTACTAACCTAGAACTTGGTTTTCCTACTTGATTCCTGCTTTGTTCATCTCTCTTCAAGCCTCTTTATTTTACAAGTTCTTAGTAACTGGGCCACTTTTCAGACACTTGGCTTGCTTCAAGCTCTTTTTTGTTTTGTTTGCTGTGCTAAAAAATGTTGCAATGAACATCATATTTATCATCTTGGCGAAATTATAAAAATATTTCTACAATGTAAATTTCTAACAGAGTCTTGCTCAAGGACTGAATGCATTTAGAAATGTACTGGATACTGTCATATTGCCCATCAGAAAGTTGCATCACGATGCTTTTACAGCAGTGCACAGGCACTCGTTCTCCAGTCCCTGATCCTCACATGGAGGATGAATTTGGTATCATTCAACTTGTGGATTGAACTTTTGGCAATTTGTCAGGTGAGAAATCATATTGTTTTGGTTTGCATTTCTTTTATTACCACTGAGGTTCCACATTTTCCCCTGTTTGTTGGTAATTTACTTCTCTTTGTACCTTTGCTTAGTTCATCTTTCTTCTGTTGGGTTTGTCAGCTGTTTTTAAACTTTAGATTTTGAGCTCTGCATAAATTAGGTACATCGGCCCTCTGTCATGTATGTTGCAGATTTCTCAATTATCGTTTTATAAATCCTTGTTTTTTGGATTATTTTTGCCACACAGGAATTTTACTTCATTACATAGAAAAAAATTGAAAATTTGCCCTTTTTAGCTTTTGGAGAAAGATCACTTGAAATAAGAAATTTAGATAACTGACAGAAACTAGGAAGCCAGAGAGCCTGGGTGAATGAAGAGGGGTGGGTTAGCACAGTGATGGGCAAAGTTGCAGATGGGGCTGCAGCTGGGAGCAGACACCTGACTCACCCTGAGGTTTGGTCATCCCTTGGAAGCCAAGGGGACACATTTCTAGAGGTGTGTTGAGAGGACCTAGGGGCTGCAGCAAGTGCTCAAGGCCAAGGTCAGGAGAGGGGAGCACAGGTGGGGAGATGCTGCTGCCCAGGCCAGAGGGCAACTGGGGCTACTTGTATTATGCAAAACATATTATGTGGATCCTAGAAGAAAACACTGCGGTCAGTGTATGGCGATTGAAAAAGTAAATAAAAGCCACATTTAATTTCATCATAGTTACTATTTTAGCCCATTTCCTCCCCACATTTTTTCAGCTCAGGTTATTATTATTATTTTTCCCAATAGGCAGCCCCCACAGCATATGCAAGTTCCCAGGCTAGGGGTCAAATGGAACTGAAGCTGCTGGCCTACAGCACAGCCACAGCAGTGCAGGTTCTGAGCCGTGTCTGGGACCTACCCCACAGCTCCTGGCCATGCCAGATACTTAACCCACTGAGCGAGGTCAGGGATCAAACCTGCATCCTCATGGATACTAGTTGGGTTCATTTCTGCTGAGCTACAAGGGGAACTCCCTCGTTTTGTTGTTGCTGTTTTTTTTTTTAATTTTTTTGTCTTTTTGCCTTTCCTAGGGCCACACTCGCGGCATATGGAGGTTCCCAGGCTTGGGGTCTAATCAGAGCTCTAGCCGCCGGCATACACCACAGCCACAGCAACGCGGGATCCGAGCCACGTCTGCAACCTACACCACAGCTCACCGCAACACCGGATCCTTAATCCACTGAGCGAGGCCAGGGATCGAACCCACAACCTCATGGTTCCTAGTCAGATTCATTAACCACCGAGCCGTGATGGGAACTCCTGTTTTGTTTTGTTTGTTTTTAATTTATTTTTTCTTTTCTGGCTGCCCCAGGGCATGTGGAGTTCCCGGGCCCAGGAATCATATCTGAGCCCTAATTGCAGTCTACTCCACAGCTGTGGCCACGCCAGATCTTTAACCCACTGTTCAGGGCAGGGATGGAACATGCGTCCTGGCACTCTGAACATGCCGTGGGTACTGTTGCGCCACAGCAGCAACTCCTCAGCTCATATTTTTAAAGTTGAAATGATACTGCATATTTGTTTTGGTTTTCGTTGTTCTTTGCTCTGTATTTTCTGCAACGTTTTATTATAAAAAATCTCCAATTATTCAACAAGGATGAAAAGATTTTACAGCTAACACGCCAAGACTGCCCACCTAGACTCTACCGTAACCATACCATGTTCTTTCCTTTTCACATATGTATCCATTTATCCATCCCTCAGTGCATCCTAGTCCTTGATGCCTTTTCTGGTAACTTGCATACATCAGCAGGTGTCTCCTGGTGTATTTCAGCCCTGTTTGTTTACAGAGGTTGTCTTTGGATATAAACTTTACCCACAGTGAAATGCACTGATCTTGACAGGTGTGTGGTTTTTTATCACCTCTTTTTTTTTTTTTCCACTCACCATTTTATCATAAGCCCTGTGCTTAGAAGCTCATGAAGCCAACACATTAACCTAAAAGTTCAAAGACCTTGTGTGATGGAGCCTCCTCGCTCAGGGGCATGGACTGTCTGCACCTCTTCTTTTTGGCTCTTAGGAAAGTCGGGGGTTTCCTCGCACAGGTCTCTGCCCTTTTCATGTGGAGCTTCCTGCCAGGTATTGGAGAGCTTGCTGCTTTTATGCAAGGACTGGGTTTCCATTCTAATTGCTAAGTCGCTGCTGTAGGTACAAGAGATGTGGTGGTGGCGTTACTGTCGTGGCGCAGCGAAAATGAATCCAACTAGGAACCATGAAGTTGCGGGTTCGATCCCTGGCCTTGCTCAGTGGGTTAAGGATCCGGCGTTGCCGTGAGCTGTGGTGTGGGTTGCAGATGCGGCTCGAATCTGGCGTTGCTGTGGCTGTGGTGTAGGCCGGCAGCTGTAGCTCCAATTGGACCCCTAGCCTGGGAACCTCCATATGCCGCAGGTGCGGCCCTAAAAAGACAAAAAAAAAAAAGGAAAAAAAAAGAGACGTGGTGGATTTTTGTGTAGTTAATATCCAGCTGCAGTACTGAACTTTCTGCTGGGCTGGAAGTGCCCCCTGTCTTAGGCATAGAAGCATAGAAGCAATTTTCGTGCCTCTCTAGGATAATTAATACCTCTTTTCTCTGACTCCTGACTTGTGTCACCCTGGCTAGAACTTCCGGAATAATCTTAAAATTTTTTTTTTAAGTTTTGATTTTTATCTTTTAAACTTTTATTGGAAGAAGGGATATATCACAGTGTTGTCTGAGTTTCAGGTGTAGAGCACAGTGATTCAGTTTCCATATCCGTATGTACCCATTCTTTTTAGATTTTTTTCCCATATAAGTTATTCCAGAATATTGAGTAGAGTTCCTTGTGCTGTACAGTAGGTCCTTGCTAGTTATCTGTTTTACATATAATAGTGTGTTTATATTAATTCCAGACTCCTAAGTTATGCCTGCCCCCACACATCCCCTTTGTAACCATTAGTTTAATTTTGAGATCTGTGCTTCTGTTTTTTTTTAATAATGATTTTAATTTTTTGCCATTATAGCTGGTTTACAGTATTCTGTCAGTTTTCTATTGTACAGCAAGGTGACCCAGTCACACATCCACATATACTTTCTTTTTTCTCACATTATCATGCTCCATCATAAGTGACTGGATATAGTTCCCAGTGCTGTACAGCAGAATCCTATTGCTTATCCATTCCAAAGGCAATAGTTTGCATATATTAACCCCAAATTCCAAGTCCATCCCACTCCCTCCCCCTCCCCCTTGGCCACCATAAGTCTGTTCTCCATGTCCGTGCTTTTCTTTTCTGTGGAAAGATTCATTTGTGCCGTATATTAGAATCCAGATAAAAGTGATATCATATGGTATTTGCCTTTCTGACCTACTTCACTTAGTATGAGAGTCTCTAATTCCATCCATGTTGCTGGTTTTTTTGTTTTTGGTTTTGGTTTTTTTTGTTTAGGGCCGCACCTGCAGCATATGGAGGTTCCCAGGCTAGGGGTCCAATCGGAGCTACAGCTGCCGGCCTACACCACAGCCACAGATCCAAGCCACGTCTGCAACCTACACACAGCTCACAGCAACGCCAGATCCTTAACCCACTAAGAGAGGCCAGGGCTTGAATCCGCAACCTCATGGTTCCTAGTCGGATTCATGTCCACTGCACCACAGTGGGAACTCCTGTTTCTGTTTTGTGAATAAGTTCTTTTATATCATTTTTTAAAAATCAATGTTATTGGAGTATAGTTGACTTACAATGTTGGGTTAGTTTCAGGTCTACAGCAAAGTAAGTAATTATCCATATATCCAGTCCTTTTCCGATTCTTTTCCCATAGAGGCCATCACAGAGTACTGAGTAGATCTCCCTGTGCTGTACGGTAGGTCTTTGTGACTCATCGACTCTGTATACAGCAGTGTGTATCTGCCGGCCCCAACCTCACTATTTATTCCTCCCCCAACCTTTCCCCTTTGGTAACCTTAACTTTAGTTTCGAAATTTTGAGTCTGTTTCTGTCTTTTGAATAAGTTCTTTTGTTTCATTTTTAAAATTAGAGTCCACATATTAGTGATCTCATGTGATGTTTGTTTTTCTTTGTTTGACGTACTTCCCTTAGTATGATAATCTCATTTGTATCATTTTTTATTAGATTCCACCTAACAGTGATATCATCTGGTTTTTGTCTCTCTCTGACTTATTTCACTTAGTACGATCATCTCTGGGTTCATCCAAGTTGCTGCAGATGGCTTTATTTCAGTCTTTTTTTGCGGCTGAGTAAGGTTCCGTTGTATATATGTACTTCAGGAACAATCTTACGTTAACAGTGGTAATGATGAGTTTTTGAGTCTGGTTACTTACTTTCAGAAATTTCTCTAGTGCAGTGATTCACTAGTGGGGATTCCCAATGTCTGTGGAGGAGGTGGTTTGCTGGGCCCGAGGGAGGAGCACTTGTCGTTTGTTAAAGCCCTATAGGTGACTCAGAAATGGCCCCACCACACTAAGCCCAGGAAAAACTCCATTAGAGTTTTACTTTTTTTTTTTTTTGTCTTTTTAGGGCCAAACCCAGGGCATATGGAGGATCCCAGGCTAGAGGTCAAATCAGACCTGCAGCTGCTGGCCTACACCACAGCCACATCCATACCAGATCTGAGCTGGATCTGTGACCTACACCACAGCTCACAGCAACACCGCTCGCTGTTAAGATCCTTAACCCACCAAGCGAGGCCTGGGATTGAATCCTGTTCCTCGCGGATAATAGTCAGGTCACAGTGGGAACTGCCCCTAGTGTTTTACTCTTAAAGAATTAAGTGTTCATTGAAGATAGATGTTATTTTTTAAAAATTTTTATTATTGCAGTTGATTTACAGTGTTCTGTGAATTTCTGTTGTACAGCAAAGTGACCCAGTCGTGTATATATATATATATATATATATATATATATATATATATATACACACACACACTCTTTTTCTCATATTATCTTCCATCACGTTCTGTCACAAGTGATTGGATAGAGTTCCCTGTGCTGTAGAGCAGGCCCTCGTTGCTTATCCATTCTAAATGTCATAGTTTGCATCTATTAACCCCAGTCTCCTAGCCCATCCCACTCCCTCACCCCTCCGCCCTGGCAAGTACTAGTCTGTTCTCCATGTCTGTGAGTCTGTTTCTGTTGTGTAGATAGGTTCATCTCTGCCATATTATGGATTCCACATATAAGTGATATTATACAGTATTTGTCTATTTCTGACTTACTTCACATAGTATGAGAATCTCTAGTTCCATCCGCACTGCTGCAAATGGCATTATTTTGGTTTTTTTTAATGGCTGAGTCGTATTCCATTGTGTATATGTTCCACTTCTTCCTCATCCATTCATGTGTCGATGGACATTTAGGCTGTTTCCATGTCTTGGCTATTATGAATAGTGCTGCAGTGAACATAGGGTTGTATGTATTTTTGGTTTTTTTGGCTTTTTAGGGTCACACCTGTGGCATATGGAAGTTCCCAGGCTAGGGGTTGAGTTGGAGCTGTAGCCACCAGGCTACACTACAGCCACAGCAAGGCGGGATCTGAACTTAGTCTGCGATCTGCACCACAGCTCACGGCACTGCCGGATCTTTAGTGTGGCCAGGGATTGAACCTGCAACCTCATCGTTCCTAGTCAGATTCGTTTCTGCTGTACCACGACTAGAACTCCAACATGTATCTTTTTGAATGAAAGTTTTGTCCAGATATATGCCAAGGAGTGGGACTGCTCGATCATACAGTAGTTCTGTATTTACTTTTCTGAGGAACCTCCATACTTTTTCCATAGCGATTGTACCAATTTACATTCCCACCGATGGTATAGGAGGGTTCCCTTTTTTCAACACCTTCTCCAGCATTTGTTATTTGCAGACTTACTAGTGATGGCCATTCTGACCAGTGTGGGGTGGCACCTCATTGTAGTTTTGATTTGCATTTCTATAATAATTAGTTATGCTGAGCATTTTTTCATGTGCCTGTTGGCAATCTGTATGTCTTCTTTGGAGAAATTTCTGTTTAGGTCTTCTGCCCTTTTTTTTTTTTTTTAGGGCTGCACATGCGGCATATAGAGGTTCCCAGGCTAGGGGTCTTATCGGAGCTACAGCTGCCGGCCGACACCACAGCCACAGCAACGCCAGATCCAAACTACATCTGCAACTTACACCACAGCTCATGACAACGCCGGATCCCTAACCCACTGAACGAGACCAGGGATCAAACCTGCAACCTCATGGTTCCTAGTTGGATTTGTTTCCACTGAGCCACAATGGGAACTCCATGCCCATTTTTCTATTGGGTTGTTTTTATGCTCTTGAGTTTTATGAGTTGTTTGTATATTTGGGGGTGTAAGCCCTTATTGGTTGCATCGTTTTCAACTATTTTCTCCCATCCCGTAGGTTGTCTTTTCATTTTTTTTTATAGTTTCCTTTGCTGTGCAAAAGCTTGTAAGTTTGATTAGGGTCCATAGGTTTATTTTTGTTTTTATTTCTATTGCCTTGAGAGACTGATTTACAAAAACATTTGTAATATTTGTATGGCCGATGTCAGATAATGTTTTGTCTGTGTTCTTGTCTAGAAGTTCTATGGAGTCTTATGATTAAGTCTTTAAGCCATTTTGAGTTTATTTTTGTGCATGGTGTGAGACTGTGTTCTAGTTTCCTTGATTTACACGAAGGTGTCCAGTTTTCCCAGCACCACATCCTGAAAAGTCTGTCTTTTTCCCATTTCATGCCCTTGCCTCCTTTGTCAAAGATTAATTGACGGTAGGTATCTGGGTTTATTTTTGGGCTCTCTAGTCTTTTTTTTTTTTTTTTGTCTTTTGTCATTTTAGGGCCACACCCACGGCATATGGAGGTTCCCAGGCTAGGGGTCCAATCGGAGCTACAGCTGCTGGCCTACGCCACAGCCACAGCAACACCAGATCTGAGCAGCATCTGTGACCAACACCACAGCTCACAGCAATGCCAGATCCTTAACCCACTGAGCAAGGCTAGGGATAGAACCTGCAACCTCATGGTTCCTAGTCGGATTCACTTCCGCTGAGCCACGACGGGAGCTCCAGGGCTCTCTATTCTGTTCCACTGGTCCATATGTCTGTTTTTGTACCAGGACCACACTGTCTTTTTTTTTTTTTAGCATCATAATAAAAGTTTTATTTTATTACTCAATGTTATTACATTTATCATTGTACAACAATCGTCACAACCAAATTTTATAGTATTTCCATCCCAAACCCTCAGTGCATCCCCCCACCCCCCAGCCTGTCTCATTTGGAAACCATAAGTTGTTCCAAGTCTGTGAGTCAGTATCTATTCTGCAAAGAAGTTCATTGTGGCCTTTTTTTAGATTCCACATGTAAGTGACAGCATTTGATGTTGGTGTCTCATTGTCTGACTGACTTCACTTAGCATGATAATTTCTGGGTCCATTCATGTTGCTGCAAATGCCGTTATTTCTTTCCTTTTAATGGCTGAGTAATATTCCACTGTGTATATGTACCACATCTTCTTTATCCAGTCCTCTGTCGATGGACATTGAGGTGGTTTCCATATCTTGGCTATTGTTTAGAGTGCTGCAATGAACACTGGAGTACATCTGTCTTTTTGAGTCATGGTTTTCTCTGGATAGATGCCCAGGAGTGGGATTGTTGGATCAAATGGTAATTCTATTTTGAGTTTTCTGAGGAATCTCCATACTCTTTTCCACAGTGATTGTACCAGTTTACATTTCCACCAACAGTGTAATAGGGTTCCCTTTTCTCCACACCCTCTCCAGCACTTATTGTTTGTAGACTTTTTGATGATGGCCATTCTGGCCAGTGTACAGTGGTACCTCATAATGGTTTTGATTTGCATTTCTCTAATAACAAGTGATGTTGAACATCTTTTCATGTGTTTTTTGGCCATGTGTATGTCTTCTTTGGAGAACTGTCTGTTTAGATCTTTTGCCCATTTTTTGATGGGGTTGTTTGGTTTTTTTGGTATTGAGCTATAGGAGGTTTTTATAAATTTTGGAGATAAATCCCTTGTCAGTCGCTTCATTAGCAAATATTTTCTCCCATTCTGTAGGTTGACTTTTCGTTTTGTTTAGGATTTCCTTTGCTGTGCAGAAACTTTGAAGTTTAATTAAGTCCTGTATGTTTATTTTTCTTTTTACTGTCACTACTCTAACAGGTGGATCTGAGAAGATGTTGCTGTTGTTTATATTGGAGAGTGTTGAGCCTATGTTTTCCTCTAAGAGTTTTATAGTATCTGGTCTTATAGCTAGGTCTTTAATCCATTTTGAGTTTATTTTTGTGTATGGTGTTAGGAAGTGTTGTAATTTCATTCTTTTACATGTGACTGTCCAGTTTTCCCAGCACCATTTAGTGAACGGGCTCTCTTTTCTCCATTGTGTATTCTTGCCTCCTTTCACAGATTAGTTGACTGTAGGTGTGTGGGTTTAATTCTGGGCTTTCTATGCTGTTCCACTGCTGTATATTTCTGTCTTTGTGCCAGGACCATACGGTTTTGATAACTGTAGCTTTATAGTATATTCTGAAGTCAGGGAGCCTGATTCCTCCAGCTCCATTTTTCTTTTTCAGGATGTCTTTGGCTATTCTGGGTCTTCTGTGCTTCCAAACAAACCTTCAGATATTTTGTTCTAGTTCTGTGAAAAATGTCCTTGGAAACTTGATAGGGATTCACACTGTCTTGAGGACTGTAGCTTTGTAATATGGTCTGAGGTCTGGGGGAGTTATGCCTCCTGCTTGTTTTTTTTCCCCTTAGGATTGTTTTGGCAGTTCTGGGTCTTTTATGAGTCCATATAAATTTTTGGATTATTTGCTGTAGTTCTGTGAAAAATGTCATGGGTAATTTGATAGGGATCACATTAAATCTCTAGATTGCTTTGGGTAGTATGGCCATTTTAATGATATTAATTCTTCCAATCCAGGAGCATGACATTTTTTCTATTTCTTTACTCTTGTCCTTTTTTTTTTTTTTTTGCCTTATCTAGGGCCACACCCGCGGCATATGGAGGTTTCCAGGCTAGGGTTCTAATCGGAGCTGTAGCTGCCAGTCTATGCCAGAACTACAGCAACGCCAGATCCCAGCCACATCTGCAACCTACACCACAGCTCACAGCAACACCGGATCCTTAACCCACTGAGTGATGCCAGAGATCAAACCCACAACCTCATGGTTCCTAGTCAGATTCGTTAACCACTGAGCCACGATGGGAACTCCTTTTTTTTCTATTTCTTTAAATCTTCTTAATTTCCTTGATTAATGTTTTATATTTCTGAGCATGTAAGTCTTTGATCTTCTTGATCACATTTACTTCTAGTTATTTAATTTTTTGGAGTGCTGTTTTTTTTTAATGGCCACATCTATGGTATATGGAAGTTCCCAGGCTAGGGATCGAATTGGAGCTGTACCAGCTGGCTTATGCCATAGCCACGCCAGATCTGAGCAATGTCTGCAAC
>PVHT020000195.1:9915561-9934927 GCA_004024745.2 Catagonus wagneri
TAATGTTTTATATTTCTGAGCATGTAAGTCTTTGATCTTCTTGATCACATTTACTTCTAGTTATTTAATTTTTTGGAGTGCTGTTTTTTTTTAATGGCCACATCTATGGTATATGGAAGTTCCCAGGCTAGGGATCGAATTGGAGCTGTACCAGCTGGCTTATGCCATAGCCACGCCAGATCTGAGCAATGTCTGCAACCTACACCACAGCTCATGGCAATGCTGAATCCTTTAACCCACTGAGCACAGTTAGGGATTGAACCTCCGTCCTCATGGATACTAGTCGTGTTCTTAATCCGCTAACCCACAACAGGAATTCCAGGTGTGATTTTAAAAGGTTTTTTTAAATAGTCCTTTTTTAATATTTCATTGTTAGTATACAGAAATGCAGCCAATTTCTGACTGTTAATCTTGTATCTTGTTACTTTGCTGAATTCATTGATCAGTTCTAATAGTTTCTGTGTGGAGTCCTTATGATTTTCTATATATAGTATGTCATGCATAGAGTGACAGTTTTACTTCTTCTGTTCCAGTTTGGATAACTTTTATTTCTTTTGTTTGTCTCCTGTGGCTAGGACTTCCAATACTATGTCGAATAAAAGTAGGGAGAGTGTGTATCCTTGTCTTGTTCCAGAATTTACCTGGAAGGCTTTCAGCTTTTCTCCATTGAGTATTGTATTGGCTGTGGGTTTGTCATAAATGGCTTTTATTATGGTAAGATAATGTTCACTCTATACCCACTTCAGAAGGAGTTGGGTTTTTGTTTTTTTTGTTTTTGTTTTTGTTTTTTTTGTTTTTGTTTTTTTTTGCTTTTTAGGGCCACACTCGTGGCATATGGAGGTTCCCAGGCTAGGGGTCTGATCGGAGCTATTGCTGCCGGCCTACGCCTGAGCCACAGCAATGCCAGATCCGAGCCACGTCTGCAGCCTATACCACAGCTCACGGCAACGCCAGATCCTTATCCCACTGAGCTAGGTCAGGGATCAAACTCGTAACCTCATGGTTCCTGGTCAGATTCACTAACCACTGCGCCATGACGGGAACTCCTAGAAGAAGTTTTTATCATGAATGGATGTTGGATTTTGTCAACTGCTTTTTCTGCATCTATTGAGATGATATTGTGGTTTTTGACTTTTCTTTTGTTAATGTGGTGTATGACGATTGATTTGCTTATGTTGAACCATCTTTACAAACTTGGGATGAATCCCACTTGGTCGTGGTGTTGATCTTTTTTATGTATTGTTGACTTTGGTCGGCTAAAATCTTGTTGAGAATTTTTGTGTCTATACTCATGAAAGATACTGGCCTCTAATTTTCTTTTTTGGTAGTATCTTTGACCGGTTTTGGTATTAGGGTGATGGCAACTTCATAGAGCATCTTTGGGAGTGTTCCTTCTTCAATCTACAGGAAAAGTTTAAGAAGTATGTTTGGTAGATTTTAAGTTCTTTGTATGTTTGGTAGATTTAAGTTCGTCTTTGTATGTTTGGTAGATTTCACCTATGAAGCCATCTGGTCCTGGACTTTTGTTTGTAGGGAGTGTTTTTATTACATTTTAAATTTCATTTCTAGTAATGGGCCTGTTCAAATGATATATTTCTTGTTGACTCAGTTTTGGTGGGCTGTATGTCTCTGAAAAGCAATCCATTTCTTCTAGGTTGTAAAATTTGCTGACATACAATTGTTTGTAGTATTCACTTATGGTTTTTTCTATTTTCACAGTATCCATTGAGATTTCTCCTTTTGCATTTCTTATGTTGTTTATTTGGATTCTCTCTCTCTCTTCTTCTTGGTGAGTCTGGTCAGAGGTCTGTCAATTTTGTTTACTCTTTCAAAGAACAAGCTCTTGATTTTATTTTCTATTTTTTAAATCTCTATTTTATTGATTTCCTCTCTGATCTTTATGATTTCTTTCCTTCTGCTGAATTTAAGTTTTGTTTTTTCTACTTTTTCTAATTTTTTAGGTGGTAGCTTAAGTTTTTTATCTGAGATTTTTCTTCTTTGTTGAGGAAGGCCTAATTCACTGTGAGCCTCCCTCTAGGAACTGCTTTTGCAGCATCCCATAGATTTTGAATGGTTGTGTTTTCATTGTCGTTTGTCTTGGGGTATTTTTTATTTCTGTTTTAACTTCCTCATTGACCCACTGGTTGTTTAGTAGCATGCTGTTTAGTCTCCATGTAGTCAGTTTTTTCTCATTTCTTTTCCTGTGGCTGATTTCTAGTTTCATGGCGCTGTGGTCAGGGAAGATGCTTGAAATAATTTCTATACTCTTAAATTTGTTGAGGAAGGTTTTGTACCCCAGTATGTGGTCAGTCCTTGAAATGTTCCATGTGCACTTGAAAAGAATGTATATTCTAGTCTTTTTGCAAGAAATGTCCGAAAATGCCAATTAAGTCTAAATTTTTTTAAATTATTTTTCCATTATAGCTGGTTTACAGATTTCTGTCAATTTTCCAACTGCACAGCGTGGTGACCCGGTTGCACACACATATATAGATTCATCACAAGTGATTAGATATAGTTCCTGGTGCTATACAGCAGAATCTCCTTGCTTTTCCACCCCAAAGGCAATAGTCTACAACTGTTAACCCCAGAGTCCCAGACCATCCCACTTCCTCCCTCACCCTCTTGGCAACCACAAGTCTGTTCTCCAAGTCCGTGATTTTCTTTTCTGTAGAAGGGTTCATTTGTGCAGTATATTTAGATTCCAGATATAAGTGATATCATATGATATTTGTCTTTCTCCTTCTGACTTACTTCACTCAGTATGAGGGTCTTTAATTCCATCCATGTTGCTGCAAATGGCATAATTTTATTCTTTTTTATGGCTGAGTAGTATTCCATCATGTATATATACCACATCTTCCTAATCCACTCATCCGTTGATGGACATTTGGGCTGTTTCCATGTCTTGGCTATTGTGAATAGTGCTACAGTGAACATGCACGTTCAAGTGTCTTTTTCAAGGAAAGCTTTGCCTGGATAGAGTGGGATTGCTGGGTCATATGGTAGTTCTATGTATAGCTTTCTAAGGTACCTCCATACCATTTTCCATAGTGGTTGTACTAGCTTAAATTCCCACCAACAGTGCAGGAGGGTTCCCTTTTCTCCACACCCTCTCCAGCATTTGTTGTTTGTGGACTTAGTAATCATGGCCATTCTGACTGGTGTGAGGTGGTATCTCGTGGTAGTTTTGATTTGCATTTCTCTAATCATCAGTGATGTTGAGCATTTTTTCATGTGCTTGTTGGCCATCTGCATACCTTCTTTGGAGAAATGTCTATTCAGGTTCTTTGCCCATTTTTCAATTGGGTTGTTGGCTGGGTCTAAATTTTCTATTGTGTCATTTAGGATCTCTCTTGCCTCCTGATTTTCTGTCTAGAGTATCTGTCCACTGATGTGAGTGGTATGTTAAAATCTACTATTAGTGTATTCCCATCAATTTCTCCTTTTACGTCTGTTACTATTTGTTGTATGTATTTGGGTGCTCCTATATTAGGGGCATATATATTGATGAGTATAATATCCTCTTCTTGAATTGATCCTTTCACCATTAAATAATGTCCTTCTTTGTCTTTCTTTATGGCCTTGGATTTAGACTCTATTTTGTCTGACATGAGTATTGCAACACCTGCTTTCCTGTCATTTCCATTCTTATAAAATATCTTTTTCCACCCCCTCACTTTCCATTTATATGTGTCCTTTCACCTAAAGTGAGTCTCTTGTAGGCAGCATGTTGTAGGCGCTTGTTGTTTTATCCAATCTGCCACTCTGTGTCTTTTGATTGGAGCATTTAGTCCATTGACATTTAAGGTAATTATCAATTAAAATGTATTCATTTTCATTTTAAACTTTGTTTTCCAGTAACCCCTTCCTATATCTGCTTGCTGTATCCTGATAGTCATATAGGATCAAACACATTTTAAAGAAAAAAGAATCTAGATTTTCATACTTTTCTTCCCCACATTATATGATTTTGATGTCCTTTTTTACATCTTCATGTTTATCTTTTTGCTGTTCCCTGTGTTTATTGTTGCTTTTATGAATAGTTTTTTTTTCCTTTTAGATTTGTATACTGGCTTATTTAACGAATTCCTTCCCAGTTGTGATTTCCTCCATGCTAAATTTTCTTGCTTCTTTCCTATTTAGAGGTGACCTTTCAGTATTTCTTTTATTTTTTATTTTGTTATTTTTTTGTCTTTTTAGGGCTACACACACGGCATACATAGTTTCCCAGGTTAGGGATCGAATTGGAGCTATAGTTGCTGGCCTAGGCCACAACCACAGTGATGCAAGATCTGAGCCATGTCTCAGACCTACACCACAGCTCAGGGCAATGCTGGATCTTTAACCCACTGAGGCCAGGGATTGAACCTGCATCCTCATGGATACTAGTTAGATTCGCTTCCACTGAGCCACAATGGGAACACCTCAGTATTTCTTTTAGAATAGAACTAGTAATGCTGTATTCGTTTAGTTTTAATTTTTGTTTTTTGCTTTTTTAGGGCCGCACCTACAGCATATGGAAGTTCCCAGGCTAGGGGTTGAATCAACTACAGCTGCCAGCCTGCACCACAGACACAGCAATGCAGGACCTGAACTGCATCTGCAGCCTACACCACAGCTCACAGCAAGGCCAGGGATTGAATCCACATACTCATGGATACTACTTGGATTCACTTCTGCTGCACCACAATGGGAACTCCTTAGTTTTTGTGTGTTGGAGAAATTCTTATTTATCCTTTTTTTAAATAATAATCTTGCTGGGTAGAGTATTCTAAGCTGCAGATTTTTCCCTTTTAGAACTTAGAGCATATCTTGCCACTCTTTTCTGGCCTGTAGTGTTTCTGTAGAGAAATCAGCTGATAGCCTTATGGCGGTTCCCTTATAATGAACCCTTTGCTTTTCTCTTGCTGACTTTAGAATCTTCTCCTTACCTCAACTTTTGCCATTTTTATTATAATATGTCTTGGTGTAGGTCTGTTTGGGTTCTATTTGTTTGGGGCCCTCTGTGCTTCCTTTATCTTGATATCTCTTCCTTTAGATTTGGAAGGCTTTTAGCCATCATTTCTTCAAATATATCTTCAGTCCCCTTTTATTTTTCTTTTGCTTTTGGAATCCCCATTAGGCATAGATTGGCCCACTTCATATTATCCCATAGATCTCTTATATTGCTTTCATGTTTTTTTTCCATTTGTTTTTCTCTTTGCTGTCCTGATTAAGTGATTTCCATTATTCTATCTTCCAAGTCACTTATTAGTTCCTTTGCATTATTGATTCTGCTCTTCAATGTCTTCAACTCAGCTTGTGTCTCTGCAAATGAATTTTCGAATTTTTCTTGGCTCCTCCTTGTATTTTCTATTTCCTTTCTAAAGAAATCTGCTTTTCTGTTCATATCCACTTTTAGTTCCTTCAGAATTTTCATTATCTCCTTTTTGAGCTTGGTGTCTGTTAGACTGCAGAAGTCTGTTTCATTGTTTTTTTCTTCAGGGGAATTCTTTTAACTGGGAATGCTTCCTGAGCTTCTTCATTTGCTTATATTTTTCTTATTCTGTGAATTTAGGGAAAAGAACTACGGTACTCTTGGAGAGCTATTTATATACAAGAATGCCCCTGGGAAGTTTTTGAGGACTTATTTTTTTTTTTTTTTGCATGAAGGCTGATAGTGGTTTGGTTGCTTGCTTTCCTCAGTGTGTGCAGGGTGTGATGCCCTTGATAGGGGCTGTGCCAGCGTAAGGCCTTCACTTGCTGCAGGCTGCTCCTGGTTGTATTGCCCTGGGGAGTGGCAGTGACCCTCAGGGAGGTTGAGGCTGTGCCTAGAGTCTTTGGAAGTGGCAGCAGCAAGGTGTGTGTGTTCCCAGGGGAGTGAGGGCAACAGGTGTCACTCAGTTTCCATGACCACTGACGTGACTGGGACTGCAGGTGATACCTGTTTATGGACCCCTAGTGGTGGCAGGCCATGCCCACCCCTGGAGTCTGAGATGGCTGTGGCAGTTTGCACCCACCACTCATAGCCTGTGCAAGAGGGGCCCCTCTACCCAAGAGAAAGCTTCCTGTGGTAGTCCCGCCCCTCCTCCTCTCACCCTCCCCAGCAATGGTGCCTTGCTTCTCCTGTGGGCCCAGACCTCCTTCTGGGTTCCCTAGGCTGTGGTGCTCCGCTCCCCAGCCTGTGGGGCACTGTTCCCTAGCCCCCGTGCTGTCTCCACACAGCCAACCCCAGTCCTCTCCCTGAAACTGATCTCTGGAGCCTGAGTCTCAGCTCCCAGTCCCTGGCCTAGTGTTTCAGGCTGTGGTATCCCAGGAGGTGGTACCCATGGTCTGTGTGGCTCTCTTTCTGCTTTGCCCTCCTCAGTCTGGTTGCTTGCTTTCCTCTGAGCCTTAGAGGTTCTCTTCCAGCCCAGCTGACTTCCTCATCAATTAGGTGGTCTCCCAGGGTTGGGGTTCCTTTCCTCTTTCACAGCTACCTCTCAGGAATGCTGGTCCCAGAGTGATTCTTTTTCTCTCTCTCTCTCTTTTTTCCTTTAGAGTTCTACCCATTATGTAGAGGGTTTCTTGCCCTTTTTGGAGATTTAAAGTCTCCTGCCTGCATTCAGTAGCTGTTTTGTGCCAACTGTTCTTCATGTAGATGGGTTTTTTCTGATGTGTTTGTGGGAGAAGGTGAGCACCACGTCTTACTCCTCCACCAACCTGATCCTGCTCAAGAAGATGTTACTGAATAATGTGTATTCTGTTTCTCAGTTTCCAAGAGTGTTTATCAGGAATTAATGGTGTAATACTGTGGATCTCAGTAGATAGATAGAGCATCTTTATTGAACTAATATCCACATACTGTAAAATTCACCAATTTAAATTGTAGAATTTAATAATTTTTTGTATATTCAGAGTTAACCATCACCAAAATCAGTTTGAGAATGTATTTTTTGTTGAAGTATAGTTGATTTACAGTACTGTGTTAGTTTCAGGTGTTCAGCAAAGTGATTCAGTTATACGCATATGTGTATGTATATATTTTTTTACAATTCTTTTCCATTCTAGGTTATTATAAGATATGGAGTATTATTCTCTGAGCCATACAGTAAATCCTCATTTATTTTATAAGTGGCAGTGTCTGTTCATCCCATATTCCTAATTTCCCTCCCTTGCCTCGCCCTTTGGTAACCATAGGTTTGTTTTCTATGTCTGTGAGTCTGATTCTGTCAGAGACACAGACTGTATTCCAGCCAAAGCAGCAGCCAGGGCAGTGTCTTGACTTGACAGCAGCTGCCGGGTTCCCACAGGGCCACGTGACCAGGGCGCTGTCCACCTGCACGTGTGGGGGACGCAGCAGAGCAGAGGAGCCCTGAGTTAGGAGGCGGCTGTCCTCCCTCCTGAGATGCAGCGAAACTCCCCGGGCCCAGGAGAAGGCTCCCCGGATCTGTTGCCCTGCAAGGGGAGCCCAGGAAGGAGAAGGCGGAGGGGCCTGGAGGGCTCCGGGAGCGCCATGGTGCCTGTGTCTTACGCCCACTCCCTCCAACTCCCCGGGGTGCCCGCTCGCCCGCCATCCACGCAGAAAGGCCCAGAAACCCAGGCAGGTTGGTCGCCCTCCCTGGCCTTGCTGCTTGAGGCCCGAGGTGCTGAACGCCGCCCTCTGCTGCCCGGCTTGGGTGCTGCACCCGCCCGCCCAGCTTGCCCCAACCTCTCCTTCCTTAGTAACCAGTCTCCACTGGAAGCTCCCCTTAATTACTCGGCTTGTGCGCGCCTCGTGCTTCCTCTAGAGACCCCAACTGAATCCGACCTAGAATAAAATATCTAAGGATCAATAAGAAAGAGATAACCCAAACGGATAATAAGGAAAGGCTTTGGATAGCATAGTCACAAAAGACAATACCCTGTTGCCACTGGGAGAGGCTGAAAGCCACACCTCCTACCACAGGGAGGACAAGAGGAAATGAACCCTTCACCAGTGGCTGAATTCTATTCGGTAATTCAGGAGTGTGAGTCAGCAGTAGCCAGTGGAGCTAAAGGGGATCAGCCTTTCCAGTCAGCTGCTCCTCTCCTGGAGTCCCCAGCTGCTCTGTTCTTCTCTAGGTCCAGCCCCTAGACAAACAAAGTGCCCAGCACAAGAGCAGCGATTCTCAGTGATTAGAAACCACCCAAATGTTTAGCGATACATCAATAAAATGTGTTAATAAATTCTATTTCTAAATTATAATATCAGAGCAATTACAATCAACTGGGTCTCAATCACTAGGGGTAAAACTCAATCATAATGTTAAGTGACTATAAGACATTCATCTGGGGTCACATTTATGTGTAGAATTTAAAAGCTCAGGACAATAGTGTGTTGTTTATGGAACATACTTTTGGAATTAATGCCTGAGATCAGCATTGGAAATGTAAACACCAGCTTCAGGTCTGAGGTGACTTTGGCAGTTGAAGTGTTGCAGAAACCATGGCAGCGGAAAGAGACAAGCGGCACTCGGAGATGCGGAATAGCCAGGTTTATTCAGCACCTGTGCAGGCTCAGAGGAGTCACCTCCAGAGTCTGAGCACCAGGTCTTTGTTTTGGGTAGCTTTTATACAATACGGCCTTCCAGGTCTGGATTTTCCTGGGCACCGCCCCCCCTTACCGAAGCAGACAGTGTTCCTGCCTAAAAAGCTGAGCAAACAATATTACAAAAGTGAAACTGATAAGCAATGCTTGGAGCATGGTTAGCAGGGCTGCTAGCAAGGACAGAAGTTGCTGGTATGTGGCAAGCAAAGGCTGCTGACAGGCATGTAGCTGCCTCCTCAGCCCGGGGGGTTGTTGCTCTAGTTAAAACTCTTACTTCTTTCCACCCACTTGATGTTCAGGGCGCATCTGTCCTCGTCAGAATGGATCCTGACAGGGTCAAGGGGGACCAGATTAATAACAGCCGCAACAGACATCACCGGACAGCAGATTCCTCACGCTTCAGCCATGTGCTGAATGAGCAGCTTCTGGCGTGGTGAGGGCAGGGCTTTGAGATCGTTGTCTCTTCCTCTGTACTGTCAGGTATAGAGGTTTCTCCAGGCGAACGGCAGCTCTCCATTCTCCGCAGTCATCAGTTGGGCCGGCTGGTTTAACTCTGGAGTGATAGATCCAGGCGTCTATTCCTGTTGAGAGCAGTGGGGGTGTTTAAGATCACAGTATAGGGCCCTTTCCATACTGCCTTTAAAGGCCCCCTTTTCCAGTCCTTTATTAACACCTGGTCCCCCGGTTTGTGGGGGTGCACTGTTATGCCTAAAGATACAGGTACTCTATCTGTGACCCATTTGTGTATTTGTGAGATAGCCCTAATCCTTACAGTTATTTATAGAAATCTAAGTCTCCCAATTCTCTGGTGATCCCTCAAACTGATCAGCAGAGGCGGCCTCCCACATAAAATTTCAAATGGTGAGAATCCTATTCCCGCTTGGGGTGAGCATGTCACTTTTAGGAGGGCCACCAGCAGCATATCTACCCAAGGCAAGCCGGTCTCCTGGCATAACTTCGCTAGGGCCTGCTTAAGGGTTCGGTTCATGTGTTCTGCTTTCCCTGGGCTTTGAGGGCAATAGGCCGAATGTTAATGTGGTGTAAGCTTTTGCTACCGGCTGCGCTGTCTCGGCCACAAATGCCGGTACATTGTCTGACCCGATGGTCAGAGGCATTCCGTGTCTGGGAATGACGTCTCTCAGGAGTGCCTTGGTTACTTCCCTTGCCTATTCAGTTCCGGTTGGGAAGGCTTCTACCCATCCTGAAAAGGTGCAGACAAAAACCAGCAGGTATTTGTATCCCCGCTTGGGGTGACTTCAGTGAAGTCTACTTTCATATCCTCAAATAAGGACACTCCACGGTGTTGTGTCCCAGCTGGTCTGCTCGGCCCCTGGCGAGCATTATTTTGCAAACAAGTTATGCACCATTGGGAGACGCGGGAGCAGAGTGCGGGAAGAGGTGCAGTGAGGTAGTAACGATCCAGTAAGGTCTCTAGGGCAGTTTTGCCCATGCGGTTAGCTTGTGTTGCTGGTGGACTAGTTTGTAGGCCAGCTGTTCCGGAACACAAACCCGGCGGTCTTGTGTGACCCACCATCCCATCTTTGTTTTGGTTCCTCCTTCCTCTTCTATCCACTTTTCCTCTTCTAGAGAGCACTTGGGGACAGTCAGCATTTCTGGGGCTAACAGGACCCTGGATTTGTCTGGCGGTTGCCCCTGGGCTGCTTGTCTGGCGGCTGCATCAGTGCTGCGGTTTCCTTTTGCCACCAGGTTGCCTCCCTTTTGGTGGCCTTTGCAGTGGATAACTGCCACTTTAGGCTCCCATACCACTTCTAGGAGCTTTAAGATTTCAGCCCGGTTTTTGATCCCTTTTCCTTCAGCAGTAAGGAATCCTCTCCTTATGTAAGGCTCCGTGGATGTGCAGAGTTGCAAAGGCATACCACGAGTTGGTATCAGTATTAACTCGCTGGTCTCAGCTGAGCTCTAGCGCTTTGATTAATGCCCGTAATTCTGCTCTCTGAGCCGACCAGCCTTGAGGAAGTGCTTCTGCTGCCATCACTTCAGAATCAGACACCACAGCATATCTTGCCATCCTTTTCCCATCCTCCATGAAGCTGCAGCCATCAGTATATAGAACCAGCTCTGGATTTTGGAGCAGTCTGTCAGTTAAGTCAGGCCTGCTGGAAAACACTTCATCTAGTACTTCTAAGCAGTTATGGTCTGGGGGCCCTGCTTCAGCTGGTAGGAAGGTGGCTGGGTTCAGGGTTCGTACAACTTCTAGCTTTTACCCATGGATTTTCACATAATAACCCTTGGTATTGAGTCATTCGTGCTTGCGTGAGCCAATGGTGGCCCCAATTGTCCATTGGGGTTACAACTAGATGTGGGACTTTAACATGGAGGTTCTGTCCCAGAGTCAACTTGTCAGCCTCCCTTACTAACAAGGTGGTAGCAGCCAGCGCTCGGAGGCAGGGAGGCCACCTGGCTGCAACTGAGTCAATTTGCTTAGACAAATATGCCACCGGCCTCTGCCAAGGTCTGAATTCTTGGGTTAGGACTCCCAGAGCCATTATTTTTCTCATGAACAAAGAGGTTCAATTCTCTGGTTACATCGGAAAGTCCTAAGGCTGGAGTCTCAGTGAGTTTGGTCTTGATTGCCTGAAATGCTGCCTCCTGGCTCGGTCCCCATTCAAGGGGAGCCTTTTCTCCTTTCAGGGCCTCATATAGAGGTCTGGCCAAGTCTGAAAACCCGGGGATCCATATCCTGCAGAATCCTGCTGCCCCTAAGAACTCACGAACGTTCTGGCGGGTTGTTGGGACTGGAATGGCACAAACTGCGTGTTTACTTTCAGTCCCCCACATTCGTCAGCCCCGCATGATGTTAAAGCCCAGATACTTGACTTGTTTCTTACAGATCGGTGCCTTTTTCCTTGATACCCGATACCCAGCTTCCATTAATAGGGAGAGGAGAGCTTTTGTTCCCAGTAGGCATTGAGCCTGCATGGTGCTGGCCAGCAAGAGGTCTTGCAACGTACCGTAGCAAGACACAGTCTAGTTTTTGTCCAGGAAATTCAGCCAGGTCAGCGGCCAGGGCGCTGCTGAAAAGAGTAGGAGAGTTCTTGAATCCCTGTGGGAGTTTTATCCAAGTGAGCTGCTCCTTTGTCCCAGTGTGTGGATCTTCCCATTCAAAGGCAAACAAGGGCTGACTAGCAGGTGCCACTCGGAGGCAGAAGAAGGCATCCTTTAAGTCCAGGTAAGTGAACCGCTCAGCAGTGGAAGGGATCAGCCCCAGTGGGGTATACGGATTAGGTACGGATGGCTGCAACGTGATTGTTGCCTCGTTTATGGCCCTCAGGTCCTGAATCGGCTGGTAGTCCTGTGTCCCCAGTTTCTTTACAGGCAATAAGGGGGTGTTCCAGGGCAACCGACACTTTATCAAAAGTCTGTGCTCAAGAAGCCTGTCCAGGTGAGCCTGGATTCCCAGTCGAGCTTCTCTGGGAATCGAGTATTGCTGAGTGTTTACCGGTTGATCTCCAGGTTTCAGATCAGTCCAGACAGGAGCGTGGCGTCTTGCTAGTCCCAGAGGATTTTTTTCGGCCCAAACCAATAGGTACTCAGTCTCTAGTTCCAGGGGAATGATCCCCTTTTCTGGAGGGAAAAGTACAGGCACCATTCTTCTTCCCTCTTCACAGCGAGAGCCATGATTAAAGTAGGGGTGGGTCTGTTAATCTGAGTTGAGCTGATCCATCTGCGGAGAAAGAGATTTGAACCCCCATCTTGACCAGCAGGTCTCTTCCCATGAAGGGAACTGGGCAGTCAGGCACGTAAAGATATTCGTGGCCTCCTAACTGGCACCGCTGGGGACAGAAGGGCCTGTTGGTGTGTGCACCTGTGGCCGCGATGACGGTAGTTTCTCTTCCCGAAAGGGGAGCCACAGGTTGCGTGACCACCTAATGTTCAGCACCTGTATCTGCCATAAGGTCTACGGGACGGCCCCCTACTTGAATTCTGACCATAGGCTCTTGGGGACCCAGTTGGAGAGAGCCTAGTCCCCCCCCCCAACCTATGCCCCCCCCCCCCCCAACCTAGTCAGATTCTGCTTCAGCTAAGCCGATTAGATTCGTGCTGGATGGCTCGGGTGGGTTAGGTGGGGGTGCCGTTTTGGCCTCTCAGGACACTTGGGGCATTCATTTTTCCAGTGCCTCGTCTCGTTACAGTAGGCACATTGATCGTGTCTGAGAGCGCTCCTTTTCTCGAGGCAGAGTTTTCTTTTTGGACTGGGCTACTAGGACCTTGCACTGTCCCTGGTCTGTGACACAGAACTGAACCCAAAGGTGGCCTTACCTGGGCAACTTCTAACCATCGATCAATGTATGGAAATTGGTCTGAGTGTCCAGGGTCTCCTGGTCTTATAGCTAGGTCTTTAATCCATTTTGAGTTTATTTTTGTGTATGGTGTTAGGAAGTGTTGTAATTTCATTCTTTTACATGTGACTGTCCAGTTTTCCCAGCACCACTTATTGAACAGGTTGTCTTTTCTCCATTGTATATTCTTATCTCCTTTGTCATAGATTAGTTGACTATAGGTGCGTGGGTTTAATTCTGGGCTTTTTTTCTTTCTTTTGTCTTTTTGCCTTATTTGGGCCGCACCCTTGGCATATGGAGGTTCCCAGGCTAGGGGTCCAACAGGAGCTGTAGCTGCCGGCCTTCGCCACAGCCACAGCAACTTGGGATCCGAGCCACGTCTGCAACCTACACCACAGCTCACGGCAACGCCAGATCCCCAACCCACTGAGCAAGGCCAGGGATCAAACCCACAACCTCATGGTTTCTAGTCGGATTCGTTAACCACTGAGCCACGAAGGGAACTCCAATTCTGGGCTTTCTGTTCTGTTCTACTGATCTATATTTCTGTCTTTGTGCCAGTACGATACTTTTTTTTTTTAGGGCCACACCCACGGCATATGGAGGTTCCCAGGCTAGGGGTCTAATCAGAGCTATTGCTGCCGACCTACACCAGAGCCACAGCAACGCCAGATCCGAGCCACATCTGCAACCTACGCCACAGCTCACGGCAGTGCCGGATCATTAACCCACTGAGTGATGCCAGGGATCAAACCCGCAACCTTACGGTGCCTAGTCGGGTTCATTTCCACTGCGCCACGACTGGAATTCCTGTGAGTCTTTTTCTGTTTTGTAAGTAAGTTGTTTTGTATCAGTTTTAAAAAACAAATGTTCCTGGTATACAGTTGACCTACAATGTTGTGGGAATTTCAGGTGTGCAACAAAGTGAGTCAGTTGTACATAAACATATGTGTATTTGTTTTCAGATTCTTTTCTCATACAGGCCATCACAGTGTATTGGGTAGAGTTCCCTGTGCTGTCTAGTAGGTCTTTGTTACTTATCAATTTTGTATACAGTTGTGTTTATATGTCAATCCCGAACTCCCATTTTATCCCTCCCCCCGTTTTCCCCCTTGGTAATCCTAAATTTGGTTTCAAAATCTTTGAGTCTGTTTCTGAGAATAAGTTCTTTTGTGTCATTATTTATTAGAGCCCACATATTGGTGATTTCATATGGTATTTGTCTTTCTCTTTCTGACATATCCCTTAGTATGATAATCCATTTATATCATTTTTATTAGGTTCCACATAAAAGTGATATCATTTTTATCTTTCTCTGACGTATTTCACTTAGTATGATCATCTATAACTTCATCCGTGTTGCTGCAAATGGCATTATTTTGTTCTTTTTTATGGCTAATATTCCCTTGTATCATGTACTTCAGGAACAATCTCATGTATCCGCAGTAATGATGAGTTTTGAGTCTGGTTCCTTATTTTCAGGAAATTCCTCTAGTTCACAAGTGGGAACTCCAAGGTCAGTGGAGGGGGTGCTTTGCTGGGCTGAGGGGGGAGCACTGGTCATTTGTTAAAGCCCCACAGGTGATTTGGAAATGGCCCCACCACACTAAGCCCAGGAAAAACTCTTTTAGTATTTTACTCTTAAAGAGTTAAATGTTCCTTGAAGATAGATGTTATTGAATAAAGTGTCTTTTAAAGCTACGCCTCCTACCACAACTAGGCCTTGCGGAAATGGACTCCTTCAGCAGCTGAATTCTAATCAGGTAATTGAGGAGTGTGAGTCAGCAGTAGCCAGTGGACGGAAGCAGATCAGCCTTTCCAATCAGCCGTTCCTCTGCTGGAATCCCCAGCTCATTTTTTCTCTAGATTCAGCCCTAGAGAATCAACAAACCGCCCACCTCAGCATAAGAGCAGCAATTTTCAATAATTAGAAACCACCCAAATGCTTTTTTTTTTTTTTTTGTCTTTTTGCCTTATCTAGGGCTGCACCTGTGGCAGATGGAGGTTCCCAGGCTAGGGGTCTAACAGGAGCTGTAGCTGCCGGCCTTCGCCACAGCCACAGCCACAGCCACACAGAATCCGAGCCACATCTGCGACCTACACCACAGCTCACGGCAACACCAGATCCCCAACCCACTGAGCAAGGCCAGGGATCAAACCCACAATCTCATGGTTTCTAGTTGGATTCGTTAACCACTGAGCCACGACGGGAACTCCGAAATCACCCAAATGCTTATCAATGAAATAAATGTCTTCCTAAATCCATAAAATATGGTAATAGTTTCTGTCTTGAAATTATCTTAGTGGAGTTCCCGTCATCGCTCAGTGGTTAACGAATCTGACTAGGAACCGTGAGGTTGCGGGTTCGATCCCTGGCCTTGCTCAGTGGGTTAAGGATCCAGCGTTGCCGTGAGCTGTGGTGTAGGTTGCAGATGCGGCTCAGATCCCGCGTTGCTGTGGCTGTGGCGAAGGCCAGCGGCTACAGCTCCGATTAGACCCCTAGCCTGGGAACTTCCATATGCTGCGAGTGCGGGCCTAGAAAAGGCAAAAAGACAAAAAAAAAATTATCTTAGAGACGTTACCATTAACTGGGTCTCAATCAACAAGGGTAAATCTCTTGTCAGAATGTTAAGTGACATCTATCAAATTTGAGTAGTGATGAACTGGGTGAGATGATGTAGTTTTCCATGTATATTTTATAAGTGGGAAATCTTTTATACTTTCAAGACAGTGAAAACCACCCAAATGACCAATTTAAATCAGGTGAGCACAGTACAATGAGTTCACAGACTGGGACCCCAGACTGCCTTTAAAATCCGCCCTGTCAGAGAACTTAGGGAAATAGGGAAATGCTCAAGAGACATTTGATGTGAAAGGTAGATTAAGACACAGTTGTAAGACGGGCTCATATTTTGTTTAAAAATGTGTAGCTTCTGGAATTCCCATTGTGGCTCAGCAGTAACGAACCCAACTAGTATCCATGAGGATGGGGGTTCAATCCCTGGCTTCACTCAGTGGGATAATGATCCACTGTTGCTGTGAGCTGGGGTGTAGGTGGCAGACGCGGCTTTGATCCCACATTGCATTTGCCCCGGGTGTGGTCCTAAGAAAACAAAACAATAAAAGAGTAAACACTAATGGAGTTTGTCCTGGCCTTAGTGTGATGAGGCCATTTCTGAATCACCTGTGGGGCTTTAACACATGACAGGTGCCCCCCCCTCGGCCCCAGCCAAGCACCCCCTCCACTGACCTTGGAGTCCCCACCAGTGAATCACTGCATTAGAGGAATTCCCTGAAAAGAAGCAACCAGACTCAAAACTCATCATTACCACTGTTACATAAGATTGTTCTAGAAGTACATATATACAACAGAATATTATTCAGCCATAAAAAGAATGAAATAATGCCATTTACAGCAATACGGATGAAGTAATAGATGATCATACTAAGTAAATCAGACAGAAAAAGACAAAAAATACATGATAACCCTTTTATTTGGAATGTAATTAAAAGAGGATACAAAGTTGCTAAATTGCTTCTACACCTAAAAAAGTCCACTTCCAGCCCAGTAGAAAATTCAGTTATGCAGCTGGATACTACATACACAAAATCTACCACTTTTCTAGGTACAGTTTATCTAGTATGTTTATAAATGCATGGAGTCCTTGAGCAAGAATCTGTTTGGAAGTTACATAGTAGAAATCTTTATGTGATTTCACCAAGATGATATATATGATATTCATGGCAACAATTTTTTTTTTGCTTTTTTAGGGCCCCGCCCGTGGCATATGGAGGTTCCCAGGCTAGGAGTATAATGGGAGCTGCAGCTGCTGGCCTACACCACAGCCACAGCAAGCAACATTTTTTTTTTTGTACAGGAAACAAAACTAAAACATAAAAGAATTTGGAGCAAGCAAAGTCTTTGAACAGGCATCAAATGACTAGGTACTTGTAAAACTAAAGAGGTTTGAAGAGAGCTAAAGAAAGCAGGAATCAAGTAGCAAAACCAAGTTCTACGTGAGCACTCCAAGAGCAGAAAAGGTGACTTACAGCTGAAAGAATGACTGCACCCTGATCTTGAATCTCCCCTGCCCAGGCACTCAGGCTCCTGAACCAATGGTAAAGTGTATTATGGGTAGCTTTTTTCTTTATTTGTATTTTTCTGGGTCCTTTCAGCTTTCTGGCATGAGCATGGGTTAATTTTTAATGCACTTGTGTAGTATCAACATGTAAAAAATACACGTGGCATTTATAAATTACGTGCAGAAGCATTCTTCTATTTCTCCACAGGAGGGCAGCACAAGCACAGTCAATAGCAGGAACAACTTCAAGGTATTGGTCTGAAATTGAAGGCTGCTGTTCAGTGGTTGATATTGACAAGCTGCTCGCACATATTATTCATTAGATTGTTTATTTTTCAGATAAATGGCTATCAATTATTAGATTGTTTATTTTTCAGATAAATGACTGTATATTCATTGTAAAAACTGATAAAGAGGAAAAAAGCTAAGTCACCTATAATCAGGGACAATGTAGCATTTATCTTTGTATTTGTACGGGAGTTGCAAAGCATAATTTATGTGTTTTTCAACAAAGTCTGTGCCCCCAATACAACTGTTTCCTAATCTACCTTTCACATCAAATGTCTCTTGAGCATTTCCCTGTTTCTTTAATTTCTCTGACAGGGTGCTTTCGATTAATTTGTTTATTTATTGTCTTTTTAGGGCCACGCCTGGCACATGGAAATCCCCAGACTAGGGGTCAAATCAGAGCTGCACATGCAATTCTACACAACAGCCACAGGAACAACAGATCCGAACTGTGTCTGTAACCTACACCACAGCTCAAGGCAATGCCGTGTCCTTAACCCACTGAGCAGGGTCAAGGATCAAACCTGTGTTCTGACGCATACTAGTTGGGTTCACTACCACTGAGCCACGACAGAAATCCAGCGTGTATTACCTTTTTTTTTTTTTTGGCTTTTTAGGGCCACACCTATGGCATATGGAGTTTCCCAGGCTGGGGGTCAAATTGGGGCTGGAGCTGATGGCCTATGCCACAGCCACGCTGAATCTGAACTGTGACTGCCACCTACGCCTCAGCTTGTGGCAACACCAGGTCCTAAACCCACTGAGCCAGGATAGGCATTCAGCCCGCTTCCTCACAGACACTATGTCAGGTTCTTAACCCACTGAGCCACAATGGGAACTTCCTTCATTGTTCTTGAACATAATTGGAATTGCTGTGTGATGTTCCATTATAAGGATATAAAGTGGTTAATTGTACATATTCTCTAAGTGGGTCCCCCACCTGCTTGGTCCCACTTATAACCCAGTGAGAAAGTGCAGGGCGCATGTGTTCTCCCTCCATCTTTCTACATCGCTCTGCTCACTTCCTTGGGGTGAGTTTCTTAGGGAAATGCTGTAAGCAGAGGATTTCGGTGCAGCTTTAACTTGTAGGTAAAATCGAGTCCTCTGGATGGCGACGTGATGGACAGAAGCCCCATCTGAAGCTGTCCCCATCTTTCCAGACCACTTTCTGACGAAGGAGGAGTGAGCTTACCCGGTCCACCCCACCCGACTCACGGCGCCACGTGTGTCCAAGACTCAGCTGGAAGGAGGTCACTCCCCGGGAATCAGGGCCTCTCTGCTAACGTGTTCCTGTCCGTGGTCTTGCACACCTCGGTCTCCCCCCGTGGGTGCCCCTTCCGCCAACACCGGCACGTGTCCGTTGTCACTGCTGGAGAAATGGCATTGACTCCAGGCGAGACGTCCCACCATTTCTGGGGGACAAGAGAAAGGGATTAGGGGACACGTCTGAAACGCTCACAGCGATCTGAAAAGTGGGCTCAGGCTCCATTTGTTTTTATTTCAGAATAAGAAAGCTGATAGACAAAGAGGATCCGGAGGAAGAAAAGAAACCCAAGGCCCGGCCCTGATCCAGAGGAGAAGGGCCGCTGCCGTGGCGTCCGTGACCTAGCAACTGGGAACACTGGGGGTGCGGACAATGGGCAGCAGAACGTGGTGCCAGCGGAAGGCTGAGGTCGGGACCTTGGACTCGAAGGCCAGGTTCACAGTGTGGCTGAGAGCTCAGCTCTGTCCCCATCGAGGAGCCAGGCGCCGCGAGCGGGATGTCGGACGGGGGACCTGAGACCCACGGTGAGGCTTCCCGGCCGCGCGGGCCCTCCTTTTGCCCCGACGGGCCTTCCTCTGCAGGTGGGTCAGTAGCCACTCCGCCTCCTCTTTTCTCTATGGGTTTTCGGTGGTTAAATAGGCACCATTCATCATTTTACCTTTTTAAACACACTGCTCAGTGGATTCAGGACATTCATGATGTTGCCTAGCCATCAACACCACCCAGCTCCCTAAAGGGAAACCTCTGTCCCCCCTGAACACTAACTACCCATGCCTCCATTCCCCTGAACACTAACTACCCATGCCTCTCTCCCCCTGAACACTAACTACCCATGCCTCCCTCCCCCTGAACACTAACTACCCATGCCTCCCTCCCCCTGAACACTAACTACCCATGCCTC
>PVHT020000195.1:9935927-9948198 GCA_004024745.2 Catagonus wagneri
CTCACGGCAACGCCGGATCCTTAACCCACTGAGCAAGGCCAGGGATCGAACCTGCAACCTCATGGTTCCTAGTCGGATTCGTTAACCACCACTGAGCTATGACGGGAACTCCAACATAACTAGTCTCTAGGCTTCATCCCTACTGCAGCCTGGGGCAGAATCTCCTTCCCTCTGAAGACTGAAAAGTGCTCCACTGAATGGAGAGACCACACTTTGTCTATCCCTTCATCCATGCATGGAGAATTGGGTGCTTCCAGGTCTTAACTCTCACGGATCATGCTGCTGTAAGCACGAGTGCACAAGTACCTGTTCGAGTCCCTGCTTTTGCTTTTGTGTAGAAATAGCCAGAAGACATATTGCTGGTTTTTTGAGTAATGCTTGTTTTTCACAGTGGCTGTACCAGGTTCTAGTCCCATCAGCAAAGCTCAAGTGTTCTGGTTTCGCCACATCCTGGCCAACACTTGCTAGTTCCTGTTTTGATTTGTTTTGTTTTATATTAGCCAACCTATTGAGCTTAAGTAGTATTTCGTTGGGTCTAAGATCTTTTTACCTAGATCAAGTGAAAAGAAAACACTAGACTCTGACACACAGACACTGAAGAGGAAGAGACATATGCAATAGTTCATGTAACTAGAACTCAACTTGTAAAACACAGTCCTTTGTTTTCCTCGTATTTGACTTTTCATTCTTTAGATATTGAGCTACTTCTTTGGGCCAGGCTTGGGCTCCTTTCACATCTGCTAAGGATCATGGTGAATGAAATCCTTTAAAGCCCACAACGTACAAGTGTATTTATACCCCAGAATCAGCCCTCCATTGCTTCACTTGAAGTCTTTTTTTTTTTTTTTCAAAAAATCATGCCCATGACCAATTTCTATCGAAAGGCCAAATATCCTTAAAAGAAGCAATCTGTGGTTGTGAACACAGTGTTGAGTTAAAGAAGCCAGTCACACTCAAACACCTACTGCGTAATCCCTGTCTTGAAAAGCAGGCAGAGGTGAACTCGGTTTGGGCTGCATTCTGAGCTGGAAAACTCTCAGGACAAAGAAGGAAGAGGTGACATTGCGTCTGCTCGGCTGAGCAGTGGCTGTGTGGGTACTGGCCCCAGGGTGACGCACTGAGCTCTCTACTTAGATTATGGGCTCTTTTCTATCAGTATGTGGTTCTTCTTGACACCAATAGCTTTCCAAATCCACAACCCTCTCAGCATATAGACCCCCGGTTCTATTCACATCCCTGATTACATTATACAGACAATTTTCTTGCAACAGGCTGTCTGTCCTTGATATGTTGTGACCGTCTTCCTTTTGGTCACATTTTGTTTTTCATCACCAACTAGGATGGCCACCATCAAAAAGACTAAAAATGTCAATATGTTGGAGAAGATATGGAGAAACTGGAAGGGTCACTCATTGCTGGTGGGAATGTAAAATGGTGCAGCCACTCGGGGAAACAGTTTAGAACTTTCTAAAAAGTTCAACATCCACTTGCCAAACGATCCATTCATCCCTGCCCTGGTATCTACCTACCAGAAATGAGAACGTTTTATAAAGATACGTCTGTAGCAGCATTGTTCCTGACAGCCACAACTTGCAACCAGTGCAAATGTCCAACACTGATGAATGAATCAGCAAAGGGTGGTCCATCCATACCGCTGAATACTACTCTGCAGGCACAGCAACAAAGCACACACATGCTCCAAAATGGATGGCCTTTGAAAAGAGCCAGACAAAATATCCCACACCGCGGACGATGCCATTACATTGTGAACGTTGGCACAGAGCTCCCTTGTGCAGAACTAGCGTAAGTGACGTCACCAGGCCCCCTGGGGGTGACAGAAAGTTGTTTCCCATTCCTCCATATTCCCAACAGTGCGGACCCTCTCTGTGACTCAATGTTTATGGCCACTCTCAATGAGATGGTTGGACAAATGCCCCAAAGTGAACTGCCTGTTTGAAGGTCTTTGCACTTTAAGGCTTCAGTACATAATGCCAGCTGGCCGCTCACATGTTTGCGTGGCCTGCACCCCCACCCCCGAGCCCCGCAGAGTTCTCTGTCCCCAGGGAACAGCCCTTCTCTCCAGCAGAGCGCTTCCCTCTCAGTTTACCGCCTCCCTTTGAGCATAGCGCTCCCCACCCACACGCACCCCCAGTATAGCGCTTCCCTTCGTCAGAGCGCTGCTCACCCACCCCCCGGGGGAGGGTCTGTTCCAAGTACTAGGGGCCCCCTCTCCTGACACCCTGTGTTCCTTTGCAGTTCCCCTGGGAGCGCGGCCACCACGCCCTTGTTCAACGGAAACCCTAAACGTCAGCTGGCGGGGTTCGTGGTGGCCACCGTCGGATGGATCCTTGGCACCATGTCCATGGGCCTGGCGGAGTGGCGAGTGTGGTACCTCAACAGCACCTCGCTCTTACCCTCCCGCCTCGCCTGCATGGGGGTATGGAGAGCCTGCGTCTTCCCGCATGGCAGCAGCATCAGCAGAGCCATCGGGTGTCACCATTACAGCCACCACGATACTTATGTCCCACTTGATATCCGTGTTGCTCAAAACTTCCTGCTCATTGCGACCATTCTAGGGCTTTTCGGCAAAGCTGCCACTGTCCTTGCACTCAGGAACGTGTTCCTGAGAAAAGTGCAGAACACCTGTGATCCGTTTGCGGTTGCGGGAATGCTGAACGTAGCTGCCAGTGCCTGTATCCTAGTCGCCGTGGTCTGGATCCAGCAGTCTGTCAAGGACACGCCACCTGCCTTCCCACCGTCCTTCAATCTGCCCTTCAAGCCGGACTCCCAGGAGGTCGGCGGGGCTGCTCTCGTGGCCTGTCTGGGTTCCTTCGCGCTCTTTTTTGGTGGGTCGATTTTCCTCTCGTACAAATACCCGCTAGAGAGTCGCGTGCATCCTGCAACCTCAGATACGTGAAATTCCTCAATGCACTGGATTTGCAAACCCCGAATTACCAGGGTTCACAGGAAGTATTTCATCAGGATGCTGTGTCACTTATTTGTAAGGACTCAAGACCACGGCAAAGGTAGTTTGGGGCAGAGAAAGGCTGTTACCATTTGTGGCTGCATTTGATTCACTCGTTGCCTAGTCCAATAAAGAAAATCCCATTAAAAACCTTACCTACTTGCCTGTTGGTCTTATTGGATCTCCATTTTAATGACTGTCAAATAAATCATCAATACTCTCAACCCCGTGTGGACATAGGTTTCTGAGAGTCTCACATCTCCCTCTTAAACTTGTGCTGAGAACAGCCGGCCTTCTTTCCGACGGCTTGGGAATAACCTGCAGCATGTAAGACTGTCCAAAATGTGCGCAGGTACAGCAGTACATGGATCCACTTCCCCAATTTACTGCCAGACTCCAAAGTTAGCAAGATTCTGCCACACTAGCTTTATCACTCTCTTCCACTTTTCTGTCTTTTATTTTTAGGGCCGCACCTACGGCAAATGGAAGTCCCCAGGCTAGGGGTCAAATAAGGGCTGCAGCTGCAGGCCTTCACCAGAGCTTGCAGCAACGCCGGATCCTTAACCCACTGCACGAGGCCAGGAATCGAACCCTCATGCTCAGGGACACTGTGCTGGGTTCTTTACCTGTTAAGGCACACCAGGAACTCCTTTACCTCTTTGAACCTATTTTCCTTTCTCCACGGGATTTTAAAGCAAACCCCAGACACCAGGCCCCCTGAGATCCCCCAACGGTGGTTCAATGTTACTAACAAATGGGCATTCTACCTAAAACACATTAGGAATCATTTCTTGTTATCAAATACTTAGAATTTTTTAATGCCTCAAAAATGACTGCCGTTCTGTTGTTGCCACACAAGGCACTCACACTGCCGCTCAGGGCTTCACGTAAAGCCCTCTCCCTGCTACGCCCTCTCTGCCCTTTAAGAAAAGGACCTTGACTTGAGAGTGGCTCAACTGTCCTTGCAGTCAGTGTGTTACTGCTGGAGGCTTAGCTTTAAGGGCCGAGAGCGTGCGGCAAGGGGAGTGACTCATAGTCTAGGTCAGCCCTTTGAGAGTTTCTCAGAGGTGGCGCCCTGTACTTCATCCTGAGAGCGTTCCACCAGGCAGCACACGGCAAGGGTCCTTTTTCGTGACGCTGAGATGGATGAATGGAGCGAGAGAAGAGCTGGATCCCTTTCCTACGTTGCATCACACTTCCAGCTCACCGTTTCCTCTGCCGGTTGCCGGCACTTGCACTAAGGCTGCAAGCGGTGACTTCATAGCATGAACATTCTCGCCCTGTTTATTAGCTGGGATGCTTTTGTAAAGAGCTCTTCCTCCTCGGAGTTCCTGCTGTGTTCGAGCCCTGGCCCAGTGCAGCGGGTTAAGGATCCAGTGTTGCCGCAGCTGCAGCACAGAGGGCAGCTGCGGCTCAGATTGACCCCTGGCCTGGGACCTTCACTACGCAGCCAGAAAAAAAGCAGGAACTGAGAAACGAAACCTAAGGCAATTGAAACTTAACGCTCCCTTCTCGCTTCTGTAACATTGCTTGCTTGCTAAATATCAGTTGTGACAGTGTTTCGCAACAAAGGGTCAATAAAACTGGCCAAGACATAACAGGCTACCATTTAGGAAATTTTCCATCCCCCCCAGGTCTGCAACTTTCAAAAGTCCCGCGCGCGCCAGTTATAGCCAGTCACTAACCACCACATCTGCTTCTGTAAACCTGCTTGCTTGCTGATTATGGATCGCGCGATCCCAGGCCAATCATGTAGCAGACGGTGTCCCAATTCAAATATCAGCCAATCGGCATCCCTCTCCTTTGAAAACCTCCCCTAAGCCCCGGACTTGTTTGTGTGTGCCCATAAAAACCCTGTACTCGCTGCAGTCGGGACCTCTTTGCGTCACCGGTAACGAGTGCGCAGGGGTCCAGGTTCAAACCTGCAATAAAGGACCCTTGCCGTTTTGGCTTTGACTTTTGACTCTGGTGTGCTCGTTGAGAGGGGGTCTCGCGACCGCGGGCACTACAGAACAAAAACTGTCCCTCGTGAAGTAGGGCTACTTGGTTACTAATACAAAAAAAAAAAAAGGTAAATGTTTCATTTCCCCCTGGAATTGTTAAATCTAGAGAAATAACAAGAGAGGAAGCCCTAAATAGATTTGGTGTCGACCAGCGTATTTTTTTTTCCCCCTAGGGTCGCACCCGCGACATTCGGAGGTTCCCAGGCTGGGGGGTTGAAAAGGAGCTGTAGCCGCTGCCCTACACCACAGCCACAGCAACGCGGGATCCGAGCCGCGTCTGCGACCTACACCACAACTCACGGCCATGCCAGATCCTTAACCCATTGAGCGAGGCCAGGGATCAAACCCGCAACCTCATGGTTCCTAGTCGGATTCGTTAACCACTGAGCCACGACGGGAACTCCTCGACCAACGCATTTTTAAAAAGTTTCACCATCTCACTTTTCCATGTTTGCGCATTAGCTCTTGATTGCGAGTTCAAGATTATGTCCATGTTTTTATTCTAGAAGTTTTCAGATGCATTCCAAAGTCATGATTATCTCAGCCTCCAGAACTGTCAACATTTTGAGGTAACCACATTGCTATTATCCCAGCCAGAAAAGTTAAGAAGCGCCTATTGCATTCAAATACCTAGTCAGTGTTCAGATTCCCCTAATTGTCTCATCAGTGTTTTTGACGGAACTTGTGGGTTCCTACATATTCAAAGCATTTCACTTCATTGCATTCACTGTTCCTTCTATGATCGAATTGTGCCTTCCTGGTCATGGAGCCACAGGGACACCTATCCCCTGATACACTCTTGGTAGTGAAATTTTTTATTCATTTTTATTTTTTTTTTATTTTTTGGCTTTGCCAGGGATCAAACCTGCAACCTCATGGTTCCTAGTCGGATTCGTTTCCACTGTGCCATGACAGGAACTCCAAATTTTTTTTTTAAAGCATGCTTATTCTAGAAAATCCTAACATAACTGTTTACCTCAACTCTTCACTTAATGAAATTCATTCTATGAAAATTTTTTCCTGAAGAAATTAATAGAGAAAAGGACTTATCAATACAAATAACAACTACGTTTGTCACATGTTAGATGTTGAGATTAAAGCATATTTACTTTGTATCTAACTACCTTTATTTGATTTTATTTTTTGCTTTTTAGGGCCACACCCATGGCATATGGAGGTTCCCAGGCTAGGGGTCCAATTGGAGCTACAACTGTCAGTCTGCACCACAGCCACTGCAACATCAGATCCGAGCCGTGTCTTCGACCTACACCACAGCTCACAGTAACGCTGGATCCTTAACCCACTGAGCGAGGCCAGGGATCAAACCAGCAATCTCAGGGTTCCCAGTCGGGTTTGTTTCCACTGCACCTTGACGGGAGCTCCTAACTACCTTTCATACCAGTGGTTCCAGCCTCTTGGAGATGCTCCCCAGTACAGTTCCCATACACACAAACTCTTGCACAGGTTCAGAACTGTCTTGATCTACTCATGGATCCCATTTTCAAACTAAAAGACAATTTCCAAAAATTGATTTGTTGTTTCATGGACATGCTCATAATTCTGTTTATTTTTTATTTTAATTTTTATTTATTTATTTATTGTCTTTTTTCCTTTTCTAGGGCCGCACTCACAGCATATGGAGGTTCCCAGGCTAGGGGTCTAATCAGAGCTGTAGCCACTGGCCTATGCCACAGCCACAGCAACGTGGGATCTGAGCCGCGTCTGCGACTTACACCACAGCTCATGGCAATGCCGGATCCTTAACCCACTGAGCAAGGCCAGGGATCGAACCCACAACCTCATGACTCCTAGTTAGATTCGTTAACCACTGAGCCACGACAGGAACTCCTCAGTTTATTTTTTTAAACAGGTTAACTTCACTAATTAAAAACCTACCTGGAATACAAATAAGTACAGATATAACCTGCTTAGAATCATTTTATTAAACAGCCGTGAATGATAGGTTCTGCTTTTTTTAAAGTTTAAGAAAAAAAAGCATCTTTAACAAAATTAAATCATTGCTAAAGTCATTTTCCTTTCAAGACACATCATTATTGTTGTTGCATAAGATTGTTCCTGAAGTACATACATAGAAGGGAATATTCCTCAGCCATAAAATGAAGGAAATCATGCCATTTGCAGCAACGTGGATGAAGCTAGAGATGATCATACTAAGTGAAGTAAGTCAGACAGTGACAGAAACAGCCACATGACATCTCTTTTATGTGGAATCTAATAAAAACGATACAGATGAGATTATCACAGTAAGAGAAGCATGTCAGAGAAAGATAAATATCACGTGACATCACTAATAAGTGGACTCGAATCAAAATGATACAGAAGAACTTATTCACAAACAGAGACAGACTGAAAGATTTCAAAACCAAACTTAGGGTTACCAAAGGGGAAATGCTGTGGGGAGGAATAAGTTGGGAAGGTGCGGTTGGCATACAGACACTACTGTGTATAAAACTGATAAGTAACACGGACCTAGTGTACAGCACAGGGAACTGGACTCAGTTCTCTCTGAGGGTCTACGTGGGAAGAGACTGCAAAGGAATGGATGTGTGCAAACGCACACCTGACTCGCTGTGCTCTACACCTGAAACTAAGACGACATTGAAGGTCCACAACCTTCCAATAAATTTAAAAAATGGTACAAATTTATTGATTTACTGAAGAGAAACAGACTCACAGATCTCAAAATTAAATGTATGGGTACCAAAGGGGAAACGTGGGGGCAGGGATAAATTAGGAGCTTGGGATCATCATAAACACACGACCACCTATAAAATAGACAGCCAGGACTTCCCACTGTACCTCAGCCGTAAGGAATCCGACTAGTAGCCCTGAGTGAGGTAGGAGGTAGCTGGCCCCCTGGGCTGAGATCAGCAGGGACTTGGTAGGCCAAGGAAATCATTTCTCTCTGACACCTCAAGGAAAAAGTGAGTTGCAGGACCGAGCTCAGCTGGACTAGAGAGGTAAGATGACCACTGAATCGCTCCTGGGACAAGGAGAGCTCCCCAGTTACACATGCGCAGTAACAATCCAAGGGGTCAAAAAGGGAAGGGGCGCCAGGGGGTATCAGTAAGTGCGGACGCCGTCCCTGTCCCCCGCACTCTTTGCTTTGGAATCCATCTCTGTCAAAGGATGCCCACACATATTGGGGAGGGTCCTGGGTCCAGTCAGGTGTGAGAATTAACAAGATAATTGTAGTAGAGTCTGAAGTCAGGGAGCCTGATTCCTCCAGCTCCATTTTTCTTTTCCAGGATGGCTTTGGCTATTATGGGTCTTTTGTGCTTCCAAACTTTAAAATATTTTGTTCCAGTTCTGTAAAAAATGTGCTTGGTAATTTGATAGGGATTGGACCATTGAATCTGCAGATTGCCTTGGGCAGTATAGTCATGTTGATAATATTGATTCTTCCAATCCAAGAGCATGGTATTGATACCAGAAAGATGATACCGGAATCTGAGTTCTTGTTCATAGCAGCTGAAGAATGAACTCTGCGAACACGTAGGCAGCAAGCAAGCAAAGTTTTTATAAAGGAAAGCACAAAGTTCCCAGGACTGCTGGGAGGGGGGAGAAGAGCCCCCTTCTCTATTGTCCTATATGGCTTTTTATTTCTTAAAGATGGGGGTACCAACGCGGGGTCCACAAAGATGTGGGGTTTTTTCTTATTGGCCTTCTTCAATCACCTATACCAGTTTTTGTCCAACAGGGCCTTTCTCTCATTGCTTTTCTATCAATTGAGGAGTGGGTTAGAGATTAGGGTCTGTTTGGGGGAAGGCACACTCCCTGTAATAAGCAAGGCCTGTGGGGAAGGAGAGGAATGGTGACCCGGTCCAAGGAAAGAGAAGGACAAAGAAGTCATCAAACTTACGGGGACATTTCCATCCCTAAGGCCCTATTGCACAAAACCTTGCTTGCTGCCCGTGTGTGCACGGAGTTCAGTCTTCGACTGCCTGCGTGAACAAGAACCTGGATTCCGGTATCAGCTCTGGTATCAATAGGAAAGACATTTATGTTAATTTTCACAATTGAGCAAGACTCTGTTTGGAAGTTACATTGTAGAAACATTTATGTAATTTAACAAGACGATATATATGATGTTCTTGCAATTTTTTTTTTTTGCTGTGCAAGAAAAAAAAAAAAAATTAAAAAAAAAAAATAGGGAACCCCTAAACAAGCAAAGTCTCTGAACAGGGGTCAAATTACTAGGTATTTGTAAAAATAAAGAGGCCTGAAGAGAGACAAAAAAAAGAGGATCACATAGCAAAACCGAGTTCTAGCTGAGCACTCAAAGAGCAGAAAAGCTGACTTAACGCTGAAAGAATGACTGCACCCTGATCTTGAATCTCCCCTGACCAGGAACTCGGACTCCTGAGCCAATGGTAATGAGAGATTATGGGTAAGTTTTTTCTTTTCTTTGTACTTTTCGGGTCCTTTCCGTTTTCTATAAGGACAATGGATTACTTTTTAATGCACTTGTGCAGTATCAACTTAAAAGAACATGCCTGGATTTTATAAATTACTCTGCAAGCAGAAGCATTCTTCTATTTGTCCACACGAGGGCAGCATCAGCGCAGTCAGTAGCAGGAACAATTTCAGGGTCTTGGATCTGAAATTGAAGGCTGCTGCTCAGTGGTTGATTTTGACATGCTGCTGGCACAAATTAATCATTACATCGTTTATTTTTCAGAAAAATGACTACATATTCTTTGTAAACACTGATACACAGGAGAAAGCCCAAGTCACCCATAACCACGGACCATCTGGCATTTCTCTTCATATTTATACATGAGAAGAGGAAGATACGTTTTAAATCAAGGTGTGAGTCCCTCATACAACTGTTTCCTAAGCCAGCTTTCACAGCCAATGTCTCTGGAGCATTTCCCTGTTTCCCTGAGTTCTCTGACAGGGCGTAATTTAAAGGCAGCCGATGTCCCAGCCTGTGAACTCACTGTACTGTGCTCACCCGATTTACATGGGTCATTTCAGTATCTGAACTGTCTTTAAAGCATAAAATATTACCCATGTGTAAAATATACATGAAAAACTCTATCATATCACCCAACTCATCGCTGCTTCGAGTAGTGATGACCTGGAGTATCATCTACCAATTTGACAGGTGACATTGTGACATTTAACGTCAAGACTGAGGCTTACCCCTGTTGATTGAGACCCAGTGCATTGGAACTGCTCTAAAATAGTATAAATTAGACATATTTTTTTTTTGCCTTTTGTCATTTTAGGGCCACACCCGCGGCATGTGGAGGTTCCCAGGCTAGGGGTCTAACAGAAGCTGTAGCCGCCGGCCTACGCCACAGCCAAAGCAACACGGGATCCAAGCCGAGTGTGCGACCTACACCACAGCTCATGGCAATGCTGGATCCTTAACCCACTGAGCAAGGCCAGGGATCGAACCCGCAACCTCATGGTTCCTAGTCGGATTCGTTAACCGCTGCGCCATGACGGGAACTCCTAGACATAAAATTTATTAACACATTTATCCCGGGAGAGGAGCAACCGATTAGAAAGGGTGGTTGCCTTGGGCTCCACTGGCTGCTGCTGACTCACACTCAGGAATTACCCCATTAGAATTCAGCCTGCGGTGAAGGAGCCCATTTCCTCATGGCCTCATTGTGATAGGAGAGGTGGCTTTAAAAGACACTTTATTCAATAACATCTGTCTTCAAGGAACACTAACTCTTTAAGAGTAACACACTAATGCAGTACTTCCTGGCATAGAGCGATGGGGCCACTATGTGAGAATCAGCTGTGGGGCATGAACCAAGGACAAGTGCCCCCCCCTTGGCCTCAGCAAGCCACCCCCTCCACTGACCTTGGAGTCCCCACCAGTGAATCACTGCATTAGAGGAGTTCCCTGAAAAGAAGGAACCAGGCTCAGAAACTCTTCATTACCACTGATACATAACTTTTTTCCTGAAGTACCTTATACAAACGAGTATTTCTCAGCCATAAAAAAGAACACAATACTACCATTCGCAGCAACATGGATGAATCTACAGGTGATCACACTAAGTAACTCAGACAAAAGCAGGTGATATCACTTTTATGTGGGATCTAATAAAAATGATACAAATGGACGATCATACTAAGGGATGTAAGTCACACAGAGAAAGGCAAATACCATGTGAAATCAATAATATGTGGACTATAATTCAAAAAACGGTACAACAGAACTAATTCCCAGAACAGAAACAGACTCAAACATTTTGCAACAAAACTCAGGGTTACTAAAGGGGGAACACTGGGGGGAGGGATAAATTGGGAGGTTGGGACGGGCATGTACAGACTTCTGCATACACAGTGGAATAAGTCACAAAGACCTACCGTACAGCCAGTACAATGTGACGGCTTACATTGGTAAAGACTCTGAAAACAAATGTGTGTATGGATACGGAGACCTGACTCACTCTGCTGCACACCTGGAACTAACGCAACACTGTAAGTCAATTTCACTGCAATAACATTGATTTTTAAAAACTGATAAAAAAGAACTTACTGACAAAACAGAAAAAGACTCAGAGATCTCAAAATCAAGCTAATGGTTACCAATGGGGAAACTTGGTGGGAGGGATAAATGAGGAGTTTGGGATTAACATATACACACTATTATATATAAAATAGATAACTATGTGAGTTCCCACTGGGGCACAAGGGAAACGAATCCCTCTAGTATCCAGAGGATGCGGGTTCACTCCCTGGCCTCGCAAAGTGTGTCAGGGATCCAGGGTTGCCATAGCTGTGGTGAAGTTCATACAAGTGGCTTGGATCTAGTGTGGCTGTGGCTGTGGCTGTGGCTGTGCCATAGGCAGGTAGCTCTAGCTCCTAGTCCCTATTCAGCCCCTAGCCTGGGAACTTCCATATGCCACAGGGCGTAGTCCTAAGAAGAAAATAAATACATAAATAAATAAATAAATAACAAAACTAGCAGGGACCAACTTTATAGCACAAGAAACTCTACCCAAAATTCTATAATAACTCAAAATGGATTAAAGACCTAGATATAAGACCAGATAGTATAAAAGTCTTAGAGGAAAACATAGGCCAAACACTCTCTGACATAAATGATAGCAGCATCTTCTCAGATCCATGTGTCAGAGTAAGGACAATAAAAAGAGAAATAAACAAATGGGACTTAATTAAACTTCAAAGTTTCTGCACAGCTAAGGAAACCCTAAACAAAACGAAAAGACAACCCACAGAATGGAAGAAAATATTTGCAAATGAATCCACTGACAAGGGATTAACCTCCAAAATTTACAAACAGCTCCTA
>PVHT020000197.1:0-79812 GCA_004024745.2 Catagonus wagneri
ATAGCAGGAGTGCCAAAGGGGAAAAGAAGGATACTATGCTAATGAGAGGTGTGATGTCCCTGAGGAAGGAGGGCTGAGGAGTTTGTAGGTCCCTGTCTGTGCACTTGGACTCAGTGTCTCACTGGCATTCCTGTGGTCTCAAAGAGGGAATGCGTTTCTCATTCTCTGAGTTAAAGCATGCACGCACGGATCGACGAACACCGAAGACGCGCGTGTGCGGATCGACGAACGCAGAAGACACGCGCGTGGATCGATGATTGCAGATGACTTACACACGGATCGACGATCGCCAACGACGTGCCCGCGGATCGACGAACGCCGACGTCGCGTGCGGATCGACGAACGCGGATGTCGCACGCGCGCGGAACGACGAATGCCGAAGATGCGCGTGCGCGGATCGACGAACGCCGACGATGCGCACGCTCTTATCGACGAACGCCAACGACATGTGCGCGCACATCGACGAACGCCGATGATGCGCACGCACAGATCAACGAACGCCAAAGACGTGCGTGCGGATTGATGAACGCCGATGACGCTCGCGTGCTTATCGACGAATGCCGACGACGCGCGTGCGGATCGACGAACGCCAAAGACGTGCATGCGGATCGACGAACGCCAAAGATGCGTGCGCGCTTATCAACGAACGCTGATGACACGCGTGCAGATTGACGATCGCCGACGATGCGCACGCGGATAGAAGAACGCCGACGACGCTCACGTGCTTATCGACGAATGCCGACGATGCGCGTGCGGATCGATGAACGCCGATGACTCACGCGTGTGGATCGACGAATGCGGATGACACACGTGCGGATCAACTATCGTAGACGACGTACGCATGGATCGACGATCGCCAACGATGTGCCCGTGGATCGACGAAGGCAGATGTCACGTGCGGATCGAGGAATGTGGATGACGCGCGCGCAGATCGACAAACGCAGATGACGCCCACGCAGATTGACGATGGCCGACGACGCGCACGCGGATCGACGAATGCCGACGACGCTCACGCCCTTATTGACGAACGCCAATGTCGTGCACCCGGATCGACGAATGCCAGCGACGCACACACGCTTATCGATGAACGCCGATGATGTGCGTGCACGAATCGATGAACGCCGATGATGCGGGCACACGGATCAACGAACGACAAAGACGCGCGTGCGGATCGACGAACATCGATGATGAACGTGGTGATCGACGATCGCTGACGTGCACGCGGATCAACGAAAGCCGATGACGCACGCACACAGATCGACCAACACCAACGATGCGCGTGCAGTTCGACGATTGCTGGCGACGTGCATGCGAGGATCGACGAATGCCAATGGCGCACGCACGCTTATCGATGAACGCTAATGAGGCGCGTGCACGGATCGATGATATCCGATGACTCACGCGCGGGGATCGACGAATGCGGACAACACACGCGCGGATCGACGATCGCAGATGATGTACGCATGGACCGACGATCGCCAATGACACGCCCGCGGATCAACGAATGCTAAAGACACGCGCGTGGATCGACGAACGTCGATGATGCACGTGGTGATCGACGATCACCAACGCGCGCGGATCGACGAATGCCGATGACACACGTGCACGGATCGACCAACGCCGAAGAAGCGCACGTGCTTACCAATGAACGCCGACTACACACGCGCGGGGATCGAGAAACGCCGACGATGCTCGCGCGCTTATTGACGAACGCCGATGATGCATGCGCGGGGATCGACGAACGCCGATGACACGCACAAGCGGATAGATGAATGCCAACGATGTGTGTGCTTATCTACGAACGCCGATGATGCGCGCGCGCTTATCGACGAACGCCGACGACGTGCTTGCGCGGATCCACGAACGCCAACGATGTGCGCACACGTATCGATGAATGCCAAAGACGCGCACGCGGATCGATGAACACCGATGACGCTCACATGCTTATCGACAAAGGCCGATGACGTGCGCGTGCGCGGATTGAGGAACGCCGACGACGCTCTCGCGCTTATCGACGAACGCCGATGACACGCGTGCACGGATCAACGAACGCCAAGGCATGTGCGTGGATCAACGAACGTCGATGATGCGCGCACTGATTGACGATCGCGGACACGCGCGCTGATCGACAAACGCCATTGATGCACACGCACGGATCAACCAATGACGACGATGCGCACGCAAATTGACTATTGCTGACGATGTGCGCATGGATCGATGAACGCGGATGATGCGCACACGGATCGACGATCGCGGATGACGCTCGCACACTAATCGACGATTGCCGATGACGCACACATGGATCGACAAATGCTGGTAATGCGTGCGCGTGGAACGACGAACGCCGAAGATGTGCGTGCACATATCGACGAACGCCGACGACACGCGCGCGGGGATCAACAAATGCCGACGATGCTCGCGCGCTTATCAACGAACGCCGACGACGCATGCGTGGGATCGATGAACGCCGACGATGCGCACGAGCGGATAGACGAACGCCGACATCGTGCGTGCGCGGATCGACGAATGCCGATGACGCGCAAGCACTTATTGACAAACGCCGACGATGCGCACGCGTATCGACGAAAGCCAATGGCGCACGCGCACTTATCGACGAACGCTAATGACGCACGTGCATGGATCGACGATCACCGATGACTCACGCTTGCGGATCGACGAATGCGGATGACACGCACGTGGATCGATGATAGCAGATGACGTACACGCGGATCGACGAATGCCATTGATGTGCCCACGGATCTACGAACGCCGACGTCGTGCGCGCGCTTATCGACGAATGCCAATGATGCGCGTGCCCTTATCGATGAACACTGACAACGCGCGCCCGTGGATCCACGAACGCCGATGACGCGCACGCGCGGGACGATGAATGCGGACGACGCGCACGCACGGATTGACGAACGCCAAAGATGCGCGCGTGGATCGATGAACGCCGATGATGCTCACGTGCTTATCGACGAAGGCCGATGACGTGCGCGCGCGGATCGACGAACGCCGATGACGCTCTCATGCTTATCGACGAACGCGGACCACGCGCGCATGGATCGACAAAAGCCGACGACGCGTGCTTGGATCGACGCACGCTGACATCGCGCACGTGGATTGACGAACACCGACGACGTGCATGCGGATCGACGAACACCGACGACGTGTGCACAGATCGACGATCGCCGATGACGCGCGCTCAGATCGACAAACGCCAACAACGTGTGCACAGATTGACGAATGCCGACGACGCTCCCGTGCTTATCAACGAACGCCGACAACGCGCGTGCGCGTATCAATGAACGCCAAAGATGCGCGTGCAGATCGACGAATGCCAATGATCCTCGCGCGCTTATCGCCGAACACCGAAGATGTGTATGCAGATCGACAATCGCCAACGACGCCCACGCAGATTGACGATCGCCGACGACGCGCACGCGGATCGACGAATGCCGACAAAGCTCGCGTGCTTATCGACGAATGCCGATGATGCGCTTGTGGATCGACCAACGCCGATGACTCACGCGCCCAGATCGACGAACGCGGATGTCACGCATGTGGATCGACGATCGCAGATGACTTACGCGTGGATTGACGATCGCAGATGATGTACGCGCGGATCGACGATCGCCAACGACACGCCCGCGGATCAACGAACGCCGACATCACATGCGGATCGATGAACGCCGGTGTCGTGTGCGTGGATCGACGAATGCCGATGACACGCGCGTGCAGATCGACGAACGCGGAAGACACGCGCGTGGATCGACGATTGCAGACGACTTACGCGCGGATCGACGATCGCCAACGACGTGCCCGCGGATCAACGAACGCCGACATCGCGTGCGGATCGACGAATGTGGACTACACGCGCGCGCGGAACGATGAACGCCAATGACGCGTGCGCGTGTATCGACGAACACCGACGACACGTGCGCTCTTATCGATGAACGCCAATGACACGCACACGCAGATCGACGAATGCCGATGATGCGTGCGCACGGATCAACGAACGCCAAAGACACACGCGCGGATCGACGAACGCCGACGACGCTTGCGCGCTTATCGGCGAACGCCAATGATGCGCGCGTGGATCGACGAACGCCAAAGATGCGCGTGCGGATCGATGAATGCCAAAGATGCACGCGCGCTTATCGATGAACACCGATGATGCGCACGCAGATTGACGATCACCGACGCTGCGCACGTGGATAGAAGAACGCCGACGACGCTCACGCGCTTATCGATGAACGCCAATGATGCGCGCGCGGATCGAAGAACGCCGATTACTCATGCACGCGGATTGATGAATGCGGACGACACGGGCACGGATCAATGATCGCAGACGACGTACGCATGGATCGACGATAGCCAACGATGTGCCCGTGGATCGACGAAGGCCGACGTCACGTGCGAATTGAAGAAAGCGGATGACGCCCACGCAGATTGACGATGGCCGACGACGCGCACGCGGATCGACGAATGCCGACGACGCTCACGCGCTTATCGATGAACGCCAACATCACGTGCCCGGATGGACGAACGCCAGCGACGTGCGCACGCTTATCAACGAACGCCGACGATGCGGGCGCACGGATCAACGAACGCCAAAGACGCGCGCGCGGATCCACGAACGTCGGCGATGGGCGCGGTGATCGACGATCGCCAACGCGCGTGCGGATCAACGAATGCCGATGACGCACACGCACGGATCGACCAACAGCGACGACGCACGCGCAGTTCGATGATTGCCGACGACGTGCGCACGGATTGACGAACGCTGATGACGCGCACATGGATCGACCATCGCCGACGACACGCATGTGGTTCGACGAACACCGTGATGCGTGCGCAGATCGACGATCGCCGATGACACGCGCTCAGATCGACGAACGCCAACAACGTGCATGCGCAGATTGACGAATGCCGACGACGCTCCCATGCTTATCAACGAACGCCGACAAAACGCGCGCGTGTATCGATGAATGCCAAAGATGCGCGCACAGATCGACGAACGCCAACGACGCTCACGTGCTTATCGATGAACACCGATGATGCGTACGCAGATCGACAATCGCCGACGATGCCCACGCAGATTTACGATCGCCGATGACATGCACGCGGATCGAAGAATGCCGACGACGCTCGCGTGCTTATCGACGAACGCTGATGATGCGCTTGTGGATCAACCAACGCCGATGACTCACGCGCCCGGATCGATGAACGCGGACGTCACGCGCGTGGATCGATGATCGCAGATGACGTACGCGCGGATCGATAATCGCAGATGATGTACGCGCGGATTGACGATTGCCAACGACACGCCCGCGGATCGACGAACGCCGAAGTTGCGTGCGGTTCGACGAACGCCGATGACGCACGCGTGCGGATCGACGAACCCGGAAGACACGTGCGTGGATTGATGATTGCAGACGACTTACGCGTGGATCGACAATCGCCAACGACGTGCCCGCGGATCGATGAATGCCGATGACGCACGCGCGTGGATCGACGAACGCCGAAGATGCGCGCGCACTTATCGACGAACGCCAACGACGCACACGTGGGGATCAACGAATGCCGACGACGCGCACGAGCGGATCAACGAAAGCCAACAACGTGCACGCGCGGATCGACAAACGCCGACGACGCGCGAGTGCTTATTGACAAATGCTGACGATGTGCGTGCGGGGATCGACGAACGCCGACGACGCGCACGAACGGATCGACGAACACTGACGTCGTGCGCATGCGGATCGACGAATGCCGATGACGCGCGAGCGCTTATCGACGAACGCTGACGATGCGCGTGCATATCGTCGAACGCAACGGCGCACGCGCACTTATCGACGAACGCTAATGACGCACGTGTGCGGATCGACGATCGACGATGACTCACGCGCGTGGATCGAAGAATGCGGATGACACGCACGCGGATTGACGATTGCAGACGATGTACGCACGGATCGACGATCGCCATCAACGTGCCCGCGGATCGATGAACGCCGATGACACGCGTGCGCTTATCGATGAACGCCGAATGCTCGTGCATGCGGATCCACGAACCCTGCCGATGCGCATGCGCAGATCGACGAACGCGGATGATGCACGCGCACGGATCGACGAACGTCAAAGACGCGCACGCGGATCGATGAACGCCAATGACGCTCACGCGCTTATCGACGAAGGCCGATGACGTGCACGCGTGGATCGACGAACGCCAATGACGCTCTCGCGCTTATCGACAAACGCCGACGACACGCGCGCACGGATCAACGAACGCCAAAGACACACGTGTGGATCGACGAACGTCGACGATGCGCGCGCTGATCGACGATCGCCGACGTGCGCGCGGATTGACGAATGCCGATGGTGCGCACGCATGGATCAACCAACGCCAACGACGCATGTGCAGATTGACTATTGCCGACGACGTGCGCGTGGATCAATGAACGCGGAAGACGCGCGCGTGAATCGACGATCGCCGACGACGCGCGCGTGGATCGACGAACGCCAACGAAGCTTGCGCGCTTTTGACGAACACTGACAATGTGCACGCAGATCGACGAACGCCAACGACGCGCGTGCAGATTGATGATCGCTGATGATGCACACGCGGATCGACGAACACCGACGACGCTCGCATGCTTATCGACGAACGCCGATGTCACGCGCGTGGATCGACAAATGCCAATTACTCACGTGCCCGGATCGAAGAACGCGGACGACACGCGCACGGATCAACGATCGCAGACGATGTACGTGCAGATCGACGATCGCCAACTACGCGCCCATGGATCGACGAATGCTGACGTCGCGTGCGGATCGATGAATGCAGATGACACGTGCGTGGATCGACGAAAGCCGACAACGCGTGCGCAGATCAATAAATGCCGACGACGCACGTGCGCGGATAGACGAGGGCCGATGACGCGCATGTGCGGATCGACGAACGCCGACGATGCCCGCGTAGATCGACGAACACCGACGACGCGCACGCGTGGATCGACTAGGGCTGACGACTTGCGCGTGTGAATCGATGAACGCCGACGCCCGTGTGGATCGACGAACGCTGATGATGTGCGTGCATATGGGCGAATGCCGATGACGTGTGTGCAGATCGACGAACGCTGATGACGTGCGCACGGATCGATGAACGCTGACAACGCGCGCTCAGATCGACAAACACGGACAACACGTGTGTGTGGATTGACGAATGCCAACAACGCGCGCTAAGATCGACGAACGCGGATGACACGCACGCGGATCGACGAACGCCGATGACCCGCGCTTCGGATCGATGATCAGCAACGACGCGCGCGCGGATCAACAAATGCCAACGACTCGTGCGTTCGGATCGATGAACACCAATGACACCCGCGTGGATCGACGATCGCTGATGACGAGTGCAGGGATCGATGAACGTCGATATCCCGCGCGCGTGGATCGACGAACGACGACGATGCTTGTGCGCTTATCGATGAACGCCGACGACGCGCGTGCACGGATCAACGAATGCCGATGACGCGCACGCAGATCGATGAATGCCGACGACGCGCATGCAGATTGACGATCGCCAATGACGCGCACGTGGATCGAAGAACACCGACGACGCTCACACGCTTATCAATGATCGCCGACGACGCGCACGCGGATCGATGAACGCCGACAATGCTTGCGCGCTTATCGACGAACGCTGATGACGCGCACACAGATCGATGAATGCCGATGACTCACGTGCGTGGATCGACGAATGCAGACGACACGCACGCGGATCGACGATCGCAGATGACGTACACGCGGATCGACGTTCACCAATTACGTGCCCGCGGATCGACGAACGCTGATGTCGCAAGCACGGATCGATGAACGCTGACGACGTGCGTGCGGATTGATGAACGCCGATGACTTGCGGGTGCGGACTGAAGAACGCGGAGGACACGCACGCGGATCGACGATTGCAGACGACGTATGCGCGGATCGGTGATATCCAACAACGCTCCCATGGATCGACGAACACGGATGACGTGTGCACGGATCGATGAAAGCTGACGACATGCACGCGGATCGACGAACGCCGACTTCGCGCGCGTGGATTGATGAACGCCGATGATGCGCATGCGTGGATTGACCAACACTGACAAAGTGCGTGCGCGGATCGACGAACGCCGACGACGTGCGCGCGGATCGGGAAACGCCGATGACGCGCGCACGGATGGGTTAACGCCGACGACGTGTGCACGGATCGACGAATGCCGATGACGCTCGTGTGATTATTGAAGAACACCAACGACGCATGCACATGGATCAAAGAATGCCGATGATGCGCACGCTCGGATCAACAAATGCTGACGACGCGCACGCGGATCGACGAACGCCGTTGATGCTCATGCGCTTATCGATGAACGCTGTTTACGCACGTGCACAGATCGACGAATGCCGACGACGCTCACGCGCTTATCGACGAACGCCAATGATGCGCACACACGGATCAATGAAAACCAAAGACGCACACGCGGATCAACGAACGTCGATGCTGCGCGCACTGATCGACGATCGCTGACGCGTGTGCGGATCGACGAAAGCAGACGACGCGCACGCACGGATCAACGACAGCCAAAGACACGCGTGTGGATTGACGAACGCCGACGACGCTCGCACGCTTATCAATGAATGCCATCATCACGCGCGTGGATTGATGAACGCCGATGACTCACGCGCCCGGATCGACGAACGCGGACGATGTACGCGCGGATCGATGATCGCCAATGAAACGCCCATGGATCGACGAATGCTGACATCGCGTGCGGATCGACGAACGCGGATGACGTGAGTGCGGATCGACGAATGCTGAAGACGCGCGCGCGGATCGATGTACGCCATTGTTGTGCGCACGGAACGACGAACGTCGATGATGCATGCGCGCGGATCGATGAGGGCCGATGTCGTGCACGCGCGGATCGACAAATGCCGACGATGCACACGAGCGGAATGACGAATGCCAATGTCATGCGTGCACGGATCGACAAATGCCGACGAAGTGCACGAGCGGATCGACGAACGCCGATGACGCACGCGCAGATCGACGACTGCCGATGAAATGCATGCGGATCGACGAACGCGGATGATGTGCGCACGGATCGACGATCACCAATGACGCGCACGCAGATCGACGAACGCCGACGACGCTCGCGCGCTTATCAAAGAACAGCGGCGACGCACACGCAGATGAACAAAAGGCGATGACGCGTGCGCAGATTGACGATCGCCGAAGATGTGCATGCGCATAGAAGAATGCCAACGACGCTCGCGCGCTTATTGACGAACGCCGACGACGCGCGCGTGGACTGACGAACACCGATGACTCACGCGTGCGGATTGGAAACGCGGACGACACGCGCACGGATCGACGATCGCGGACGACGTACGCGCGGAATGACGATCGCCAACGATGTGCCCGCGGATTGATGAACACCGACATCGCGTGCGGATCGACGAACGCGGACGACGCACACACGGATCGATGAACGTGGAAAATGCGTGCACAGATTGACGAACGCCGATGATGCGCGTGCAGATCAACGATTGCCGATGATGTGCATGCGGATCGACGAAAGCAGATGATGCGCACGCAGATCGACGATCACCGACGTCATGTGCGTGGATCAATGAACGCCTATGACGCTCGTGCGCTTATCTACGAATGCCGATGACATGCGCACAGAATGACGATCGCCGACGACGTGCACGCGGATCAAAGAACGCCGACGTCACTCGTGCACTTATCGATGAACGCCGACGACACGCAAGCGGATCGATGAATGCGGACAACCCGCACGTGGATCGACGATCGCAGATGATGTACGCGCGGATCGACAATCGCCAACGACGTGCCTGCGGATCGACGAACACCAATGTAGCGTGCGGATCGATGAACGACGACGACGCACGTGCGGATCGACGAAAGCCGACGACACTCGCGCGCAGATTGACGAATGCCAACGACGCATGTGGATCGACGAACACGGACGATGTGCACGTGGATCGACGAACGCCGATGTCGCACGCGCAGATCAAGTAACGCCAATGACGCACACGCATGGATCGACAAACGCCAATGACGCGCACGCACTTATGGACGAACGCCGACGACGTGCACGTGGATCGACGAACGCTGACGATGCGCGTGCACGGATCAATGAACGCCAAAGATGCGTGAGTGGATAAACGAATGCCGAAGACGCTTGCGCACTTATCGACAAACGCCGATGACACGCGTGCGGATCAACAAACGCCAAACACGTGCGCGTGGATCGATGAATGCCAAAGATGCACGCGTGCTTATTGATGAACGCCGATGATGCACACGCAGATTAACAATCGCCGACGATGCGCACGCGGATCGACGAATGCCGATGACTCACACGCACGGATCGACGAATGCGCATGACACGTGCGCGGATCGACGATCGCCAACGATGTGCCCATGGATCGACGAATGCCGACCTCATGTGCGGATTGAAGAATGCGGACAACACACGCGCAGATCGATGAACGCGGACGACGCACAACCAGATTGATGAAGGCCAACGACGCACACGCGGATCAACGAACGCCGATGACGCTCGCGTGCTTATCAATGAACGCCAACGTCACGTGTGTGGATCGATGAATGCCAATGACTCACGCGCCCGGATCGACGAATGCGGATGACACGCGTGTGGATCGATGATCGCAGACGATATACGTGCAGATCGACGATCGCCAATGTCACGCCCGTGGATTGACGAACGCCGACATCACGTGCTGATCGATGAACATGGAAGACGTGCGTGCAGATCGACGAAAGCCGAAGAAGCGCGCGCAGATCAACGTACGCCATTGTTGTGCGTGTGGAACGACTAACGCCACGATGCTCACTCGCGGTTCAACGAACGCCAATGACGCACACACGCGGATCCTCGAACGCCGACAACGCGTGTGCGGATCGACGAACGCCGATGACGCTCATGCGCATATCGACGAATGCCGACTACGCACGCGCACAGATCGACGAATGCCAACGATGCTCACGTGCTTATCGATGAATGCCGACGACGCGCACGCACGGATCTATGAAAAGCAAAGAAACGCGCGCGGATCAACGAACGTCGATGATGCACGTGCTGATCAACAATCGCTGACGCGCGTGCGGATTGACGAACGCCGATGATGCGCGCGCACGGATCAACGAATGCCGACGACATGCGTGCACGGATCAATGAACACCAAAGACGCGTGCCTGGATCGACGATGGCCGAAGAATCGTGTGTGGATCGACGTACGCTGATGACTCACGTGCCTGGATCGACGAACGCCGAATCGCGCGCGCAGATCAACGAACACCGACGATGCGCGCGCGGATCGACGAACGCCAACGATGTGTGCGTGGATCGACGATCGCTGATGATGCGTGCTCAGATCGACGAACGCCGACAACGTGCACGCGCGGATCGTCGAACGCTGATGACGCTCACGTGCTTATCAATGAACGCCGACAACTCGCGTGGGTGTATCAATGAACGCCAAAGATGCACGCGTGGATCGACAAACGACAATTATGCTCGGGCATTTATCGACGAATGCCGATGAAGCGCACGCAGATCGACAATCGCCGATGACGCCCACACAGATTGATGATCGCCGATGACAGCACGTGGATCAATGAACGCCGACAACGCTCGCATGCTTATCGACGAACGCCAACATCGCGTGCGCGGATCGATGAATGCCGTTGACTCACGCGCCCGGATAGACGAACGCGGACGACCTGCATGCGGATCGATGATCGCAGACGACGTACGCGCGGATCGACGATCGCCAATGACGTGCCCGTGGATCGATGAACGCCGACGTAGCGTGCGGATCGACGAACGCGGACGACGCACGTGCAGATCGACGAACGCCAACGATGTTCGTGCACGGATCAACGAACGCCAAAGACGCGCACGTGGATCGACGATCGCCGACGAATCGTGTGTGGATAGATGATCGCTGATGACGCGTGCTCAGATCGATGAATGCCGACAACGTGCATGCGCGGATCGTCGAACCTGATGACGCTCACGTGCTTATCAACGAACGCCAACAACGCACGCGGGTGTATCAATGAACGCCAAAGATGCATGCGCGGATCGATGAACGACAATTACGCTTGGGCATTTATAGACGAATGCCGATGAAGCGCACGCAGATCGACAATCGCAGACTACGCCCACGCAGATTGATGATCGCCAATGACGCGCACGCGTATCAATGAACGCCGAAGACGCTTGCATGCTTATCGACGAACACCAACATCGCATGCACGGATCGACGAACGCCGTTGACTCACGCACCCGGATCAACAAACGCCGATGTCATGCACGCAGATCGACGAACGCCGATGACGCGCACGCGCGGATCGATGAACGCCGATGACGTGCACGCGCGGATCGACGAACGCCGATGAAGCACGCGCACAGATCAATGAACGCTGATGACACACGCACGCGGTTCGATGAACGCCGACGACGCACGTGCAGATCGACGAACGCCGATGACTCACGGGTGCGGATCAATGAACGCGGAGGACACGCGCACGGATCAATGATCGCAGACGACATACGCGCGCATCGGTGATCGCCAACAACACTCCCGTGGATCGATGAACACCAACGTTGCGTGCGGATCGACGAACACGGATGATGCGCACGCGGATCTACGAAAGCTGACGACATGCACGCGAATCGACGAACGCCGACTTCGCGCACGCGTATCGATGAACGCCGATGACGCGCGCGCGTGGATCGACCAATGCCGACAAAGCACGTACGCGGATCGACAAACACCGATGATGCGCACACGCGGATCGACGAACGCCGACGATGCACGTGCGGATTGGCAAACAATGACGACGCATGCGCAGATGGGTTAACACTGACGACGCGTGCACAGATCGATGAACGCCGATGACGTGCGCGCGGACCGACGAAAGCCGACAACGTGTGCTCAGATCGACGAACACGCACGACGTGTGTGCGCGGATCGACGAACACTAACGATGCACGCTCTGTTTGACGAACGCGGATGACACGCGCGCTGATCGACGAACGCCGACGATGCTCGTGCGATTATCGAAGAACGCCGACGACGCGCGCACATGGATCAACGAATGCCGATGACGCATGCGCTCGGATCGACGAATGCATATGATGCGCACGCAAATCGACAAATGCCAAAGACGCTCATGTGCTTATCGACGAACGCCGACTACGCACGCAAACAGATCGACAAACGCCGACGGCGCTCATGTGTTTATCGACGAACGCCGATGACGCGCGTGCACGGATCAACACAAACCAAAAATGCACCCGCAGATCGACGAACGTCGACTATGCGCGTGCTGATCGATGATCGCCGATGCATGTGCGGATTGACGAACGCTGAAGACGCACGTGCGCGGATCGACGAACGCAGACGACGCACGCACAAGTATCAACGAACGACAAAGACGCGCGCGTGGATTGATGAACGCCGACAACACTCACGCGCTTATCAACGAACGCCATCATCGCACGTGCGGATCGATGAACGCCGATGACTCATGCGCCCGGATCGACGAAAGCGGACGACACGTGTATGGATCGACGATCACAGACGACGTACGCGCGGATCAATGATCGCCAACGACATGCCTCGGATCGATGAACGCCGATGTCGCGTGCGGATCTACGAATGCGGATGACGTGAGTGCGGATTGACGAAAGCCGAAGACGCGTGCATGGATCGATGTACGCAATTGTTGTGCGCGTGGAATGACGAACGCCAATGACACGCGCTTGCGGATCGACGAACGCCAATGACGCGCGCGTGTGAAACGACGAGGGCCGACATCGTGCGCATGCATATCGACGAATGCCAATGACGCACACGAGCGGAACGACGAACTCCAAAGTCGTGTGTGCGCAGATCGACGAACGCTGACGACGTGCATGAGCGGATCAACGAACGCCGATGACGCAGGCGCGGGGATTGACGAACGCCGATGACATGCACGAGCGGATCGACGAACGCCGACGTCGTGCACGCGCGGATTGAAGAACGCCGATGACGCACGAGCGCTTATTGACGAATGCCAATGACGCGCACGCAGATCGACGAATGCTGACGATGCTCGCGTGCTTATCGATGAACGCCGATGATGCACGCGTGGATCGACGAAAGCCGACGATGCACAAGCGCTTATTGAGGAATGCCGACTATGCGCACACAGATCGACGAACGCCGACGATGCTCGCGTGCTTATCAATGAACGCCGATGACGCACGCGTGGATCGACGAACACCGATGACTCACGTGTGCGGATCGATGAACGCAGATGACACGCGTGCGGATCGATGATCACAGACGATGTACACGCGGATCGACGATCACCAACGACGCGCCCACGTATCGACGAATGCCGATGTCGTGTGCGGATCGATGAACGCGGACAACGCGTGCGTGGATCGACGAAAGGCGACGACGCGCAAGCGGATCGAAAAACGCCAATGACGCACGCGCACGGATCGACAAACGACGATGACACGCGCACACGGATCAATGAACCCCAAAGACGCACACGTGGATCAACTAACGCCGATGACTCATGCGCCTGGATCGACGGACGCGGACATCACGCGTGCGGATCGATTTTCGCAGATGATGTACGTGCGGATCGATGGTCGCCAACGACATGCCCATGGATCGACGAATACCGACGTCATGTGCGAATCGACGAACGCGGTTTGCGCACGCACGGATCGACGAAAGCCGATGACACGCACGCGGATCGACGACCGCCGATGTCGTGCGCGCGGATCGACGAATGCCGATGATGCGAGCGTGCGGATCGACAAACGCGGACGACACGCGCGTGGATTGACGATTGCAGACGACTTACGCGCGGATCGACGATCGCCAATGACGTGCCCGCGGATCGACGAATGCCGACGTTGCATGTGGATCGACGAAAGCGGACGATGCGCGTGCGGATCGATGAATGCCGATGTCGCACGCGCAGATCAACGAACGCTGACGACGTGCACGCATAGATCAATGAACGCCAATGACGCGCGCGAATGCATCGACGAACGCTGATGAAGCACGTGCACGGATCAACGAACGCCAAAGATGCATGCTTGGATCAACGAACGCCGAAGATGCTCGCGTGCTTATCGACAAACGCCGATGATGCACGCGCAGATCGACGAACGCCAAACACGCGCACACGGATCGACGAACGCCAAAGATGCACGTGTGCTTATCAATGAACGCCGATGATGCGCGCGCAGATTGACGATCGCCGACAATGCGCACGCGGATCGAAGAACTCCGATGACGCACGCGCACTTATCAACGAATGCCGATGATGCGCGCGTGGATTGATGAATGCCGATGACTCACGCACGCGGATCGACGAATGCGGATGTCACGCGCGTGGACCGATGATCGCAGATGACATACGCGCGGATCAACGATCGCCAACGATGTGCCCATGGAACGACAAACGCCAACATCGCGTGCGGATCAAAGAATGCGGACAACGCGCACGCGGATCGACGAACGCGGATGACACCCTCCCAGATTGACGATGGCTGACGATGCGCAGGCAGATCGACGAACGCCGACAACGCTCGCGCGCTTATCGACGAACGCCAACGTCGCATGTGCGGATCGACGAACGCCGATGATTCACGCGCCGGGATCGACGAACGTGGACGACACGCGTGTGGATCGATGATCACAGACGATAAACGCGTGGATCGATGATCACCAACGACACGCTCTCGGACTGACGAATGCCGACATCGCGTGTGGATCGACGAACACGGATGACGTGCGTGCGGATCGACGAAAGCCGAAGACGCGCGCGCGGATCCACGTACGCCATTGTTGTGCATGCAGAATGACGAACACCGACGACGCTCGCTCGCGGATCGACGAACGCCAATGACGCGCACGCGTGGATCGACAACGACCTATGTCATGCGCGTGTGGATCAACAAATGCCGATGACGCGCAAGAGCGGAACGACGAACGCCAACGTCGTGCGTGCGTGGAACGACGAATGCTGACGACGCGCATGAGCGGATCGAATAACGCCAATGACACGCGTGCAGGATTCGACGAACGCAGATGACGTGCACGAGCGGATTGACGAACGCCGACCTCGTGCGCGCGTGGATCGACGAACGCCGACGACACGTGAGCGCTTATTGACGAATGCCGATGATGCGCATGCAGATCGACAAATGCCGACGACGCTCACGCGTTTATCGTCGAACGCCGATGATGCACGCGCGGATCGATGAACACCGATGAATCACACGCACGGATCGACGAACGCAGATGACACGCATGTGGATCGACGATCACAGACGATGTACGCGCAGATCGACGATCGCCAACAACGCGCCCACGTATCGAGGAATGCCGACATCGTGTGTGGATCGATTAATGCAGACGATGCTTGTGTGGATCGACGAAAGCCGACGACGCGCGCGCGGATCTAAGAACGCCAACGACGCACGCGTGTGGATCGATGAACGCCGATGACACGCGCGCACGTATCTACGAACCCCAAAGACGCGCACACGGATCGACTAAAGCCGACGACGCTCACGTGCTTATTGACGAAGGCTGATGATGCGTGCGCACGGATCGATGAACACCGATGACGCTCACGCACTTATTGACAAACGCCGACGATGCGCGCGCTGATCGACGATCGCCGACGACGCCCACGCATATTGACGATCGCCGTCGAAGCGCACGTGGATCAACGAACGCCGACGACGCTCGCGTGCTTATCGACGAACGCCGACGACGCACATGCGGATCAAAGAATGCCGATGTCTCACGCGCCTGGAACGATGGACACGGACGTCACGCACGCGGATCGATGATCACAGATGATGTACGCACGGATCGACAATCGCCATTGACACGCCCACGGATCGACGAACGCCAACGACGCGTGTGCGCGGATCGACGAATGTTAACAATGCACGCTCAGTTCGACGAACGCGGATGACACGCGCACGGATCGATGAATGCCGATGATGCACGTGCAGATCGAAGAACGCCGATGACGCTCATGCGCTTATCGACGAACGCCGACTACGCACGTGCACAGATCGACGAATGCCGATGACGCTCACGTGCTTATCGACGAATGCCAACGACGCACGCGCACAGATCAACGAAAACCAAAGATGCGCGCGCAGATTGACGAACGTCGACGATGCGCGTGCTGATTGACGATCGCCGACGCGTGTGCGGATTGACGAACGCCGATGATGCGCACGCGTGGATCTACGAATGCCGACGACGTGCGTGCACGGATCAATGAACGCCAAAGACACGTGCGTGGATCGACGAACGCCGATGAATCACGTGTGGATCGACGAACGCCGATGACTCACGTGCCCGGATCGATGAACGCGGACGTCACGTGCGCGGATTGACGAACACCGACGACACGCGCACGGATCGACGAATGCCGACGACACTCATGTGGATCGATGATCGCCGATGATGCATGCTCAAATCGACGAATGCCGACAACTTGCATGCGTGGATCGACGAACGCCGACGACGATCACGTGCTTATCAATGAAAGCCGACAACGCTTGCGTGCGTATCAACGAACGCCAAAAATGCACGCGCGGATCGACAAACGCCAATTATGCACGGGCGCTTATCAATGAACGCTGACGACGTGCATGCAGATCGACAATCGCTGACGATGCCCATGCAGATTGACGATCGCCCACGACGTGCACGCGGATCGACGAACACCGATGACGCTCGCGTGCTTATCGACGAACGCCGATGACACGCGTGCGGCTCGACCAACGCCGATGTCTCACGCGCCCGGATCGATGGACGCGGATATCACGCATGCGGATCGACGATCGCAGATGACGTATGCACGGATCGATGATCGCCAACGACACGCCCGCGGATCGATGAACGCCGACGTCGCATGCGGATCAACTAACGCGGATGACGCGCACGCAGATCGACGAAAGCCAATGACGTGCGCGTGGATTGACGAACGCCGATGTCATGCATGCAGATCGATGAACGCCAATGACGCGCGCAAGCGGATTGATGAACGCAGATGACACGCGCGTGGAGAGACGATTGCAGACGACTTACGCGTGGATCGACGATCGCCAAAAACACGCCCGCAGATCGACGAACACCGACGTCGTGTGCGGATCTACGAACGCGGATGACGTGAGTGCTGATCGACGAAAGCCAAAGACATGTGCGCGGATCAATGTACGCCATTGTTGTGCACGTGGAACGAAGAACGCGGACGACGCGTGCTCGCGGATCGACGAACGCCAATGACGCACGCGTGCGGATCGACGAGGGCCCACGTCGTGTGCGCGTGGATCGACGAAAGCTGACGACGTGCACGAGCGGAACGATGAACGCCAACGTCTTGCGTGCATGGATCGACGAACGCTGACGACGCGCACGAGCAGATGGACGAACGCCGATGACGCGCGCATGGGGATCGACGAACGCCGATGAAGCGCGAGCGCTTATTGATGAATGCCGATGACGCTCGCGCGCTTATCGACGAACGCCGATGAAGCACGCACAGATCGATGAAAGCCGATGACGCATGAGCGCTTATTGCCGAATGCCGATGATGCACACGCAGATTGACAAACGCCGACGACGCTCGCACGCTTATCGACGAACGCCGATGACGCACATGCGGATCGACGAACACCGATGACTCACGTGCGCGGAGCGATGAACGCGTATGACACGCGCGCGGATCCATGTTCACAGATGATGTACGCGTGGATCGACGATTGCCAAAGACGCGCCCATGAATCAACAAATGCCGATGTCGTGTGCAGATTGATGAACGCGGACAACGCGTGCATGGATCGACGAAAGACGACGACGCGCGCGCGTATCAAAGAACGCTGACGATGCGCGTGCATGGATCGACGAACGCCGACAACACTCATGCGCTTATCGATGAAGGCTGATGACGTGCGCGTGCAGATGATGAATGCCGATGACGCTCATGCACTTATCGATGAACGCTGACGATGCACGCGATGATCAACAATCGCCGACGCCCACGCAGATTGACGATCGCCGACAAAGCGCACGCGGATCGACGAACACCGATGAAGCTCGCGTGCTTATCGACAAACACCGACGACGCGCGTGCGGATCGATGAATGCCGATGACTCATGCGCCCGGATCGATGGACGCGGACATCACGCACGCGGATCGACGATCGCAGATGACGTACGCGCGGATCAACGATCGCCAATGACACGCCCGCGGATCGACAAACGCCAACGACGCGTGTGCGTGGATCGACGAATGCTAACAATGCACGCTCAGTTTGACGAACGCAGATGACACGCGCGCGGATCAACGAACGATGACGACGCCCGTGCGCTTATCGAAGAACACCGACGACGCGCGCACATGGATCAACGAATGCCGATGATGCGCGCACTCGGATCGATGAATGCCGATGACGCGCATGTGGATCGACGAACGCCGATGACGCTCATGCGCTTATCGACGAATGCCGACTAAGCACGCACACAGATCGACGAACGCCGACGACGCTGACGTGCTTATCGCCGAATGCTGAAGACGCGCGCGCATGGATTAATGAAAATCAAAGATGCACGCGCGGATCGACGTCGATGATGCGTGCGCTGCTCGACGATCGCTGACGCGTGTGCGGATTGATGAACGCCGATGACGTGCGCGCGTGGATCGACGAACGCCGACGACTCACGCACATGGATCAATGAACACCAAAACTCACATGAGGATCGATGAACGCCGACGAATCGCGTGCGGATCGACGAACGCCGATGACTCATGTGCCCGGATCAACGAACGCCGACATCATGCACGCGGATTGACGAACACCGACGTCGTGCGCGTGGATCGACGATCGCCGATGACGCGCGTCAGTTCGATGAACGCCGACAAAGTGCGTGCGCGGAACGACGAATGCCGACGATGCTCACGCGCTTAACACTGAACGCCAACAACGCGCGTGCGTGTATCCACGAACGCCAAAGATGCATGCATGGATCGACAAACGCCAATTACGCTCGGGCGCTTATCGATGAACACCAATGACACGCACACAGATCGACAATCGCCAACGATGCCCATGCAGATTGACGATCGCCGATGACGCGCATGCGGATCGACGAACGCCGACGACGCTCACATGGTTATCGATGAATGCCGACGATGCGCGTGCGGATCGACGAACACCGATGACTCACATGCCCGGATGGACGGACGCTGATGTCACGCGCACGAATCGAAGATCGCAGACAACGTACGCGCGGATCGACGATCGGCAATGACATGCCTGCGGATCGACGAACACCGACATCGCCTGCGGATCGACGAAAGCGGATGACACGCGCGTGGATCGACGAAAGCCGATGTCGTGCACGTGGATCGACAAACGCTGATGACGCGCGCTTGCGGATCGACGAACGTGGATGACACGCGTGTGGATCAACGATTGCAGACGACTTATGTGCGGATCGACAATCGCCAACGACATGCCCGCGGATCGACGAATGCCGATGTCGCATGTGGATCGACGAATGCGGACGATGCGTGCGCGGATCGACGAATGCTGATGTCGCACGCGCGGATCAATGTACGCCGACGACGCGCACGCATGGATCGATGAACGCCGACGATGCGTGTGCACTTATGGATGAACGCTGACCACGCGTGCGCGGATCGACAAATGCCGATGATGCGCACGTACGTATCAACGAACGCCAAAGACGCATGCGTGGATCAACGAACGCCGAAGACGCTCACGCGCTTATCGACAAAACTGATGATGCGCGTGCGGATCGACGAAGGCCAAACATGCGTGCGCGGATCAACGAATGCCAAAAATGCGCGCGTGCTTATCGATGAACACCGATGATGCTCGTGCAGATTGACGATCACCGACGACGCACAAATGGATCGATGAACGCCGACGACGCACGCGCGCTTATCGATGAACGCCGACGATGCGCGCGCGGATCGACGAATGCCGATGACTCACGTGTGCAGATCGACGAATGTGGACGACACGTGTGCAGATCGATGATCGCAGATGATGTACGCCCGGATCGACGATCGCCAACGATGTGCCCGTGGATCGACGAACGCCGACGTTGCGGGCGGATCGAAGAATGCGGACAACGCATGCACAGATCGACGAACGCGGACGACGCCCGCCCAGATTGACGATGGCCGATGACACGCACGCAGATCGACGAACGCCGACAACGCTTGCGCGCTTATCGATGAACGCCAACGTCGCGTGTGCGGATCGATGAACGCCGATGACTCACGCGCCTGGATCGATGAATGCGGATGACACGCCCTTGGATCAATGATTGCAGATGATAAACGCGTGGATTGACGATCGCCAATGACACGCCTGTGGATTGATGAACGCCGACATCGCGTGCGGATTTACGAACACGGATGACGTGCGTGCGGATCGACGAAAGCCGAAGATGCGCGTGCGGATCGACGCACGCCATTGTTGTGCACGTGTAATGACAAACGCCGACGAGGCTCGCTCGTGATTGACGTACACCAATGACGCGCATGCGCAGATCGACGAGGACCTATGACGTGCGCACGTGGATCAACAAAGGCCGATGACGTGCACGAGTGGAACGATGAACGCCAGATTCGTGTGTGCGCGGATCAACGAACGCCGACGATGTGCACGAGTGGATCGATGAACGCCGATGACGCGCGCGTGGGTATCAACGAATGCCGATGACGCGCACGAGTGGATCGACGAACGCTGACGTCGTGCGCGCGTGGATCGACGAACGCCGATGGTGCATGAGTGCTTATTGACGAATGCCGATGAAGCACATGCAGATCGACGAACGCCGATGACGCTCACGTGCTTATCGACGAACGCCGATGACGCACGTGTGGATCGATGAACACCGATGACTCACGCGCGCGGATCGACGAACGCGGATGACACACATGCGGATCGACGATCACAGACGATGTACGCGCGGATCGATGATCGCCAATGATGCGCCCACGTATCGACGAATGCCGATGTTGTGTGTGGATTGCTGAACACGGACGATGCATGCGTGGATCAACAAAAGCCGACGGCGAGCGCGTGGATCGAAGAAAGCTGATGACGTGCACGCGCGGATCGATGAACGCCGATGACACGCATGCACGGATCAACGAACCCCAAAGACGCACGCACGGATCGACTAACGCCGATGACGCTCACACGCTTATCGTGAAGGCTGATGACGTGCGCGCATGGATCGATGAATGCCGATGATGCTCACGCACTTATCGACGAATGCCAATGATGCGCGCGCTGATCAACGTTCGCCGATGATGCCCATGCAGATTGATGATCGCCGACGAAGCGCACGTGGTTCAACAAACGCCGATGACGCTTGCGTGCTTATCGACGAACGCCGATGATGCGCGTGCAGATCAACGAATGCCGATGACTCACGCGCCCGTATCGACGGACACAGACGTCATGCACGCGGATCGATGATCGCAGATGATGTACGCATGGATCGACGATCGCCAGCGACATGCCCGCGGATCGATGAACGCCGATGATGCGTGTGCGCGGATCAACGAATGCTAATGACGCATGCTCAGTTTGACGAACGCGGATGACACACGCGTGGATCGACGAACACCGATGACGCTCGTGCGCTTATCGAAGAATGGTGAAAATGCACGCACATGGATCAATGAATGCCGATGACACGCGCGCTTGGATCGACGAACGCCGACGACGCACGTGCAGATCAACGTCGCCGATGACGCTCATGCGCTTATCGACGTACGCCACTACGCACACGCACAGATCGTTGAACGCCAATGACGCTCACGTTCTTATCGACGAATGCAGACGACACGCTCGCACGGATCAACGAAAACCAAAGACACGTGCGCAGATCGACGAACGTCGCCAACGCGTGCACTGATCGACGATCGCCGACGCATGTGCAGATTGACAAATGACGATGATGCGCACACACGGATCGACGAATGCCGACAATGCACGCACTGATCGACGATCGCCGAAGCGTGTGTGGATTGACGAAGGCCGAAGATGCGCGCGCGCGGATCGAAGAACACCGATGATCGCGCGCACGGATCAATGAACGCCACAGACGCATGCGTGGATCGACGAACGCTGATGAATCGCGTGCGGCTTGATGCACGCCGATGACTTACGTACCCAGATCGACGAACACCGACGTCGCGTGTGCGGATCGACGAACACCGACGACGCACGCTCGGATTGACGAAGGCCGATGACGCACGCGCAGATCGATGATCGCCGATGACGCGCACTCAGATCGACGAACGCCGACAACGTGCGCACGTGGATCGACAAACACCGACGACGCTCACGCGCTTATTAACGAACGCCGAAAATGCACGCGCGCGTATCAACGAATGCCAAAGATGCACGCGCGGATCGACGAACGCCAATTACGCTCGGGTGCTTATCGATGAACGCTGACGAAGTGCACACAGATCGACAATCGCCAACAACGCCCACGCAGATTGACGATCGCCGACGAAGTGCACGCGTATCGATGAATGCCGACCACGCTCGCGTGCTTATCGACAAACGCCTATGATGCGTGTGTGGATTGACCAACGCTGATGACTCACGCGCCCGGATCGACGGACGCGGACGTCACGCGTGCGGATCGACGATCGCAGATGACGTACGCACGGATCGACAATCGCCAACGACGTGCCCATGGATCGACGAAAGCCGAAATCGCGTGCGGATCGACAAACGTGGACGACGCGCACACGGATTGACGAACGTGGAAAATGCACATGCAGATCGACGAACGCTGATGATGCACGCGCAGATCGACGATTGCCGATGATGTGCACATATATCGACGAAAGCAGATGACACGCACGCGGATCGATGATCACCGACGTCGTGCGCGTGGATCGACAAACACCGATGATGCTCACGCGCTTATCGACGAATGCCGACGATGCACACGCAGAATGACGATCGCTGATGATGCGCACGCGGATCGAGGAACGCCGACGTCACTTGTGCACTTATCGATGAACGCCGATGACACGTGCGTGGATCGACGAATGCCGATGACTCACGCGTGCGGATCGACGAACGCGGATTACCCGCGCGTGGAAGGATGATTGCAGACGACGTACGCGTGGATCGACAATCGCCAATGACTTGCCCGCGAATCGACGAATGCCAACGTAGCGTGCGGATTGACGAACACGGACGACGCGTGTGCGGATCGACGAAAGCCGACGACGCTTGCGTGTGGATCGAGGAATGCCGACATCACGCACGCGGATCAATGAACGCCGATGAAGCACGCGCACGGATCGACGAACCCCGATGACGCACGCGCACGGTTCGACGAACGCCGATGATGCACGTGCGGATCGACGAACGCCGATGACACACGGGCACGGATCGACGAACGCGGAGGACACGCGCGTGGATCGACGATCGCAGATGATGTACGCACGGATCGGCGATCGCCAACAATGCTCCCATGGATCGATGAACGCCGACGTCATGTGCGGATCAACGAACATGGATGACGAGCGTGCGGATCGACGAAAGCTGACGACACGCACGCAGATCGACGAACGCCGACTTTGCGCATGCGGATCGAAGAACGCCGACGACGTGTGCGCTTGGATCGACCAATGCCAACAAAGCACGTGCGTGGATCGACGAACGCTGATGACGCGAGCGCGCAGATCGACGAACGCCGATGGCGCGTGCGAATCGATGAACGCCGACGATGGGCATGCGGATCGGCAAACAGCGAAGACGCGTGCACGGGTGGGTTAATGCCGATGATGCACGCACGTATCGACGAACGCCAATGATTTGCACACGGATCGATGAACGCCGACAACGCGCACTCAGATCGATGAACACTGACGACGCGTGTGTGCGGATCGACAAACACTAACGACGCACGTTCAGTTTGACGAACGCGGATGACACGCGCGCGGATCGACGAACGCTGACGACGCTCGTGCGATTATTGAAGAACGCCGACGACGCATGCACATGGATCAACGAATGCCGATGACGCGCGCGCTCGTATCGACGAATGCGGACAATGCGCATGTGCATCGACGAATGCCGAAGACGCTCATGCGCTTATCGACGAACGCCGATGACGCGCACGCAGAGATCAACAAAAACCAAAAATGTGCGCACAGATCGACGAACGTCGACGATGCGCGTGCTGATCAATGATCGCCAATGCGTGTGCGGATTGACAAACGCCGATGACGTGCTCGCATGGATCGAAGAACGCAGACGTGCACGCAAGGATCAGCGAATGCCAAAGACGCGTGCGTGGATTGATAAACACCGACGACACTCACGCGCTTATCAATGAACACCATCGTCACGCGCACGGATCGACGAACGCCGATGACTCATGCACCCGGATCGACGAACGCGGACGACACGCGCGTGGATCGACGATCGCAGATGATGTACACGCGGATTGACGATCGCCAACAACACGCCCGCAGATTGACGAACGCCAACATCGCGTGCGGATTTACGAACGCGGATGACGTGAGTGCTGATCGATGAAAGCCAAAGACATGTGCGTGGATCAATGTACGCCATTGTTGTGCGCGTGGAACGAAGAACGCCGACGACGTGTGCTCACGGATCGACGAACGCCAATGACGCATGCGTGCGGATCGATGAGGGCTGACGTCGTGCGTGCGCGGATTGACGAATGCTGACGATGCACATGAGTGGAACGACGAACGCCAACGTCGTGCGTGCGTGGATCGACGAACGCTGACGACGTGCATGAACGGATGGACGAACGCCGACGACGCATGCACCGGGATCGACGAACGCCGATGAAGCACGAGCGCTTATTGATGAATGCCGACGATGCACATGCAGATCGACGAACACCGATGACGCTCGCGTGCTTATCGATGAACGCCGATGAAGCACGCACAGATCGATGAAAGCCGACGATGCACGAGCACTTATTGGCGAATGCCGATGACGCACACACAGATCGACGAATGCCGACGATGCTTGCACGCTTATCGATGAACGCCGATGACGCACGCGTGGATCGACGAGCACCGATGACTCACGCGCGCGGAGCGATGAATGCGGATGACACGCGCGCAGGTCGATGTTCACAGATGATGTACGCTTGGATCGACGATCGCCAAAGACGCGCCCATGAATCAACAAATGTCGACGTCGTGTGCGGATCGATGAACGCGGACAACGCGTGCATGGATCGACGAAAGACGACGACGCGTGCGCGGATCAAAGAACGCCGACGATGCGCGTGCGTGGATCGACGAACGCCGACGACGCTCATGCGCTTATCGACGAAGGCTGATGACGTGCGTGTGCAGATGATGAATGCCGATGACGCTTACGCACTTATCGATGAACGCCGATGGTGCGCGCGATGATCAACGATCGCCAACGATGCCCACGCAGATTGACGATCGCCGACAAAGCGCATGCGGATCAACAAACGCCGATGAAGCTCGCGTGCTTATCGACGAACGCCGACGACGCGCGTGCGGATCGACGAATGCCAATGACTCACGCGCCCGGATCGACGGACGCGGACATCACGCGTGCGGATCGACGATCGCAGATGACGTACGCGTGGATCAACGATTGCCAATGACACGCCCGCGGATCGACAAACGCCGATGACGCGTGTGCACGGATCGATGAATGCTAACAACGCACGCTCAGTTTGACGAACGCAGATGACACGTGCGCAGATTGACAAACGCTGATGACGCTCGTGCGCTTATCGAAGAACGCCGACGACGTGCGCACATGGATCAACGAATGCCGATGACGCGCACGCTCGGATCGACGAACGCCGATGACACACATGTGGATCGCCGAATGCCGATGACGCTCATGCGCTTATCGACGAACACCGACTACACACGTGCACAGATCGACGAACGCTGACGATGCTCACGTGCTTATCGCCAAATGCTGAAGACGCACGTGCACGGATCAATGAAAATCAAAGATGCACTTGCGGATCGACATCGACGATGCACGTGCTGATCGACGATCACCGACGAGTGTGCGGATTGACGAACGCCGATGACTCACGCGCGTGGATCGACGAACGCGGATGACTCACGTGCATGGATCAACGAAAGCCAAAACGTGCATGAGGATCGATGAACGCCAACGAATCGCGTGTGGATCGACGAACGCCGATGACTCACGTGCCCGGATCAACAAACGCCGATATCGCGCGCGCGGATCGATGAACACCGACATCGCACGCGTGGATCGACGATCACCAATGACGCACGTCAGTACGATGAACGCCGACAAAGTGCGTGCGTTGATCGACGAACGCCGACGATGCTCACGCGCTTATCAATGAATGCCAACAACGCGCGCGCGCGTATCCACGAATGCCAAAGATGCACGCACGGATTGACAAACACCAATTACACTTGGGCGCTATCGATGAACGCCGACGACGCACACGCAGATCGACAATCGCCGATGATGCTCACGCAGATTGACAATCGCCAATGACGCGCATGCGGATCGACGAACGCCCACGACGCTCGCTTGGTTATCGACGAATGCCGACGATGCGCGTGCGGATCGACGAACGCCAATGACTCACATGCCCGGATCGACGGACGCAGATGTCACACGCACAGATCGAAGATCGCAGATGATGTACGTGCGGATCGACAATCGGCAATGACACGACCGCAGATCGAAGAACGCCGACGTCACGTGCGGATCGACGAAAGCGGATGACGCACGCGTGGATCGATGAAAGCCAATGATGCACGCGTGGATCGACGAACGCCGATGTCGTGCACGCGGATCGACAAACGCCGATGACGCGTGCGTGCGGATCGACGAACGCAGATGACAGGCGTGTGGATCGACGATTGCAGACGACTTACGCACGGATCGACGATCGCCATCGACATGCCCGCAGATCGACGAACGCCGATGTCGCATGTGGATTGACAAATGCGGACGATGCGCACACGGATCGACGAATGCTGATGTCGCGCACGCGGATCAACGAACGCCGATGATGCGCACGCATGGATCAATGAACGCCGATGACGCGTGCGCACTTATGGACAAACGCCGATGACGCGCGCGCGGATCGACAAACGCCGATGATGCGCACGCACGGATCAACGAACGCCAAAGACGCATGCGTGGATCAACGAACGCCGAAGACGCTCGCGCGCTTATCGACAAAACTGATGACGCGCGTGCGGATCGACGAAGGCCAAACACGCGTGAACGGATCAACGAACGCCAAAGATGCGCGCGTGCTTATCGATGAACGCCGATGACGCGCGTGCAGATTGACGATCGCCGACGACGCAAACACGGATCAATGAACGCTGACGACGCACACGCGCTTATCGATGAATGCCGTCGATGAGCACGCGGATCGACGAATGCCGATGACTCACGCGTGTGGATTGACGAATGCGGACGACACGCGTGCAGAGCGACGATCGCAGACGACATACGCGCGGATCGACGATCGCCAACGATGTGCCCGTGGATCGACGAACGCCGACGTCGCGGGCGGATCGAAGAATGCGGAAAACGCATGCACGGATCGACGAACGTGGATGACGCCCACCCAGATTGATGATGTCCGATGACGCGCACGCAGATCGACAAACGCCGACAACGCTCACGCGCTTATCGATGAACGCCAACGTCGCGTGTGCAGATCGATGAACGCCAATGACTCACGCGCACGGATCGATGAACGTGGACGACACGCGCTTGATTCGATGATCGCAGACGATAAACGCATGGATCGACGATTGCCAGTGACACGCCTGTGGATTGACAAACGCCGACATCGCGTGCGGATTGATGAACACGGATGATGTGCGTGCGGATCGACGAAAGCCGAAGACGCGCACGCGGATCGACGTATGCCATTGTTGTGCGCGCGTAAGGACAAACGCCGATGATGCTCGCTCGCAAATTGACACACACCAATGACGCGCACGCGCGGATCGACGAGGACCTATGACGTGCGCACGCGGATCGACAAATGCCGATGACGCGCACGAGTGGAACAATGAATGCCAGCATCGTGCGTGCACAGATCAACGAACGCCGATGACGCGCGAGCGCTTATTGACGAATGCCGACGAAGCGCACGCAGATCGACGAACGCCAACGACGCTCGCGTGCTTATCGACGAACGCCGATGACGCATGTGCGGATCGACGAACACCGATGACTCACGCGCGCGGATCGACAAACGCGGATGACACGCATGCGGATCGACAATCACATGTGATGTCCATGCGGATCAATGATCGCCAATGATGCGCCCATGTATCGATGAATGCCGACGTCGTGTGTGGATTGCTGAACACGGACGATGCATGCGTGGATCAACGAAAGCCGACGACACGCGCGCGGATCGAAGAACGCCGATTATGCGTGCGCGTGGATCGAAGAACACCGATGATGTGCGCGCGCGGATCGATGAACGCCGATGACACGCATGCACGGATCAACAAACCCCAAAGATGCACGCGCGGATCGACTAACGCCGACGACGCTCACACGCATATTGACAAAGGCTGATGATGTGCGTGCGCGGATCGATGAACGCCGATGATGCTCACGCACTTATCGACGAACGCCGACGATGCGCGTGCTGATCAACGATCACCGACAACGCCCATGCAGATTGACGATCGCTGACGAAGCGCACGTGGTTCAACGAATGCCGACGACGCTCACATGCTTATCGACGAACGCCGACGATGCGCGTGCAGATCGACGAACGCCGATGACTCACGCGCCCGGATCGACGGACGCGGACATCACGCACGCGGATCGATGATCGCAGATGATGTACACATGCATCGACGATCGCCAGTGACATGCCCGCAGATCGATGAATGCCGATGACGCGTGTGCACGGATCAATGAATGCTAATGACGCATGCTCAGTTTGACGAACGCGGATGACACGCGCGCGGATTGACGAACGCCGATGACGCTCGTGTGCTTATTGAAGAACGCTGAAAACGCACACACATGGATCAACGAATGCCGATGACACGCGCGCTTGGATCGACGAACGCCGATGATGCACATGCAGATCAACGAACGCCGATGACGCTCATGCGCTTATCGACGTACGCCGACTACGCACGCGCACAGATCTATGAACGCCAACGACGCTCATGTGCCTATCGACGAATGCAGACGACACGCGCGCACGGATCAACGAAAACCAAAGACGTGTGCACAGATCGACGAACGTTGAAAATGCATACACTGATCGACGATCGCCAACACGTGTGCGGATTGACGAATGCCGATGATGTGCACGCGTGGATCGACGAATGTCGACAATGCGCGCACTGATCGACGATCGCCGAAGCATGTGTGGATTGACGAAGGCCGAAGATGCGCGTGCGCGGATCGATGAACACCGATGATCGTGTGCATGGATCAACGAACACCACAGACGCGTGCGTGGATCGACGAACGCCGATGAATCGCGTGCGGATCGATGAACGCCGATGACTCACATGCCCGGATCGACGAACGCCGACATCGCATGCGTGGATCGACGAAGGCCGATGACGCGTGCGCGGATCGACGATCGCCGATGACGTGCACTCAGATCGACGAACGCCGACAACGTGCGTGCATGGATCGACAAACACCGACGACGCTCACGCGCTTATCAACGAACGCCGACAATGCGCGCGCGCGTATCAATGAACGCCAAAGATGCACGCACGGATCGACTTACACCAATTACGCTTGGGCGTTTATCGATGAATGCCGACGACGTGCATGCAGATCGACAATCGCCAACGACACCCACGCAGATTGAAGATCGCCGACGATGCGCATGCGTATCGATGAACGCTGACCACGCTCGCGTGCTTATCGACAAACGCCGATGACGCGTGTGTGGATTGACCAATGCTGATGACTCACGTGCCCAGATCGACGGACGCGGACGTCACGCGTGCGGATCGACGATTGCAGATGACGTACGCATGGATCGACGATCGCCAACGACGTGCCCACGGATCGACGAAAGCCGATGTCGCGTGCGGATCGACAAACGTGGACAACGCGCACACGGATTGACGAATGTGGCAAATGCACACGCAGATCAACGAATGCTGATGACACACGCGCAGATCGACGATTGCCGATGACATGCGCGCAGATCGACGAAAGCAGATGACACGCACGCGGATCGATGATCACCGATGTCGTGCGCATGGATCGACGAACTCCGATGACGCTTGCGCGCTTAACGACGAATGCCGAGGACGCGCACGCAGAATGACGATCACCGATGACGCGCACGTGGATCGAAGAACGCCGACATCACTCGTGCACTTATCAACAAACGCCGATGACACGTGCGTGGATCGACGAATGCCGATAACTCACGCATGCGGATCGACGAATGCGGATGACCCGCGCGCGGATCAACGATCACAGATGACGTACGCATGGATTGACAATCGCCAACAACTTGCCCGCGAATCGACGAACGCCGACGTAGCGTGCGGATCGACGAACACGGACGATGCGTGTGCGGATCGACGAAAGCTGACGACGCTTGCGTGCGGATCGAGGAACGCCGACGTCACGCACGCGGATCGATGAATGCCGATGATGCACACGCGTGGATCGATGAACGCCGATTAAGCACGCGCACGGATCGACGAACCCCGACGACACGCGCACGCGGTTTGACGAACGCCGATGACGCGCGTGCGGATCGACGAACGCCGATGACTCACGGGCACGGATCGACGAACATGGAGGACACGTGCGTGGATCGACGATCGCAGATGATGTATGCATGGATCGGTGATTGCCAACGCTCCCGTGGATCGACGAACGCCGACGTCGCGTGCGGATCAACGAACATGGATGACGTGCGCGTGGATCGACGAAAGCTGACGACACATGCGCGGATCGACGAACGCTGACTTTGCACATGTGGATCGAAGAACACTGACGACGCGTGCGCGTGGATCGACCAATGCCGACGAAGCGCGTGCGCGGATTGATGAATGCCGATGATGCGAGCGCACGGATCGACGAACGCCGATGGCGCGTGCGAATCGATGAACGCTGACGATGGGTGTGTGGATCGGCAAACAGCGACGATGTGCACGCGGATGGGTTAATGCCGACGACACGCGCATGTATCGACGAACGCCGATGATGTGCGTGTGGATCGATGAACGCCAACAACGTGCGCTCAGATCAATGAACACTGACGACGCGTGTGTGCGGATCGACAAACACTAACGACGCATGCTCAGTTTGACAAACGCGGATGACATGCGCGCGGATCGACGAACGCCGACGACACTCGTGCGATTATCGAAGAATGCCGACGACGCGCGCACATGGATCAACGAATGCCGATGACGTGCGCGCTCGGATCGACGAATGCGGACGACGCGCGTGCAGATCAACGAATGCCGAAGACGCTCATGCGCTTATCGATGAACGCCGACTACGCACGCGCACAGATCGACGAACGCCGACGACGCTCATGCGCTTATCGACGAACGCCAACGACGCGCGCGCACAGATCAACAAAAACCAAAAATGCGCACGCAGATCGAACGTCGACGATGCGTGCGCTGACCAACGATCGCCGATGCGTGTGCGGATTGACAAACGCCGATGACGCACGTGCGTCGATCGAAGAACGCAGATGACGCGCACGCAAGGATCATCGAACGCCAAAGACGCATGCGTGGATTGATAAACACCGAAGACACTCACGCGCTTATCAACAAACACCATGGTCGCACGCGCGGATCGACAAACGCCAATGACTCATGCAACCGGATAGAAGAACGCGGACGACACGCGTGTGGATCGACGATCGCAGACGATGTACATGCGGATCGAGCATCGCCAACAACATGCCCGCAGATCGACAAACGCCGACGTCGCGTGCGGATCTACGAATGCGGATGACGTGAGTGCTGATCGAGGAAAGCCAAAGACATGTGCGTGGATCAATGTACGCCATTGTTGTGCACGTGGAACGACGAACGCCGACGACGTGCACTCGCGGATCGACGAACGCCAATGACGCATGCATGCGGATCGACGAGGGCCGATGTCGTGCGCGTGCGGATCGACGAATGCTGACGATGCACACAAGCGGAATGATGAATGCCAACGTCGTGCGTGCGTGGATCGACGAAAGCTGAAGACGTGCATGAGCGGATGGACGAAAGCCGACGACGCGCGCATGGGGATCGACGAACGCCGACGAAGCGCGAGCGCTTATTGATGAATGCCGACGACGCGCATGCAGATCGACGAACACCGATGATGCTCGCGCACTTATCAATGAAAGCCGATGAAGCACGTGCAGATCGATGAAAGCCGAAGTCGCACGAGCGCTTATTGGCGAATGCCAATGACGCACACGCAGATCGATGAACGCCGATGACGCTCACACACTTATCGATGAACGCCGATGACGCACGCGTTTATCGACAAACACCGATGACTCACGCACGCGGAGCGATGAACGTGGATGACACGCGCGCAGGTCGATGTTCACAGATGATGTACGCGCGGATCGACGATCGCCAAAATGCACCCATGAATCAACAAATGCCGACGTCGTGTGTGGATCGATGAACGTGGACAATGCGTGCATGGATCGATGAAAGATGATGACACGCGTGCGGATCAATGAACGCCGACGATGCACGTGCGTGGATCGACGAACGGCGATGACGCTCATTCGCTTATCGACGAAGGCTAATGATGTGCACATGCGGATGATGAACGCTGAATGCTCAAGCACTTATAGACGAACGCTGACGATGCGCACGCAGATCAATGATCGCCAATGACGCCCACGCAGATTGACGATCGCCGACGAAGCGCACGCGGATCGACGAACGCCAATGAAGCTCGCGTGCTTATCGACGAACGCCGACACGTGCGTGCGGATCGACGAATGCCGATGACTCACATGCCCAGATCGACGGACGTGGACATCACGCGCGCGGATCAACGATTGCAGATGACGTACGCGCGGATCGACGATCGCCAATGACACGCCCACGGATTGACAAATGCCGACGACGCATGTGCGCGGATCGACAAATGCTAACAACGCACGCTCAGTTTGACGAACGCGGATGACACGTGCGTGGATCGACGAACACTGACGACGCTCGTGCGCTTATCGAAGAACGCTGACGACGCGCGCACATGGATCAACGAATGCCGATGACGCGCGCGCTCAGATCGACGAATGCCGATGATGCGCGTGTGGATCGATGAACGCCGATGACGCTCATGCGCTTATCGACGAACGCCGACTATGCACGTGCACAGATCGACGAAGGCCGATGACGCTCACGTGCTTATCACCGAATGCTGAAGACGCACGCACACGGATCAATGAAAATCAAAGATGCACACGCGGATCAACATCAACGATGCGCGTGCTGATCGACGATCGCCGACACGTGTGTGGATTGATGAATGCCGATGATGCTTGCGCGTGCATCGACGAACGCCACCGACTCACGCGCACGGATCAACGAACGCCAAAACGTGCATGAGGATCGATGAACGCCGACGAATCGCGTGCGGATCGACGAACGCCGATGACTTACGTGCCCGGATCAATGAACGCCGACATCGCGCACGCGGATCGACGAACACCGACGTCGTGCGCGTGGATCGATGATCACCGATGATGCGCGTCAGTTCGATGAACGCCGACAAAGTGCGTGCACGGATCGATGAACACCGACGATGCTCACGCGCTTATTAATGAATGCCAACAACACACGTGCGCATATCCACGAACGCCAAAGATGCACGCACGGATTGACAAACGCCAATTACGCTCGGGCGCTTATCGATGAACGCCAACGATGCACATGCAGATCGACAATCGCCGACGATGCCCACACAGATTGACGATCGCCGATGATGCACACGCGGATCGACGAACGCCGATGACGCTCGCGTGGTTATCGACGAATGCCGACGATGTGCGTGCGGATCGACGAACGCCGATGACTCACATGCCTGGATCGACGGACGCGGATGTCACGCGCACGGATCAAAGATCGCAGACAACGTACGCGCGGATCGACGATCGGCCATGATACACCCACGGATCCATCAACGCCGACGTCGCGTGTGGATCGATGAAAGCCGATGACGCGCGCGCGGATCGACGAAAGCCAATGATGCGCGCGTGGATCGATGAACGCCGATGTTGTGCATGTGGATCGACAAACGCCGACGACACGCACGTGCGGGTCGACGAAAGCGGATGACACGTGTGTGGATCGACAATTGCAGATGACTTACGTGCGGATCGACGATCGCCAACGACGTGCCCGCGGATCGACGAACGCCGATGTCGCATGTGGATTGACGAATGCGGACGATGCGTGCGCGGATCAACGAATGCTGATGTCGCGTGCGCGGATCAACGAACGCCGACGACACGCACGCAAGGATCGATGAACGCCGACGACGCGTGCGCACTTATGGACGAACGCCAACGACGCACGCGCGGATCGACAAACGCCGATGATGCGCACGCATGGATCAACAAATGCCAAAGATGCATGCGTGGATCAACGAACGCCGAAGATGCTCGCGTGCTTATCGACAAAACTGATGACGCGCGTGCGGATCGACGAAGGCCAAACACGCGTGTGCGTATCAATGAATGCCAAAGCTGCGCGTGTGCTTATCGATGAATGCCGATGACGCGCGTGCAGATTGACAATCGCCGACGACGCACACATGGATCGATGAACACCGACGACGTGCGCGCGCTTATCGATGAACGCCGATGATGCGCGCACAGATCGATGAATGCCGATGACTCACGTGTGCGGATCAACGAATGCGGACGACACGCGTGCAGATCGATGATTGCAGACGACATACGCACGGATCAACGATCGCCAACGATGTGCCCGTGGATCGACGAATGCCGACGTCGCGGGCGGATCGAAGAATGCGGACAACACACACACGGATCGATGAACGCGGACGATGCCCACCCAGATTGACGATGGCCGACGATGCGCACGCAGATCGATGAACGCCGACAACGCTCGTGCGCTTATCGACGAACGCCAACGTCGCGTGTGCGGATCGATGAACGCCGATGACTCACGCACCTGGATCGACGAACGCGGACGACACGCGCTTGGATCGATGATCGCAGACGATAAACGTGTGGATCGACGATCACCAATGACACGCCTGCGGATTGATGAATGCCGACATCGTGTGTGGATTGAAGAACACGGATGACGTGCGTGCGGATCGATGAAAGCGGAAGACGCGCGCGTGGATCGACGTACGCCATTGTTGTGCGCACGTAACGACAAACGCCGACGACGCTCGCTCGCGGATTGACGCACGCCAATGACGCGCACGTGTGGATCAACGAGGACCTATGACGTGTGCACGTGGATCGACAAATGCCGATGACGCGCACGAGTGGAACGATGAACGCCAGCATCGTGCGTGCGCGGATCGACGAACGCTGACGACGCACACGAGCGGATCGACGAACGCTGACGACGCGCGTGTGGGTATCGATGAACGCCGATGACGCACACGAGTGGATCGACGAACGCCGATGTCGTGCACGCGTGGATCGATGAATGCCGATGACGCGCGAGCGCTTATTGACGAATGCCGATGAAGCAAACGCAGATCGACGAACGCCGACGACGCTTGCGCGCTTATCGACGAACGCCGATGACGCACGCGTGGATCGACGAACACCGATGACTCACGCGTGCGGATCAACAAATGCAGATGACACGCATGTGGATCAACGATCACAGACGATGTACACGCGGATCGATGATCACCAACGATACGAACACGTGTCGTTGAATGCCGACGTCGTGTGTGGATTGCTGAACACGGACGATGCATGCGTGGATCAACGAAAGCCGACGACGCGCACGCGGATCGAAGAACGCCGATGACGCGCATGCACGGATCGAAGAACGCCGATGTCGTGCACGCACGGATCGATGAACGCCGATGACACGCATGCACGGATCAACGAACCCCAAAGACGCACACGCGGATCGACTAACGCCGACGACGCTCACGCGCTTATCGACGAAGGCTGATGACGTGCGCACGCGGATCGATGAACGCCGATGCTCACGCACTTATCGACGAACGCTGATGATGCGCGCGCTGATCAGCGATCGCCGACGATGCCCATGCAGATTGACGATCGCCGACGAAGCGCACGTGGTTCAACGAATGCCGACAACGCTCGCGTGCTTATCGATGAACGCCGACGCTGCGCGTGTGGATCGACGAATGCCGATGACTCACGCGCCCGTATCGACGGACGTGGACGTCACGCACGTGGATCGATGATCGCAGATGATGTACGCATGGATTTATGATCGCCAGCGACATGCCCGCGGATCGATGAAAGCCAATGACACGTGTGCGCGGATCGACGAATGCTAATGACGCATGCTCAGTTTGACGAATGCGGATGACACGCGTGCGGATCGACGAAGGCCGATGACGCTCGTGTGCTTATCGAAGAACACTGAAAACGCACGCACATGGATCAACGAATGCCGATGACACACGCGCTTGGATCGACGAACGCCGACGACGCACGTGCAGATCAACGAACGCCGATGATGCTCATGCGCTTATCGATGTACGCTGACTACGCACGGGACAGATCGATGAACGCCAATGACGCTCACGTGCTTATCGACGAATGCAGATGACGCGCGTGCACGGATCAACAAAAACCAAAGACGCGTGCGCGGATTGACGAACGTCGACAACCCGTGCACTGATCGACGATCGCCGACGCATGTGTGGATTGACGAAGGCCGAAGATGCGCGCGTGCGGATCGACGAACACCGACGATCGCGCACACGAATCAATGAACACCACAGATGCGTGCGTGGATCGACGAACGCCAATGAATCACGTGCGGATCGACGAAAGCCGATGACTCACGTGCCCGGATTGATGAACGCCGACGTCGCGTGTGCGGATCAACGAACACCGACGACGCGTGTGCGGATCGACGAAGGCCGATGACGCGCACTCAGATCGACGAACGCCAACAATGTGCACGCGCAGATCGACGAACACCGTCGATGCTCACGCGCTTATCAACGAATGACGACAACACGCATGTGCGTATCAACGAACGCCAAAGTTGCACGCACGGATCGACGAACGCCAATTACGCTCGGGTGCTTATCGACGAACGCCGACGACGTGCACGCATATCGACAATCGCCAACGACGCCCATGCAGATTGACGTTTGCCGATGATGCGCATGTGTATCGATGAACGCCGACCACGCTCGCGTGCTTATCGACAAATGCCGATGACTCGTGTGTGGATTGACCAACGCCGATGACTCACGCGCCCAGATTGACTGACGCGGATGTCACGCGTGCGGATCAACGATCGCAGATGACGTACGCACGGATCGACGATCGCCAACGACACGCCCGCAGATCGACGAATGCCGACGTCGCGTGCGGATCGATGAACACGAATGACGTGCGCGCGGATCGACGAAAGCTGACAACTCGCGCGCGGATCGATGAACGCCGATGTCGTGCGTGCAGATCGATGAACGCCGATGACGCGCGTGTGCGGATCGACGAACGTGGATGACACGTGCGTGGATCGACGATTGCAGATGACTTACATGCGGATCGATGATCGCCAACGACGTGCCCGCGGATCGACGAACACTGACGTCGCGTGCAGATCGATGAACGCGGACGACGCGCACGTGGATCGACGAATGCTGATGTCGTGCGCGCGGATCAATGAACGCCGATGATGCGCATGCGTGGATCGATGAACGCCGATGACGCGCGCGCACTTATCGACTAACGCCGACGACGCACGCGCGGATCGACGAACGCCGACGATGCACGTGCACGGATCAATGAACGCCAAAGCTGCACAGGCGGATCAACGAACGCCGAAGACACTCACGCGCTTATCGATGAACGCCGATGATGCGCGTGCTGATCGACGATCACTGGCGATGCGCACGCATATCGACGAACGCCGATGAGATGCGTGCATGGATCGACCAATGCCGGTGACGCGTGCGGTGATCGATGAATGCCGACGACGTGCGCGCGGATCGACAAACGCGGAAGACGTGCGCGCGGATCGATGAACGCCGACAACGCGCGAGCACTTATTGACGAATGCCGACGACGTGCTCGCAGATCGATGAACGCCAACGACGCTCGTGTGCTTATCGACGAACGCAGATGATGCATGTGTGGATCGACGAACACCGATGACTCACGCGTGTTGATCGACGAACACGGATGACACGCACATGGATTGATGATCACAGACGATGTACACACGGATCGATGATCGCCAATGATGCGCCCACGTATCGATGAATGCCGACGTCATGTGCGGATCGATGAACGCGGACAACGCGTTCGTGTATCAATGAAAGCCGACGACGCGTGCGCAGATCGAAGAACGCCGACGACGCGCACGTGCGGATCGACGAATGCCAATGATACGCGCGCACGGATCAACGAACCCCAAAGATGCACGCGCAGATCGTCTAACGCCGACGACGCTCATGCGCTTATCGACGAAGGCTGATGACGTGCGCGCGCGGATCGATAAACACCGATGATGCTCACGCACTTATCGATGAACGCTGACGATGCACGCTGATCGACGATTGCCGATGACGCCCACGCAGATTGAGGATCGCCGACGAAGCGCACGCGGTTCGACGAATGCCAACGATGCTCGCGTGCTTATCGACGAACACCGATGATGCGCGTGCAGATCTACGAACGCCGATGACTCACGCGCCTGGATCGACGGACGCGGACATCACGCACACGGATCGAAGATTGCAGATGACATACGTGCGGATCGACTATCGCCAAAGACCCGCCTGTGGATCAAGGAATGCCAACGACACGTGTGCGTGGATCGACGAATGCTAACGACGCACGCTCAGTTCGACGAATGCAGATGACACGCGCGCGGATCGACGAACGCCGATGACGCGCACGCACGGATCAACGAATGCCAAATACGCACACGTGGATCAATGAACGCCGACGAATCGCGTGCAGATCGACGAACGCCAATGACTCACGTGCCCGGATCGATGAACGCTGACGTCGCGCGCGCAGATCGACGAACACCGACGATGCGCGCTCGGATCTATGAACTCCGATGATGCGCATGCGGATCGACGAATGCCGACGACGCTCACGCGCTTATCAACGAATGCCGACAACGCGCGTGTGCGTATCAATGAATGCCAAATTTGCACACGCGGATCGATGAACGCCAATTATGCTCGGGTGCTTATCGACGAACGCCAACAACGTGCACGCAGATCGACAATCGCCGACGACGCCCACGCAGATTGACGATCGCCGATGATGCGCACGTGGATCGATGAACGCTGACGACGCTTGTGTGCTTATCGATGAATGCCGACGACGCACGTGCGGATCGACCAACGCCGATGACTCACGCGCCCGGATCGACGGATGCGGACGTCACACATGCGGATCGACGATCGCAGATGACGTACGCACAGATCGACGATCGCCAATGACACGCCCACGAGTTGATGAACGCTGACATCGCGTGCAGATCGACGAACGATATGACGCGCGCGCGGATCGACGAAACCTGATGACGCGCGCGCGGATCGACAAACGCCGATATTGTGCACGCAGATCGATGAACGCCGATGACACACGCGTGAGTATCGACGAACACGAATGACACGCGCGTGGATCGATGATTGCAGACGACTTACACGCGGATCGACGATCGCCAACAACGTGCTCGCGGATCGACGAACGCCAACGTCACGTGTGGATCGACGAATGTGGAGGATGTGCGTGCGGATCGACGAACGCCGATGTTGCGTGTGTCGATCAATGAACGCCGATGACGCGCACGCGTGGATCGACGAATGCCGACGACGCATGCGCACTTATCGACGAACGCCGATGACACGCGCGCGCGGATCGATGAACGCCGATGATGCGCGCACACGGATCAACGAACGCCGAAGACACTCGCGTGCTTAATGATGAACGCCGACGATGCGTGCGCGGATCGATGAACGCCAACGATGCTCGCACACTTATCAATGAAAGCCGACAACGTGCACACAGATCGACGAACTCCGAAGACGTGCGTGCAGATCGACGACTGCCGACGACATGCGTGTGGACCGATGAATGCGGATGATGCGCACGCGGATCGACGATCACCAACGTCGCGTGCGCGGATCGATGAATGCCGACGACGCTCGCATGCTTACCAATGAACGGCGACCTTGCGCACGCAGATCGACAAATGCCGACAATGCGCACACGCTTATTGACGAACACCGATGATGCGCGTGCGGATCGACGATCGCGGATGACATACGCACGGATCGACGAACGCTGATGTCGCGTGCGGATCAACGAACGCAGACGACACGCACACGGATCGACGAAAGTGGAAAATGTGTCTGCAGATCCACGAACGCTGACGATGCACACGCAGATCGATGATAGCGATGACGTGCGCATGGATCGACGAAAGCGGATGACGCACGCGCGGATCGATGATCACCGATGTCGTGCACGTGGATCGACGAACGCCGATGACGCTCACGCGCTTATCGACGAATGCCGAGGATGCGCATGCAGAATGAAGATCGCCGATGACGTGCATGCGGATCGAAGAATTCTGACGTCGCTCGTGCACTTATCGATTAACGCCGATGACACGCACGTGGATCGACGAATGCCGATGTCTCACGTATGTGGATCGACGAACGCGGATGACCCGCGCGCGGATCGATGATCGCAGACGACGTACGCGCGCATCGATGATCGCCAATGATGTGCCCGCGGATCGATGAACGCCGACGTAGTGTGCAGATTGCCGAATGCGGACGACGCGCGTGCAGACCGACGAAAGCCGACGACGCTCGCGCGCGGATCGACGAACGCCGACATCACGCACGCAGACCGATGAATGCGTATGACGCGCGCACGGGTCGACGATCACCGACGATGCATGCGTGGATCGATGAATGCCAACGATGCTCCCGTGCTTATCAATGAACGGTGAGGATGTGCACGCAGATCGACAAACGCCGACGATGCGCACAGGCTCATTGACGAACGCCGATGAAGCATGCGCACGGATCAACGAACGCCGATGATGCACGCTCGCGGGTCGACAAAAGCCGATGACGTGCTTGCAGATCGACGAACGCCGATGACTCACAGGCGCGGATCGACGAATTCGGAGGACACGCATATGGATCGACGATCGCAGATGACGTACGCGCGGATCGGCGATCGCCAACAATGCTCCCATGGATTGACGAATGCCGACGTCGCGTGTGGGTCGACGAACACGGATGACGCACGCGCAGATCGACAAAAGCCGACGACACGCGCGTGGATCAATGAATGCCGACTTCACGCGTGAGGAATGACGAACGCCGATGACGCGGGCGCGTGGATCGACGAACGCCGATGGCGCGCGCGCGCGGATCGGTGAACACCGACGATGCGTGCTCAGATCGACGAACACGGACGACGCGTGTGCACGGATCGACAAACACTAATGATGCATGCTCAGTTTGACGAACGCGGATGACACGCGCACGGATCGACGAATGCCGATGACGCTCATGCGCCTATCAAAGAATGCTGACGATGTGCGCACATGGATCAATGAATGCCGATGACGCGCGCGCTCGGATCGACGAATGCCGATGACTCACATGCCCGGATCGACGAACGCTGACGTCGCGCGCGCAGATCGACGAACTCCGACGACGAGCGCGCGGATCGACGAATGCCGACGATGCTCACGCGCTTATCAACGAATGCCGACAATGCACGTGAGTGTATCAACGAACGCCAAAGTTGCACGCGTGGATCGATGAATGCCAATTACGCTCGGGTGCTTATCGATGAACGCCGACGACGTGCACGCAGATCGACAATCGCTGACGACGCCCATGCAGATTGACGATCGCCGATGACGCACACGTGGATTGATGAACGCCGATGACGCTCGTGCGCTTATCGATGAACGCTGATGACACGCGTGCGGATCGACCAACGCCAATGATTCATGCGCCCGGATCGACGGACGCGGACGTCACGCGTTCGGATCGACGATCGCAGATGACGTACGCGTGGATCGACGATCGCCGACAACACGCCCGCGGATCGATGAACGCTGACATCGCGTGCAGATCGACGAACACGTATGACGCACGTGCGGATCGACGAAAGCCGACGACGCACGCGGATCGACGAACGCCGATGTTGTGCACGCAGATCGACGAACACCGACGACACGCACGTGCGGATCGACGAACGCGGATGACATGCGCGTGGATCGATGATTGCAGATGACTTACACGCGGATCGACGATCGCCAACGACGTGCCCGCGGATCGACGAACGCCAACGTCGCATGCGTATCGACGAACGCGGAGGACGCGCGTGCGGATCGACGAACGGCGATGTCGCGTGTGTCGATCAATGAACGCCGACGACGTGCATGCGTGGATCGATGAACACCGATGACGCGTGCGCACTTATCGACGAACGCCGACGACGCGCGCGCGTGGATAAACGAACGCCGATGATGTGCGCACACGGATCAACGAACGCCGAAGACGCTCGCGTGCTTAATGATGAACGCCGACGACGCGCGCGCGGATCGACGAACGCCAACGATGCTCGCACGCTTATCAACGAAAGCCGATGACACGCACGCAGTTCAACGAACGCCAAAGACGTGCGCGCAGATCGATGACTGCCGATGACATGCGTGTGGACCGATGAATGCGGATGACGCACACGTGGATCAACGATCACCGATGACGCGTGCGCAGATTGATGAATGCTGACGATGCTCGCGTGCTTATCGATGAACGGCGACGATGCGCACGCAGATCGACAAACGCCAACAACGTGCACGTGCTTATTGACGAACACTGATGATGCGCACGTGGATCGACGATCGCGGATGACGTATGCACGGATTGATGAACACTGACGTCGCGTGCGGATCGACAAACATGAACGACACGCACACGGATCGACGAAAGTGGAAAATGCGTGTGCAGATTGATGAACACCGATGACACACACGCAGATCGACGATAGCCGATGATGTGCGCACGGATCAACAAAAGCGGATGACGCGCGAGCGGATCGATGATCACCGACGTCGTGCACGTGGATCGACGAATGCTGATGATGCTCACGCGCTTATCGTTGAATTCCGATGACGCGCGCGCAGAATGAAGATCGCTGACGACGTGCACGCGGATCGAAGAATGCCGACATCGCTCATGCACTTATCGATTAACGCCGATGACACGCGCGTGGATCGACAAATGCCAATGACTCATGCGTGCGGATCGACGAATGCGGACGACCCGCGCGCGGATCAATGATCGCAGACGACGTATGCACGGATTGACGATAGCCAATGATGTGCCTGCGGATCAATGAACGCCGCCGTAGCATGCAGATTGACGAACACGGACGACGCGCATGCGGATCGAAGAAAGCCGATGACGCTCGCGTGTGGATCGACGAATGCCGATGTCACTCACGCGGATCGACGAATGCCGATGACGCACACATGCAGATCGACGAATGCCGATGAAGCACGCGCACGGATCGACGAACGCCGATGATGCACGCACGCAGATCGACAAATGCCAACGATGCACGTGTGGATCGATGAAGGCCGATGACTCACGGGCGCGGATCGACGAATGCGGAGGACACGCACACGGATCGACGATCACAGATAATGTACGCGTGGATCTGGGATCGCCAACAACGCTCCCGTGGATTGACGAATGCCGACGTCGCATGCGGATCGACGAACACGGATGACGCGTGCACGGATCGACGAAAGCCGATGACACGCGTGCGGATCGACGAAGGCCGACTTCACGCACGCGGATAGACGAACGCCAACAACGTGCATGCGTGGATCGACGAATGCCAATGGCGCGCGCGCGCGGATCGGTGAACGCCGATGATGCGTGCTCAGATCGATGAACACGGACGACGCGTGTGCACGGATCCACGAACACTAACGATGCATGCTCAGTTTGACGAACGTGGATGACACGCGCGCAGATCGACGAACGCCGACGACGCTCGTGCGCCTATCAAAGAATGCTGATGATGTGCGCACATGGATCAATGAATGCCGATGACGCGTGCACTCGGATCAACGAATGCCGATGATGCATGCACGGATCGACGAACGCCGATGACGCTCATGCACTTATCAACGAACGCCGACTATGCAGGTGCACAGATCGACGAACGCCGACGACACTCATGCGCTTATCGACGAACGATGATGATGCGCGTGCACGGATCAACAAAAACCAAAGATGCGCGCACGGATTGATGAACGTCGACGATGCGTGTGCTGATCGACGATCACCGATGTGTGTGCGGATTGATGAATGCCATTATCACGCGTGCGCGGATCGATGAATGCAGATGACGCACGCGCAAGGATCAATGAACGCCAAAGACGCGCACGTGGATTGATGAACGCCGATGACACTCGCGCGCTTATCAACGAACGCCATCGTCGCGCGCACGGGTCGACGAACGCCGATGACTCACGTGCCCGGATCGACGAACGCGGATGACACACGCGTGGATTGACAATCGCAGATGACGTACGCACGAATCGACGATTACAAACGACACACCCACGGATCGACGAACCCCGACGTCACGTGCTGATTGACGAACGGGATGACGTGAGTGCGGATCGATGAAAGCCGAAGACGCGCGCGCGGATCGATGTACGCCATTGCTGTGCACGTGGATCGACGAATGCCGATGACGCGCACGAACGGAACGACGAATGCCAATGTCATGCGTGTGCGGATCGACGAACACTGATGACGCGCACGAGTGGATCGACGAACGCCGATGACGCACACGCGGGAATCGACGAATGCCGATGACATGCATGAGCGGATCGACGAACGCCGACGTCGTGCACGTGCGGATCGACGAATGCCAACAACGCACGAGCACTTATTGATGAATGCCGATAATGCGCACGCAGATCGACGAACGCCGATGACGCTCGCACACTTATCGACGAACGCCGATGACGCACGCGTGGATCGACGAACACTGATGACTCACGCGCGCGGATCGATGAACGCAGATGACACGCGTGCAGATCGATGATCACAGATGATGTACGCGCGGATCGACAATCACCAACGACGTGCCCACGTATTGACGAATGCCGACGTCGTGTGCAGATCGATGAACGCGGATGATGGGTGCGTGGATCGATAAAAGCCAATGACGCGTGCACAGATCGAAGAACGCCGATGACTCACGTGTGGTATCGACGAACGCGGACTACGCGTGCGTGTATCGACAAACGCCGACGACACGCGTGCAGATTGATGAACGCCGATGTCACACGTGCGGATCGACGAACTCCGAGGATGCGCGTGCAGGGATCGACAAATGCCGTCAACGCTCACGTGCTTATCAATGAATGCCGAAGACATGCACGCGGGGATCGATGAATGCCGACGACACGCACGAGCGGATCGACGAACGCCGACGTCGTGCGCGCGCGGATCGACGAACGCCGATGATGCGCGTGCACAAATCGATGAACGCTGACGATGCGGGCACACGGATCAATGAATGCCAAAGACGTGCACGTGGATCGACGAACGTCGACGATGCGCGTGGTGATCGACGATCACCGACGCCCATGTGGATCGACAAATGCCGATGACGCACGCGCACGGATCGACCAATGCCGATGACGTGCGTGCAGTTCGACGATTGCTGACAACATGCGTGCGGATCGGCGAACACAGATGATGCGCACGCGGATCGACGATCGCCACCGACGTGCATGTGGATCGATGATCGCCGATGTTGCACGCATGGATCGACGAACGCGGACGACATGCGCACGGAATGACGAACGCTGACGACGTGCACGCGGATCGACGAATGCCGACGCTCGCGTGGTTCAATGATCACCGACGATGCTCGCACACTTATCGACGAACGCCAAAGATGCACGCACGGATTGACGAATGCCGATGACTCACACGCACGGATCGATGAACGCGGACAACGCGCGCGTGGATCGACGAACGCGGGCGAGGCACACGAGAATCGACGATTGCTGATGACACGTGCGCGAATCGACGATCGCCGATGATGCATGTGCAGATCAATGAACGCCGACCTCAGTGTGCATGGATAGACGACGCTGACGTCCTGCACACGGATCGACGAGGGCCGACGACGCGCGCGTGTGGATCGTAGAGGGCCGACGATGAGAGCTCACGTATCGACGAAAGCTGACAATGCCCGCGTGGATCGATGAATGCCGACGATGCATGTGCGTGAATCGATGAACGCCGACGCCCGCATGGATCGACGAACGCCGACGATGCGCGTGCAGATGGACGAATGCTGATGATGTGCGCGCATATAGGCGAATGCAGACGACGTGCGTGCGGATCGACAAACGCCGACATCGTGCGCGCTGATCGACTAATGCCGAAGACGCGTACGCGCTTATCGACGAATGCCCACGATGCGCGCGTGGGGATAGACGAACGCTGACGACGCTCGCGCACATATCGATGAACGCCGACGACGTGCACGTGCGGATTGACGAATGCCGACGACACTCACGCACTTATCGACGAATGCTGAAGACGCACGTCTGGGGATAGACGAACGCCGAAGACGCTCGCGAGCTTATCGACGAACGCCGACGACGTGCACACGCAGATCGATGAACACCGATGACGCTCACGTGCTTATCGATGATCGCCGACAATGCACGCGTGAGCGGATCAGTGAACGCCAAAGACACGCATGAGGATCAACGAACATTGACGATGCGCGTGCTGATCAACGATCGCAGACGGACACGTGGATCGACGAACGCCGATGACGGACGCGCATGGATCGACCAACGCCGAGGACGCGCGTGCAGATTGACGATTGCCGACGACGTGCGCGCGGATCGACAAACGCGGATGACGTGCGTGCGGATCAACGAACGGCAATGATGCTCGCGTGCTTATTGACGAACGCCGATGACGTGCACACAGATCGACGAACGCCTACGACGCGTGCACAGATTGATGATCGCCGACGATGCGCACGTGGATCGACGAACACCGAGGACGCTCGCGGGCTTATCGACGAATGCCGATGTCGCGCGCGTGGATCGATGAACGCCGATGACACACGCGCGTGGATCGACGATTGTGGACGACAAGCGCACGGATTGACGATCGCAGATGACGTACGCGTGGATCGACGATCGCCAACGATGCACCCGTGGATCGACGAATGCCGACGTCACGTGGGGATCGACGAACGTGGATGAAACACGCGCGGATCAACGAAAGCCGATGACACGCGCGCGGATCGACGATTGCCGATGAAGCGTGCTCGTGCTCAGATCGATGAACGCCGACAACGTGCATGCCCGGATTGATGAACGCTGACGACGCTCATGTGCTTATCAACGAACGCCGATGACGCACGTGCACGGATCAACGAACGCCAAAGATGCGCGCGTGGATCAATGAATGCCAACGAGGCTCACGAGCTTATCGACAAACGCCGATGACGTGCACACAGATTGACGATTGCCTATGACACCCATGCAGACTGCTGATCGCCGACGACGTGCACGTGGATCGAAGAACACCGACGACGCTCACGTGCTTATCGACGAACGCCGATGACGCACGTGTGGATCGACGAACGCCGATGACTCACGCGTGCGGATTGATGAAAGTGGAGGATGCGTGCGCGGATCAATGATTGCAGATGATGTACGCGTGGATCGATGATTGCAAACGACGTGCCCGCGGATTTATGAACGCCGAAGACCCGCGCGTGTGGATCGACGAACACCGACGATGTGTGCATGCGGATCGATGAACGCCGATGACGCACACACAGATAGACGAACGCCGACGATGCGCACGCAGATCGATGAACGACAATGACGCGTGCGCAGATTGACGATTGCCGACGACGCGCACGCGGATCGAAGAACGCCGACGAGGCTCACGCGCTTATCGACAAACACCAACGATACGCGTGCGGATCGACAAATGCCTATGACTCACATGCGCGGATCGACAAATGCGGATGACACGCGCGCATATCGACGATCGTAGATGACGTACACGCGGATCGACGATCGCCAATGACGCGCGCACACGGATCAATGAACGCCGACGACGTGTGCGTGCGGATCGACGAATGCCGATGACGTGTGCGCACGGATCGAAGAGTGCCAAAAATGCGCGCGCGAATTGATGAACGTCGATGATGTGCGTGCTGATCGATGATCGCCAACGCGCGCACATATCGACGAATGCCAATGACACGCACGCACGGATCGACCAACGCCGACGTCATTCGCGCACGGATCGACGAACACCGACGACACGCAAGCGCTTATCGATGAACGCCGATGACACACGCGCGTGTATCAATGAACGGCAATGGCACACGCGCGCTTTTCAATGAACGCTATTGACGCGCGTGTGTGGATCGATGATTGCCGACGACGCACTCGCAGATCGACGAACGACGACGACGGGCGCGTGCTTATCGACGAACGCCGACGACGTGCACGCAGATCGACCAATGCCGACAACGTGCGCACAGATTGACGATTGCCGACGACGCGCACGTGGATCGAAGAACGCTGATGATGCTCACGTGCTTATTGACGTATGCCGATGATGCGTGCACGTGGACAGACAAAAGACGATGACGCGCATGCGGAGTGACGAATGCCAACGACACCCGCGCGGATCGACGAACGCAGACGACATGCACGTGGATCGACGAATGCCGACGACATGCACGAGGATCGACGAATGCCGACGACGCTCGCGCAGATCAATGATCGCCGACGATGCATGCACGGATCGACGAACGGCGATGACGCTCGCACACTTATCGATGAATGCCATGATGCGCATGTGGATCGACGAACGCCGATGACTCACACATGTGGATCGATGAATGCGGACAATGCACGCGCGGATCAACAAACGCGGGCGAGGCACACGAGGATCGACGATTGCTGACAACACATGTGCGGATTGATGATCGCCGACGACGTGCATGCGGATTGATGAACGCCTACCTCGCGCGTGTGTGGATAGACGAACACTGACTTCGTGCGCACGGATCAGTGAACACTGAAGACGCGTGCGTGTGGATCGACGAACGCCAAATACACACGCGTGCTTATAGATGAAAGTCGACGACCCACGCACATGGATCGACAAACGCCGACGATCGTGCGCAGGGATTGATGAATGCCGACGACGCTCGCGTGGAATGATGATCGCCGACGATGCACACGTGGATCAATGCACGCCGATGACGCTCGCACACTTATCGATGAACGCCGGCGACGGGCACTCAGATCGACGAACGCTGATGACTCACGTGTGGTATCTTCGAACGCGGATGACGCACGCATGTATCGACGAACGCCAATGACACGCGTGCAGATTGACGAACACATATGTCGCACGCATGGATCGACAAACGCCGACGATGCGCACGCGGGGATCGACAAACACCGACGACGCTCACGTGCTTTTCGACGAATGCAGAAGACACACGCGCGGGGATCGACGAACGCCGATGACGCGCACGAGCGGATCAACGAACGCCGACAATGCACGAGCGCTTATCGATGAATGCCGACAAAGCACGTGCAGGAATCGACGAACGCCGATGAAGCGCACGAGTGGATCGACGAACGCCGATGATGCGTGCGTGCATATCAACGAATGCCAACAGCCCACGCGTGCTTATCAATGAACGCTAAAGACGCATGCACGCGGATTGATGATCGCCAATGATGCACTCGCAGATCGACGAACACCGACGACGCGCACGCGCGGATCCACGAACGCTGACGATGCGCGCGTGCGGATAGATGATCTCTGATGATGCGCACGCAGATCGATGAACGCCGATGAAGAGTGCACAGATGGATGAACGCCGATGACGCGCACGCAAATTGACGATCGCCGATGATGCGCACGCTTATAGAAGAGCGCCGACGTCCCTCATGCACTTATCGACGAACGCCGAAGACGCGCACGTGGGGAACGACGAACGCTGATGACACACACGAGTAGATCGATGAACGCCAACGTCGTTCGTGTGCAGATCGACGAACGCCGATGACGCGCACGTGCGTATCGATGAACGCCAACACGCACGCGTGCTTATCAATGAAGGCTAATGAAGTGTGCGCACGGATCGACAAACCCCGACGATGCTCAGGTGGATCGATGATCGCCGACGATGCATGCGCAGATCGATGAATGCCGACAACGCTCGCACACTTATCGACGAACGCAGATGACATGCACACAGATCGACGAACTCCGACGACTCACACGTGGTATCGACGAACGCGGACGACGCGTGCGTGTATCGACAAACACTGATGACACGCACGCGGACTGATGAAGGTGACATCGCGCGCGGATTGACGAACGCCGATGACGCGCGTGCGGGGATCGATGAACGCCGATGACGCTCACGTGCTTATCAACGAATGCTGATGACGCGCACGCGCGGATCCACGAATGCTGATGATGCGCGCGTGCGGATAGATGATCTCTGATGATGCGCAGGCAGATCGACGAACGCCGATGAAGCGTGCGCAGATGGATGAACGCCGATGATGCGCACGCAAATTGACGATCGCCGATGATGCGCATGCAGATAGAAGAGCGCCGACGTCCCTCATGCACTTATCGACGAACGCCGATGACGCGCACGTGGGGAAGGACGAACGCCGATGACACACACGAGCGGATCGATGAACGCCAACGTCGTTCGTGCACAGATCGATGAATGCCGATGACACACACGTGCGTATCGATGAACGCCAACAGCGCACGTGCGCTTATCAATGAAGGCTAATGAAGTGTGTGCACGGATCGACAAACCCCGACGATGCTCACGTGGATCGATGATCGCCGACGATGCATGCGCAGATCGACGAATGCCGACAACGCTCGCACACTTATCGAAGAACGCCGATGACGTGCACACAGATTGACGAACGCTGACGACTCACGCGTGGTATCGACGAACGCGGATGACGCGTGCGTGTATCGACAAACACTGATGACGCGCACGGACTGACGAAGGCGACATCGTGCGTGGATCGACGAACACCGATGACGCGCACGCGGGGTTCGATGAACGCCGATGATGCTCACGTGCTTATCAACGAACGCCGATGACGCGCCCATGGGGATTGACGAACGCTGACGACGTGCACGAGCGAATCGACGAATGCCGACGACGCATGAGCGCTTATCGACGAATGCAGACAACGTGCGCTCAGGGATTGACGAACGCCGACGACACGCACGAGCAGATCGACGAACGCGACGTTGTGCGTGCGCGGATTGACAAACACCGATAACATGCGAGCGCTTATCGGCAAATGCCGATGACACGCGCGTATCGACGGATGCCAAGGGCACGCGCACTTATCGATGAACGCTAAAGATGCACGCACGCGGATCGATGATCGCCGATGACGCACTCGCGGATCGATGAACGCCGACGACGCGCAAGAGCAGATCAACGAACGCTGATGACGCGCACTTTTGGATAAATGAACCCCGATGACACACACGCATATCAACAAATGCCGACGACGCGTGCGCAGATCGATGAACACCGATGACGTGCACGCAAATTGATGATCGCTGATGACGTGTATGCGGATAGAAGAGTGCCGACGACGCTCACGCACTTATCGATGAACGCTGATGATGCGCGCACGGGGATGGACGAACACCAACGACGCGCACGAGCGGATCGACCAACGCTGACGATGCACGTGTGCGGAGAGATGAACGCCGATGGCGTCGCACGGATCGACGAACACCGATGACGTGTGCGCACGGATCGAAGAACGCCAAAGACGTGCGCGTGGATCAACGAAAGTCGACGATGCGCGCGCTGATCGCCGATCGCTGACACACACGCAGATCGACGAACGCCAATGACACGCGCGCACAGATTGACCAACGATGATGACGCGCGTGCAGATCGACGATTGCTGACTACGTGCGCTCGGATCAACGATCGCCAAAGATGCGCGCGTGGATTGACGAACGCCGACGTCGTGCACACGGATTGATGAACACCGATGATGCGTGCGCACGGATCAACGAACACCGAAGACGCACACGCGCTTATCGATGAACGCCGAAAACGCACTCGTGGATCGATGAACGCCGATGACACGCACGCAGATCGACAAACGCCGATGACACGTGCGCAGATTGATGATCGCTGACAACACGCACGCGGATCAAAGAACGCCGACAACATCGCGCGATTATCGACGATCACCGACGACGCACGCGCGGATCAATGAACGCCGAAGTCACGTGCGGATCGACGATCGCAGATGACGCACTCGCGGATCGATGAACGCCGACGATGCGCACGCAGATTGACGATCGCCGATGATGCACACGCAGATCGACGAAAGCCGACGACGCATGCGCAGATTGATGATTGCCGACGATGCACACGCGGATCAAAGAACGCTGACAACGCTCGCGCACTTATCGACGATCACCGACGACGCACGCGTGGATCAACGAATGCTGACGTCATGTGCGGATCGACGATCGCAGATGACTTACACGCGGATCGACGATTGCCAACGATGTGCCCGCGGATCGACGAAAGCCAACGTCACGTGCGGATTGATGAACGCGGATGACACGCACACGGATTGATGAACGCCGATGTCACGCGCACGGATTGATGAACGCCGACGACGCGTGTGGATCGACAATCGCAGATGACTTACGCACGGATCAACGATCGCCAACGACGTGCCTGCGGATCGACGAACGCCAATGTCACGTGTGGATTGACGAATGCGGACGATGCACGCGCGGATCGATGAACGCCGATGTCACGTGTGCGGATCGATGAACGCCGATGATGCTCGCTTATCGACGAATGCCGATGACGCATGCGCACGGATCGACGAACACTGACGAAACATGCGCAAGGATCAACAAATGCCAAAGATGCGCGCGTGGATCAATGAACGTTGATGATGCTTGTGTGCTTATCGATGAATGCCGATTATGCGCACGCAGATTGATGATCGCCGATGACATGCACGTGGATCGAAGAATGCCGACGACGCTCACAGGCGTATCGACGAATGCCAATGACGCGCGCGCGGATCGACGAACGCCGATGACCCACGCGCCCAGATCGACGAATGCGGAAGACACGTGTGCAGATCGACGATCGCCAACGACGTGCCCGCAGATCGACGAACGCCGAATTTGCGTGCGGATGGAAGAACGTGTACGACGTGCTCGCGGATCGACGAACGCCAATGTCGTGCGCACGGACCGATGAACACCGACGACACGGGTGCACAGATCAACGAATGCCAAAGACGCGCACGCATCGACAAATGTTGATGATGCGCGCGGTGATCGATGATCACTGAAGCACGCACGGATCGACAAATGCCGATGACACACGTGCACGGATCGACCAACGCCGATGACGCACACGCAGTTCGACGATTGCCGACAATGTGCACACGGATCGATGAATACGGATCATGCGCATGCAGATCGACGATCACCGAAGACGCACACACGGATCGCTGATCACCGACGTCGCGCACGTGGATCGATGAACACCGATGACACGCGCACGTGGATCGATGAACGCCGACGATGCGCACGTGGGGATCGACAAACGCTGAACGCTCACGTATTATCGATGAACGCTGATGATGTGTGCGCGGATAGATGATCGCCGACATCGTGCACGCGGATCGACAAATGCCGATGATGCACATGAGCAGATCGACAAACACCAACATCGTGTGCGCACAGATCGACGAATGCCGATGATGCGTGAGCGCTTATCGACGAACACTACAATGCGCGTGATTATCGACGAACGCCAACGGCGCACGCGTGCTTATCGATGAAGCTAATGACGCGCCTGTGTGTGGATCGACGATTGCCGATGACTCACGCGCGTGGATCGACGAATGCGGACGACATGCGCACGGATTGATGATCGCAGACGACATACGTGCGGATCGATGAACGCCGATGACGCGCACGTGGGGATTGACAAACGCCGATGACACTCGCGCGCTTATCGATGAACGCTGATGTACGGATAGATGATCACCAATGTCGTGCACGAGGATTGACAAATGCCAACAATGCACACGAGCAGATCAACAAACGCCAATGTCGTGTGCGCACGGATCGACGAATGCCGATGAGGCGTGAGTGCTTATCGACGAACGCCGATGACGCGAGTGCTTATTGACGAACGCCAACAGCGCACGCGTGCTTATCAATGAACGCTAATGACGCGCGTGCACGGATGGACGATCACCGATGACTCACACATGCGGATCGATGAATGCGGATGACACGCGCGCGGATTGACGATTGCAGATGACATACGTGCGGATCGACGAACGCGGACGATGCACGCGCATGATCGAAGAACGCCAAAGATGCGCGCGTGGATCGATTAACGCCGACGACACTCACGCACTTATTGACGAAGGCCGATGACGTGCGTGCACGGAACGACGAATGCCAACGACGCTCGTGCACCTATCAAAGAATGCTGACGATGTGCGCACATGGATCAATGAATGCCGATGACGCGCGCAGTCAGATCGACGAATGCCGACGACGCACGCGCGGATCGATGAATGCCGATGACGCTCATGTGCTTATTTATGAATGCCGATAACGCACGCACGAATCGATGAACACCGATGACTCACGCGCGTGGATCGATGAACGCGGATGACACGCACGTGGATCGATGATCACAGACGATGTACGCACGGATTGACGATCGCCAACAACGTGCCCACGTATCGACGAATGCCGATGTCATGTGCAGATCGATGAACGCGGACGACGCGTTCATGGATCAACGAAAGCCGACGAAGCGCACGCAGATTGAAGAACGCCGATGACGCGTGTGTGTGGATCGACGAACGCCGATGACACGCGCGCACGTATCAACGAACCCCAAAGACGCACGCGCAGATCGACTAACGCCGATGACGCTCATGCACGTATTAACGAAGGTTGATGACATGCGTGCACGGATCGATGAACGCCGATGATGCTCACGCACTTATTGATGAATGCTGACGATGCGCGCTGATCGATGATCGCCGATGACGCCCACGCAGATTGAGGATTGCTGACGAAGCGCACGCGGTTCGACCAACGCCGATGATGCTCACGTGCTTTTCGACGAAAACTGACGATGCGCGTGCGGATCTACGAATGCCGATGACTCACGCGCCTGGATCGATGGACGCGGACGTCACGCATGCGGATCGACGATCGCAGATGACGTACGCGTGGATCGACGATCGCCAACGACACGCCCGTGGATCGATGAATGCCGACGACCCGTGTGTGCGGATCAACGAATGCTAACGATGCACGCTCAGTTCGACGAACGCGGATGACACACGCGTGGATCGACGAACGCCGATGACGCGCACGCACGGATCAACGAACGCCAAAGACGCACGCGTGGATCAATGAACGCTGACGAATCGCGTGCGGATCGACGAACGCCGATGACTCACGTGCCCGGATCGACGAATGCTGACGTCGCGCACGCAGATTGACGAACACCGACGATGCGCGCGCGGATCTACGAACGCTGATGACACGCGCATGGATCAAAGAATGCCGACGACGCTCACGCGCTTATCAACAAACGCCAACAATGCACACGCGCGTATCAACGAACACCAAAGATGCACGCGTGGATCGATGAATGCCAATTACGCTCGGGTGCTTATCGACAAACGCTGACGATGTGCACACAGATCGACAATTTCCGACGACACCCACGCAGATTGACGATCGCCGATGACGTGCACACAGATCGATGAACGCCGACGATGCTCGTGTGCTTATCGATGAACGCCGACGACGCGCGTGCGGATCGACCAACGCCGATGACTCACGCGCCCGGATCGGCGGACGCAGATGTCACATGTGTGGATCGACGATCGCAGATGACGTACGCACGGATCGATGATCGCCAACGACACGCCCGCAGATCGACGAACGCTGACGTCGCGTGCAGATCGACGAAAACGTATGACGCGCGCACGGATCGTCGAAAGCCGATGACGCGCGCGCGGATCGACGAATGCCAATTTCATGCGTGCAGATCGACGAACGCCGATGACAAGCGCGTGCGGATCGATGGACGTGGATGACAGGCGCGTGGATCGATGATTGCAGACGACTTACACGCGGATCGACGATCGCCAACGACGTGCCCGCGGATCGACGAACGCCAACGTTGCGTGCGGATCGAAGAACGCTGACGACGTGTGTGTGGATCGATGAACGCCGATGTCACGTGCGTGGATCAATGAACGCTGATGACGTGCACGCGTGGATTGATGAACGCCTACGATGCGTGCGCACTTATCGAAGAATGCCGATGACGTGCGCGCACAGATCGACAAACGCCGATGATGTGCGCACGCGGATCAACGAATGCCGAAGATGCTCGTGCGCTTAATGATGAACGCCGACGACACACGCGTGGATCGATGAATACCAATGATGCTCGCACGCTTATCAACGAACGCCGACGACGCGCACGCAGATCGACGAACGCCGAGGATGTGCGTGCAGATCGATGTCTGCCGATGACATGCGTGCGGACTGACAAATGCGGATGACGTGCGCATGGATCAACGATCACCGATGACGCGTGCGTGGATCGACAAACGCCGACGACGCTCACGTGCTTATCAACGAACGGCGACGAGGCGCACGCAGATCGATGAACACCGATGATGCGCACGCGCTTATTGACGAATGCCGATGATGCGCGCACGGATCGACGATCGCGGACGACGTACACGCAGATCGACGAACACTGACATCGTGTGCGGATCGACGAACGTGGACGACACGCACACGGATTGACGAAAGTGGAAAATGCGTGCACAGATCGACGAACGCCGATGACGCACACGCAGATCGATGATAGCCGATGATGTGCACACGGATCGACGAAAGCGGATGATGCACGAGCGGATCGATGATCACCGACATCGTGCACGTGGATCGATGAACGCCGATGATGCTCGCACACTTATCGATGAATGCTGATGACGCGCGCGCAGAATGAAGATCGCTGATGATGCGCACATGGATCGAAGATAGCTGACGTCGCTCATGCACTTATCGATTAACGCCGATGACACGCGCGTGGATCGACAAATGCCGATTACTCACGTGTGCGGATCGACGAACGCGGATGACCTGCGTGCGGATCGATGATCGCAGACGACGTACACGCGGATCGATGATAGCCAACGACGTGCCTTCGGATCAATGAACGCCGACGTAGCGTGCAGATTGACGAACGCGGACGACACGCGTGCGGATTGACGAAAGCCGACGACGCTTGCGCGCGGATTGATGAACGCCGATGTCACACACGCGGATCGATGAATGCCGATGACACGCACACGCGGATCGACGAACACCGATGAAGCACGCGCACGGATCGACGAACGCCGACGATGCACGCGCGCGGATTGACAAACGCCGATGATGCGCGTGTGGATCGACAAACGCAGATGACTCACGGGCGTGGATCGACGAACGCGGAGGACACGCGCACGGATCGATGATCGCGGACGACGTACGCGTGGATTGGCGATCGCCAACAACGCTCCCGTGGATTGACGAACGCCGACGTCGCATGCGGAATGACAAACCCGGATGATGCGCGCACGGATCGACGAAAGCCAATGACACGCGCGCGGATCGATGAATGGCGACTTCGCGCGCACGTATCGACAAACGCCAACGACGCGTGTGCATGGATCGATGAACGCCGATGGCGCGCGCGTGCTGATCGGTGAACGCCGACGACGCATGCTCAGATCGACGAACACGGATGACGTGAGTGCACGGATCGACGAACACTAACGATGCACGCTCAGTTTGACGAACGCGGATGACACGTGCGCGGATCGACGAACGCCGACGACGCTTGTGCGCCTATCAAAGAACGCCGACGACGTGCGCACATGGATCAAATAATGCCGATGACGCGCACGCTCGGTTCGAAGAATGCCGATGACTCACGCGCCCGGATTGACGAACGCGGATGACACACGCGTGGATCGACAATCGCAGATGACGTACGCGCGGATCGATGATTTCAAACAACACACCCACGGATCGACAAACCCCAAAGTCATGTGCGGATTGACGAACGGATGTTGAGTGCGGATCGACGAAAGCTGAAGACGCACGCGTGGATCGATGTACGCCATTGTTGTGCGCGTGGATCGACGAATGCCGATGACGCGCACGAGTGGAACGACGAATGCCAACGTCATGCGTGCACGGATCGATGAAAACCGACGACGCGCACGAGCGGATCGACAAACGCCAATGACGCACACACGGGGATCGACGAACGCCGATAACATGCTGAGCGGATTGATGAACACCGACATCGTGCATGCAAGGATCGACGAACGCCGACAATGCGCGAGCGCTTATTGATGAATGCCGATGATGCGCACTCAGATCGACGAACGCCAATGATGCTCGCACCCTTATCGATGAACGCCGATGATGCACACGTGGATCGTCGAACACCGATGACTCATGCGTGCGGATTGACGAACGCGGAGGACACGCGTGCAGATCGATGATCACAGACGATGTAGGCGCGGATCGACGATCGCCAACGACGCGCCCACGTATCGACGAATGCTGACGTCGTGTGCAGATAGATGAACGCGGATGATGCTTGCGTGGATCGACAAAAGCCGACGACGTGCACGCAGATCGAAGAACGCCAATGACTCACGTGTGGTATTGATGAACACGGACGACGTGCGCGTGTATCGACGAACGCCGATGACACGTGCGCAGATTGACGAATGCCGATGTCGCACGCGCGGATCGATGAATGCCAAGGACGCGCGCGCGGGGATCGACAAACGCCGATGACGCTCACGTGCTTATCGATGAATGCCGAAGACACGCACGCGGGGATCGACGAATGCCGACGACGCGCATGAGCAGATCGATGAACGCCGATGACGTGCACGCGCGGATTGACGAATGCCGATGATGCACGTGCATGAATCGGTGAACGCCGATGACGCGGGCGCATGGATCAACGAACGCCAAAGACGTGCATGCAGATCAACGAACATCGACGATGCGCGTGGTGATCGACGATCACCGACGCGCGTGCGGATCGACAAACGCCGATGATGCATGCGCACGGATCGACCAACGCCGACGATGCGCGTGCATTTCGACGATTGCCGACAACATGCGTGCGGATCGGCAAACACAGATGATGCGCACGTGGATCGACGATCGCTGCCGACGTGCATGTGGATCAATGATCGCCGATGTTGCATGCGTGGATCGACGAACGTGGATGACATGCGCGCAGATTGACGAACGCTGACGACGTGCACACGGATCGACGAACGCTGACGCTCACGTGGTTCAATGATCGCCGATGATGCTTGCACACTTATCGACAAACGCCAAAGATGCACGCACGGATTGACGAACGCCGATGACACACACACAGATCGATGAACGTGGACAATGCACGCGTGGATCGACGAACGCGGGCGAGGCACACGAGGATCGACGATTGCTGATGACACGTGCGCGGATCAACGATCCCCGATGACGCACGTGCAGATCGATGAATGCCGACCTAGCGTGCATGGATAGACGACGCTGACATCGCGTGCACGGATCGACGAGGGCCGACGACGCGCGCGTGCGGATCGATGAGGGCCGATGATGCGCGCACGCGGATCGACGAATGCTGACAATGCCCGCATGGATTGATGAACGCCAACAATGCGTGCGCATGAATCGATGAACGCCGACGCCCGCGTGGATCGACGAACGCCGACGATGCACATGCGGATGGACGAATGCTGATGACGTGCGCGCGTATAGGCGAATGCAGACGACGTGCGTGCGGATCGACAAACGCTGACATCGCGCGTGCTGATTGACGAATGCTGAAGATGCACACGCGCTTATCGACGAACACCGACGATGCGCGCGTGGGGATAGATGAACGCTGACGATGCTCACGCACTTATCGATGAATGCCGACGACGTGCGCGCGCGGATCGATGAACGCCGACGACACTCACGTGCTTATCGATGAACGCCGATGACGCACGCGTGGGGATAGACGAACGCCGATGACGCTAGCGAGCTTATCGATGAACGCAGACGATGTGCACACGCGGATCGATGAACGCTGACGATGCTCATGTGCTTATCGATGATCGCCGACAATGCGCGCGCGCATGGATCAATGAACGCCAAAGACGCGTGTGCGGATCAACGAACGTTGACTATGCGCGAGCTGATCGACGATCGCCGATGCGCACGCGGATCGATGAATGCCGATGACGCACGTGCGTGGATCGACCAACGCCGAGGACGCTCACGCAGATTGATGATTGCCGACGACGTGCGCACAGATCGACGAACGTGGATGACGCGTGTGCGGATCGACGAACGCCAACGATGCTCATGTGCTTATTGACGAACGCCAATGATGCACACGTAGATCGACGAAAGCCAACAATGCACACGCGGATTGATGATCGTTGACGATGCGCACGTGGATCGACGAACACCGAGGATGCTTATGGGCTTAACGACGAATGCCGACGTTGCGCCCATGGATTGACGAACGCCAATGATGCACGCGCGTGGATCGATGAATGTGGATGACACGCGCACGGATTGACAATCGCAGATGACATATGCGTGGATCGACGATCGCCAACGATGCGCCCGCGGATCGACGAATGCCAGCGTCACGTGGGGATTGACGAATGCGGACGACACGCGCGCGGATCGATGAAAGCCGACGACGCGCGCGTGGATCGACGATTGCCGATGAAGCGTGCTCGTGCTCAGATCGATGAACGCCGACAACGTGCACGCCTGGATTGATGAACGCCGATGACGCTCATGCGCTTATCAACGAACGGCGATGACGCATGCGCACGGATCAACGAACGCCAAAGATGCGCGCATGGATCAATGAATGCCAACGACGCTCACACGCTTATCGACAAATGCCGATGACGCGCACACAGATCAACGATCACCTATGATGCCCGTGCAGACTGCTGATCGCCGACAATGCACACGTGGATCGAAGAATGCCGACGATGCTCGTGTGCTTATCGATGAACCCCAACGACGTGCGTGTGGATCGACGAACGCCGATGACTCACGCGTGCGGATCGACGAAAGCGGAGGATGTGTGCGCGGATCAACGATCGCAGATGACGTATGCGTGGATCGATGATCGCAAACGATGTGCCCACGGATCGACGAATGCCGAAGACCCGTGCGTGTGGATCGATGAACACTGACGATGCGTGCGTGTGGATCGATGAACGCCGATGATGCACACACAGATAGATGAACGCCAACTACGCGCACGCAGATCGATGAACGCCAACGACATGTGCGCAGATTGACGATTGCCAACGACGCGCACGTGGATCAAAGAATGCCGACGACGCTCACGTGCTTATCGACAAATGCCGATGACGCGCATGCGGATCGACAAATGCCGATGACTCACGTGCGCGGATCGACAAACGCGGATGACACACATGCGGATCGAGATCGTAGATGACGTACGCGCGGATCGATGATCGCCAACTACGCGTGCACGCGGATCGACGAACGCCGACGACGTGTGCATGCGGATCGACGAATGCCGACGACGCGTGCACACGGATCGAAGAATGCCAAAAACGCGCTCGCGGATTGATGAACTCGACGATGTGCGTGCTGATCGATGATCGCGGATGCACACACAGATCGACGAACGCCAATGACACGCACGCACGGATGGACCAACGCCGACGTCATTCGCGCACGGATCGACGAACACCGACGACGCGCAAGCGCTTATCGATGAACGCCGATGACGCCTGCGCGTGTATCGATGAATGGCAATGGCACACGCACGCTTTTTGATGAACGCTAATGATGCACGTGTGCGGATCGATGATTGCCGACGACGCACTCGCAGATCGACGAATGACGATGACGCACGCGTGCTTATCGACGAACGCCGATGATGTGCACGCAGATCGACCAACGCCGACAACGCGCGCACAGATTTACGATTGCCGATGACGCGCACGCAGATCGAAGAACGCCAATGACGCTCGCGTGCTTATTGACATATGCCGATGACTCGTGCGCACGGACAGACGAAAGACGATGACGCGCATGCGGAGTGACGAATGCCGATGACACCCACGCGGATCGATGAATGCAGACGACATGCGCCTGGATCGACGAACACCGACGACGTGCACGAGGATCGACGAACGCCGACGATGCTCGCGCGGATCGATGATCGCTGATGATGCATGCACGGATCAATGAACGGCGATGACGCTCGCACACTTATCGATGAATGCCAATGACGCGTGCGCGGATCGACGAACACCGATGACTCACACACGCGGATCGAAGAACGCGGACAATGCGCGCGCGGATTGACAAACGCGGGTGAGGCAAACGAGGATCAATGATTGCTGATGACACACGTGTGGATCGATGATCACCGATGACGTGCATGCGGATTGATGAACGCTGACCTCGCGCGTGTGTGGATAGACAAATGCTGACGTCACGCGCACGGATCAACGAACACTGAAGACGCGTGCGCACGGATCGACGAACGCCAAAGACACACACGTGCTTATAGATGAAAATCAATGACCCACGCACATGGATCGACAAACGCCGACGACGCGTGTGCGGGGATTGACGAATGCCGATGACGCTCATGTGGATCGATGATCGCCGACGATGCATGCGCGGATCGACGAACGCCGATGACGCTCGCACACTTATCGACGAATGCTGATGATGGGCACTCAGATCGACGAACGTCGATGACTCACGTGTGGTATCGACGAACACAGATGACGCACGCGTGTATCGACGAACGCCAATGACACACGTGCAGATTGACGAACGCCGATGTCGCACGCATGGATCGACGAACGCCGACGACACGCGCGCGGGGATCGACAAATGCCGACGACGCTCACGTGCTTTTTGATGAACGCAGAAGACACGCGTGCGGGGATTGACGAACGCTGATGATGCGCACGAGCGGATCAACGAACGCCAACGATGCACAAGCGCTTATCGACGAATGCCGACAACGCACGTAAAGGAATCGACGAACGCTGACGACGCGCATGATTGGATCGATGAACGCAGATGACACGCACGCGCATATCGACGAATGCCAACGGCGCACGCATGCTTATCGATGAATGCTAAAGACACATGCATGCGGATTGACGATCGCCGGCGACGCACTCGCAGATTGACGAACACCAAGGACGCACACGCGCGGATCAACGAACGCCGATGATGCGCACATGCGGATAGATGATCTCCGACGATGCGCATGCAGATCGATGAATGCCGACGATGCACATGCAGATGGATGAATGCCGATGACGCACACGCAAATTGACGATCGCCGATGATGCTCACGCAGATAGAAGAGCGCCGACGTACCTCACGCACTTATCGACGAACGCCGATGACGCGCACGCGGGGAACGACGAACGCCGATGACACGCACGAGCTGATCAATGAATGCCAATGTCGTTCGCGCGCCGATCAACAAACGCCGATGACGCACACGTGCATATCGACGAATGCCAAGAGCGCACGCGCGCTTATCAATGAAGGCTAATGATGCGTGCGCACGGATCGACGAACCCCGACGATGCTCACGCGGATCGATCATCGCCGACGATGCATGCGCGGATCGACGAACGCCGACAATGCTCGCACACTTATCGACGAACGCCGACGATGTGCGCACAGATTGACGAACGCCGATGACTCACGCGTGGTATCGATGAACGCGGACGATGCGTGCGTGTATCGACGAACACTGACGATCCACGCTCGGACTGACGAACGCCGACATCACGCGCGGATCAATGAACGCCGATGACGCGCGCGCGGGGATCGATGAACGCCGATGACGCTCACGTGCTTATCGATGAACGCCGATGACACACGCGTGGGGATTGACGAATGCTGACGACGCGCACGAGCGAATCGACAAACGCCGACAACGCACGAGTGCTTATCGACGAATGCAGACAACGTGCGCTCAGGGAATGATGAACGCCGATGACACGCACGAGCAGATCGACGAACGCTGACGTCGTGCGCGCGCGGATTGACAAACACCGATAACATGCAAGCGCTTATCGGCGAATGCCGATGACGCGCAAGTATCGACGGATGCTAACGGCACGCGCACTTATCGACGAACGCTAAAGACGCACGTGCGTGGATCGACGATCGCCGATGACGCACTCGCAGATCGATGAATGCCGACGACGCGCACAAGCAGATCAACAAACGCTGACAACGCGCGCGTGTGGATAAATGAACCCCGACAACGCGCACGCATTTCGACGAATGCCGATGACGCGTGTGCAGATCGATGAACACCGATGACGCGCACGCAAATTGACGATCGCCGACGACGTGCATGCGGATAGAAGAGCGCCGACGACGCTCACGCACTTATCGATGAACGCCGACGACGCGCGCATGGGGATCGACGAACGCCAACAACACACATGAGCGGATCGACGAACACCGACGATGCGCGTGCGCGGATAGACGGACACCAATGACGTCAAGCGGATTGACGAACGCCGACGATGTGTGCGCAAGGATCGCAGAACGCCAAAGACGCGCACGCGGATCAATGAAAGTCAATGATGCGCACGCTGATCGCCGATCGCTGATGCACACGCAGATGGATGAACGCCAATGACACGCACGCACAGATCGACCAACGCTGATGACGCGCGCACAGATCGACGATTGCTGACTACGTGCGCGCAGATCGACGATCGCCAATGATGCGCGCGCAGATTGATGAATGCCGACGTCGTGCACACGGATTGATGAACGCCAATGATGCGTGCGCGCGGATCAACGAACGCCGAAGACGCACGCGTGTGCTTATCGACGAACGCCGACGATGCACTCGCGGATCGATGAACGCCGACGATGTGCATGCAGATCGACGAACGCCGACGACATGTGCACAGATTGATGATCGCTGACAACAGGCACGCGGATCAAAGAACGCCAACAACACTCGCGCAATTATCGACGATCACCGACGACGCACGCGCGGATCAATGAACGCCGACGTCATGTGCGGATCGACGATCGCAGATGATGCACTCGCGGATCGACGTACGCAGACGACGCGCACGCAGATTGACGATCGCCGACCACGCACACGCAGATCGACGAAAGCCGACAACGCGTGCGCAGAGTGACGATCGCCGACGACGTGCACGCGGATCAAAGAACGCCGACAACGCTCGTGCACTTATCGATGATCACCGACGACGCACACGCGGATCAACGAATGCTGACGTCGTGTGCAGATTGACGATCGCAGATGACTTACACACGGATCGACGATCGCCAACGATGTGCCCGCGGATCGACGAATGCCAACGTCAGGTGTGGATTGATGAACGCGGATGACACGCACACGGATCGATGAACGCCGACATCGCACACGCGGATCGATGAACGCCGACGACGCGTGCGGATCAACAATCACAGACGACTTACGCGCGGATCAACGATCGCCAACGACGTGCATGCGGATCGACGAACGGCAATGTCACATGCAGATTGATGAACGCAGATGATGCGCGTGCGGATCGATGAATGCCGATGTCACGTGTGCGGATCGATGAACGCCGACGATGCGCGCTTATCGACCAATGCCCACGATGTGTGCGCGCGTATCGACGAACGCCAAAAACGCATGCGCAAGGATCAACAAACGCCAAAGATGCATGCACGTATCGATGAACGGCGATGACGCTCGTGTGCTTATCGATGAACGCCGATGACGCACGCGCAGATTGATGATCGCCGATGATGTGCACGCGGATCGAAGAATGCCGACGACACTCACACGCTTATTGATGAATGCCAATGACGCGCGTGCGGATCGATGAATGCCGATGACCCACGCGCCCGGATCGATGAATGCGGACGACACTTGCATGGATCGACGATCGCCAACGACGTGCCTGCAGATCGATGAACGCCGAAGTCACGTGCGGATGGAAGAACATGGACGACGTGCTCGCGGATCGACGAACGCCGATGTTGTGCGCACGGATCAACGAACGCCGACGACACAGGCGCACAGATCAACGAACGCCAAAGACGTGCACGAATCGACGAATGTCAATGATGCGCGTGGTGATCGATGATCACCGACGCACGCGCGGATCGACCAACGCCGATAACGCACACGCAGTTCGATGATTGCCAACAATGTGCACGCGGATCGACGAATACGGATCACGCGCACGCAGATTGATGATCACCGAAGACGCACGCACGGATCGGCGATCACGGACATCGCGCGCGTGGATCGACGAACGCCGATGACACGCGCGCGTGGATCGATGAACGCCGATGATGCGCGTGTGGGGATCGAGAAATGCTGACGATGCTCACATGCTTATCGATGAACGCCGACGATGCGTGCGTGGATAGAAGATCACTGACGTCGTGCACGCGGATCGACAAACACCGATGATGCACACGAGCGGATCGACAAACACCGATATCGTGTGCGCACAGATCGATGAATGCCGATGACGCGCGAGCGCTTATCAAGGAACACTGACAACGCGCATGCTTATCAACGAATGCCAACGGCGCACGCATGCTTATCGACGAATGCTAATGATGCGCGTGCATGGATCGACGATCGCCGATGACTCATGCGCGTGGATCGACGAATGCGGATGACACGCGTGCGGATTGATGATTGCAGATGACATACGAGCGGATTGATGAACGCCGATGACACTCACACGCTTATCGATGAACGCCGATGATGCACGCGTGGATAGACGATCACCAACGTCACGCACGAGGATCGACAAACGCCAACGATGCACACGAGTGGATCGACAAACGCCAACATCGTGCACGCACAGATCGATGAATGCCGATGATGCATGAGTGCTTATCGACGAACGCCGATGACGCGCGTGCTTATCGACGAACGCCAACAGCGCACGCGTGCTTATCGACGAACGCTAATGACGCGCGTGCACGGATGGACGATCGCCGATGACTCACACGTGCGGATCGATGAATGCGGATGATACGCACGTGGATCGATGATCGCAGACGACATACGCGTGGATCGACGAACGCGGACAACGCGCGCGCACGGTCGATAAACACCAAAGACGCGCACCAGGATCAATGAACGCTGATGACGCTCATGCACTTATTGACAAAGGCCGATGACGTGCGTGCACGGATCGACGAACGCCGATGACGCTCTCGCGCTTATCGACGAATGCCAACGACGTGTGCACATGGATCAACGAACGCCAAAGACGCATGCGTGGATCAACGAACATCGACGATGCGCGTGCTGATTGACAATCACCGACGCGCATGCGGATCGACAAACTCCAATGATGTGCACGCACGGATCAACCAACGCCGACGATGTGCACGCAGATTGACTATTGCCGACCATGTGCACTCGGATCGACGAACGCGGAAAACGTGCACGCAGATCGAAAATCGCCGATGATGCCCACGCAGATTGACGATTGCTGACGATGCACACGCGGATCAACGAATGCCGACGACGCTCGCGTGCTTATCGACGAAGGCCGACGACGCGCGTGCAGATCGACGAACGACGATGACTCATGCACCCGGATCGACAGACGCGGATGTCACACACGCGGATCGACAATCACAGATGATGTACGCATGGATCGATGATCGCCAATGACACGCCCGCGGATCGATGAACGCTGATGTTGCGTGCGGATCGACGAACGCGCATGAAGCACGCGTGTGGATCAATGATTGCAGATGACTTACATGCAGATCAACGATCACCAGCAACGTGCCCATGGATCGACGAACGCCGATGTTGAGCGCGCGGATCAACAAAACCCGACGACGCGAACGCGCGTATCGACGAACGCCGACGACGCGCACGCACATATCAACGAACGCCGATGACACGCGCGTGCGATTCGACGAACACCGATGATGCTTGCGCACGGATCAGTGAATGCCAAAGACGCACCCGCGGATCAACAAACGCCAATGATGCTCACGCACTTATCGATGAACACCGATGATGCGCGTGTGGATCAATGAACGCCAAACACGCGCGTGTGGATCGACCAATGCCAAATATGCGCACACGCTTATCGATGAACGCTGATGATGCGCGCGCAGATTGACGATCGCTGACGAGGCACACGCGGTTCGAAGAACGTCGACGATGCTCACGTGCTTATCGACGAACGCCGATGATGCACGCGCGGATCCACGAATGCCGATGGCTCACGTGCGCGGATTGACGAATGCGGACGACACACGTGCGGATCGATGATCGCAGATGATGTACGAGCAGATCGACGATCGCCAACAATGTGCCCGTGGATCAACAAACGCTGACGTCGCGTGTGGATCGAAGAACGCGGACGACACGCGCGCAGATTGACGAACACAGACGATGACCACGCAGATTGACGATGGACAATGACACGCATGCGGATCAACAAACACAGACGACGCTCGCGTGCTTATCGACGAACGCCAACGTCACGCGCGTGAATCGATGAATGCCGATGACTCACGCGACTGGATCGATGAACGCGGACGACACGCGTGTGGATCGAGGATCGCAGACGACGTACACGCGGATCGACGATCGCCCATGACATGCCCGCGGATCGACAAACGCCGATGTCGCGTGCGGATCGACGAACGCGGATGACGTGCGTGCGGATCGACGAAAGCCGAAGACACGTGCGCATCGACGTACGTCATTGTTGTGCACGCGGAATGACGAACGCCAGCGACGCGTGCTCGTGGATCGACAAAAGCCAAAGATGCACGCGTGTGGATTGACGAGGGCCGATGTCGTGGGCGCGTGGATCGACGAATGCTGACAACACGCATGAGCGGAACGACGAACGCCAATGACGTGCGTGCGTGGATCGATGAATGCCGATGACACGCATGAGCGGAACGACGAACGCCAACGTCGTGCGTGCGTGGATCGACGAATGCCGACGACACGCGCGTGGGGATCAATGAACGCTGATGACGCGCACGAGCGGATCGATGAACGCCGACGTCGTGCGTGCACGGATCAACGAACGCCGACAAAGCGCGAGCGCTTATTGACGAATGACGATGACGCGTATGCATATCGATGAATGCCAACGACGCTCGCGTGCTTATCGACAAACGCCGATGACGCGTGTGCGGATCGACGAACACCGATGACTGGCACGTGGATCGACGAATGCGGACGACACACGCACGGATCGACGATCACAGACGATGTATGCACGGATCGATGATCGCCAATGACGTGCCCACGTATCGACGAATGCCGATGTCGTGTGCGGATCGACGAACACGGATGATGTGTGCGTGGATCAACGAAAGCCGACGATGTGCGTGCGGATTGAAGAACGCCGACGACGCACGTGTGCAGATCGGCGAACGCCGATGACGTGCGTGCTCAGATCAACGAACGCCGACATCTTGCACACCCGGATTGATGAACGCCGACCACACTCATGCGCTTATCAACGAACGCTGATGACGCACGCTCACGGATCAACAAATGCCAAAGATGTGCACGTGGATCAATGAACGCCAACGACGCTCACGCACTATCGACGAACGCCGATGATGTGCATGCAGATCGATGATCACCTACGACACCCATGCAGATTGATGATCACCGACGATGCGCACGCGGATCGAAGAATGCCGACGATGCTTGCGCACTTATCGACGAACGTCGATGACGTGCGCGCAGATCGACGAATGCAGATGACTGGCACGTGGATCGACGAACGCAGATGACACGCGCGTGGATCGATGATCACAGATGATGTATGCGTGGATCGACGATTGCCAACGACGTGCCCACGTATCGACGAATGCCGACGTCGTGTGCGGATCAACGAACACGGATGACGCGTGCGTGGATCAACAAAAGCCGATGACGTGCGTGCGGATCGAAGAACGCCGAGGACGCACGCGTGCAGATCGACGAACGCTGACGACGCATGCACACGGATCAACAAATGCCAAAGAAGTGCGTGCGGATCGAATAACGCCGACAATGCTCACGCGCTTATCGACGAAGGCTGATTACGTGCGCGCATGGATCGACGAACGCCGATGACTCTCACGCGCTCATCGACGAACGCCAACGACGCGCGCGCACATATCAACGAATGCCAAAGACACACGTGCGGATTGACGAAAGTCGATGATGCGCGCGCTGATCGATGATCGCCGACACGCGTGCGGATCGATGAACGCTGATGACATGCATGCACGGATCGACCAACGGCGATGACGCACGCGGTGATCGACGATTGCCGACGACGTGTGTGCAGATCGACGAATGCAGAAGACGCGTGCACGGATTGATGATCACTGATGTCCCGCACGCGGATCGACGAACGCCAACGACGCTCACGTGCTTATTGACAAACACCGATGACGCGACACAGATCATTGAACGCCGACGACACGCACGCAGATTGATGATCGCCGATGAAGTGCACGCGGATCGATGAACACCGATGACGCTCGCGCGCTTATCGACGAAAGCCAACGACACGTGCGTGGATTGACGAATGCCGATGACTCACGCGTGCAGATCGACGAACGCAGATGACATGCACGTGGATTGACAATCGCAGACGACGTACATGCAGATCAACGATCGCCAATGACGCACCTGCGGGTCAACGAACGCGGGCGACGCGCGCGCGGATCGATGAAAGCCAAAGACGCGCATGCGGATTTACAAACGCTGATATTGCATGCGCAGATCGACGAACGACGACGACGTGCATGGATGGACGAATGCCGATGACGCTCGCACGCTTATCGACAAATGCTGATGACGCGCGCGCAGATCGACGAACGCCGATGACTCCATTGCGCAGATCGACGAATGCTGATGACACGCGTGTGGATCGACGATCGCAGATGACGTACGCGTGGATCGACGTTCACCAATGATGTGCCCGCGGATCGATGAACGCTGATGTCGCACACGCGGATCGACGAACGCCGACGACGCACGCGTGCGGATCAACAAACACTGACGACGTGTGCGTGCTTATCGAGGAATGCCGGAGACGCGCGTGCGTAGATCGACGAACGCTGACAACGTGTGCACACTTATCGACGAATGCCGATGACGTGCACACGCTTATCGATGAACGCCGATGACGCGTGCGCACAGATCGATGAACGACAAAGACGCGCATGCACGGAACAACGAACGCCAAAGACACGCGCGCCGATCGACGAACGTCGACAATGCGCGTGCGGATCGACGATTGCTGACGCGCACGCAGATCGACGAACGCCGATGACACGCACGCACGGATCGACCAAAGCCAACAACGCACGCGCATAATGACGATTGCCGACGACGCGCACGCAGATCGAAGAACGCCAACACTCACGCGCTTATTGATGTACGCCGATGACGTGCACACGTGGACAGACGAAAGATGATGACATGCACGCGGATCGATGAACGCCAACGATGTGCAAGCAGTTCAACGAACGCTGACGACGCTCGCACGGATCAATGATCGCCAACGATGCATGCGCGATCGACAAATGCTAACGATGCTCACGCACTTATCGACGAATGCCAATGACACGCACGCGGATCGCCGAACGCCGATGACTCACACGTGCGGATCGATGAACACGGACAATGCGCACGCGGATCGACGATCGCCGACGACACGCATGCGGATCAATGAACGCCGACCTCACGCGTGCGCGGATAGACGAATGCTGAATTCGCGTGCACGGATCGATGAGGGCCGACGACGCGCGTGTGCGGATGGACGAGGGCCGAAGACGCGCGCGCGTGGATCAACGAACGCTGACGATGTGCAAGCATATGGGCGAATGCCGACGACGTGCGTGCGGATTGATGAACACCGACATCGCGTGCGCTGATCGACGAACGCCGAAGATGCGCGTGCGCTTATCGACGAACGCCGATGATGCACGCGTGGGGATAGATGAACGCGACGATGCTAGCGCACTTATCGACGAATGCCGACAACGTGCACGCGTGGGGATAGACGAACGCCGATAACACTCACGCACTTATCGATGAATCCCGACGACGCACGTGGGGATAGACAAACGCCGACGACGCTCGCGCGCTTATCGACGAACGCCGATGACGTGCACACGCGGATCGACGAACGCCGACGATGCTCACGCGCTTATTGATGAACGCCGACAATGCGTGTGCGCGGATCAATGAACGCCAAAGACGTGCGTGTGGATCGACGAACGTCGACGATGTGCGTGCTGATCGACGATCGCCGACGCACGCGCGGATCAACGAACGCCGATTACGCGTGCGCACGGATCGACCAACGCCGACGACGTGCGTGCAGATTGACGATTGCTGACCACGTGAGCACTGATCGACGAATGCGTATGACGCGCACGCGGATCAATGATTGCCGATGACGCACACGCGGATCGACGAACGCCAACGACGCTCACGCGCTTATCGACGAACGCTGATGATGCGCACGCAGATCGATGAACGCCAACGACGCGTGCGCAGATTGATGATCACCGACGATGCGCACGTGGATCAACGAACACCGAGGACGCTCGCAGGCTTATCAGCAAATGCCAACGTCGCACGCATGGATCGACGAACACTGATGACTCACGCGCGTGGATCGACGAATGGGGATGACACGGGCGTGGATTGACGATTGCAGACGACGTACGCATGGATCGATGATCGCCAATGATGCACCCGTGGATTGACGAATGCCGATGTCACTTGGGGATCGACGAATGTGGACGACGCGCGCGCGGATCGACGAAAGCTGACGACGCACGCGCGGATCGACGATTGCTGATGAAGCGCGCTCAGATCAACGAACGCCAACAACGTGCATGCCCGGATTGATGAACGCCGATGACACGCATGCACTTATCAACAAACGCCGATGACACGCGCTCACGGATCAATGAACGCCAAAGATGTGCGCGTGGATCAATGAACGCCAACGATGCTCACGCACTTATCGATGAATGCCGATAATGTACACGCAGATCGATGATCGCCTACGACGCCCATGCAGATTGATGATCGCCGATGACGTGCACACAGATCGAAGAACGCCAACGACGCTTGTGCGCTTATCGACGAACGTCGACGATGCGCGCGCGGATTGATGAACGCAGATGACACACACGTGCGGATCAACGAACACAGAGGATGCGCGTGCGGATCAATGATCGCAGATGACATACGCGCGGATCGATGATCGCAAACGACGTGTCCGCGGATCGACGAACGCCAAAGACGCACGCGTGCGGATCGACGAACACCAATGATGCACGTGTGCGGATCAATGAACGCTGATGATGCACACGCAGATAGACAAACGCCGACAATGCACACGCAGATCGATGAATGCCAATGACACGCGTGCAGATTGACGATCGCCAACGACACGCACGCGGATCAAAGAACGCCGACGACACTCACGCGCTTATCGACGAATGCCAATGACGTGCTCGCAGATTGACGAATGCCGACAATGCATGGACAGAATGACGATCACCGATGACGCGCACACAGATCAAAGAACGCCGACGACGATCGCGCGCTTATCGATGAACGCCGATGACACGCATGCGGATCGACAAACGCCGATGACTCATGCGTGCGGATCGACAAACGCAGATGACACATGCGTGGATCAACGATCGTAGATGACGTACCTGCGGATCGATGATCGCCAACGACGCGTGCGCGCGGATCGATGAACGCTGATGACACGCGCGCGGATCGACGAACGCCGACGACACGCACGCACGGATCGAAAACGCCAAAAATGCACGTGCGGATCGACGAACGTCGACGATGTGCGCGCTGATCAACGATCGCCGACACGCGCGTAGATCGACGAACGCCAATGACACGCGCGCACGGATCGACCAACGCCAACGTCGTGCGCCGCAGATTGACGAACACCGATGATGCGCAAGCGCTTATTGATGAACGCCAATGACGCGTGCGCGCTTATCGATGAACACCAATGACGTGCACGCAGATCGACGAACACTGACAACGCGCACACAAATTGACGATTGCTGAAGATGCACACACGTATCGAAGAACGCCGATGACGCTCACGCGCTTATTGACTTATGCCGACGACGCGCGCGCACGGACAGACAAAAGACGATGACGCGCATGTGGATCAATGAACGCCGACGACACCCACGCGGATCGACGAATGCGGACAACATGCGCATGGATCGACGAAGGCCGACGACGTGCATGCGGATCGATGAATGCCGATGACGCTCGCACACTTATCGATGAACGCCAACGTCGCGCGTGCGAATCGACGAACGCGGATGACTCACATGTGCGGATCGACGAATGCGGAAAATGCGTGCATGGATCGACGAACACGGGCGAGGCACATGAGGATCGATGATTGCTGATGACATGTGCACAGATCGACGATCGCCGACGACATGCATGCAGATCAATGAACGCCGACCTCGCGCGTGCATGGATAGACGAACGCTGACATCGCGCGCACAGATCGACGAACGCTGATGATGTGTGCATGCGGATCGATGAATGCCAAAGACACATGCATGCTTATAGACGAAAGTCGACAACACGCGCGCATGTATCGACAAATGCCAACGACGCGCGCGTGGGGATCGACGAACGCCAACGACACTCGCGCGGATCAAAGATTGCCAATAATGCACGCGTGGATCAATGAACGCCGACGACGCTCGCACACTTATCGACAAACGCCGACGACGCACGTGCGGATTAACGAACGCCGACAACTCACGTGTGGTATCGACGAACGCGGATGACGCGCGCGTGTATCGACGAACGCCGATGACACATGCGGGGATTGACGAACGCCGACGTCGCTCACGTGCTTGTCAATGAACGCCGAAGATGTGTGCACGGGGATTGACGAACTCCGACGATGCACACGAGTGGATCGACGAACGCCGACGACGCATGAGCGCTTATTGACAAACGCCGATGATGCGCGCACACGTATCGACAAACGCCAACGGCACACGTGTGCTTATCGACGAACGCTAAAGACGCATGCGCATGGATCGGCGATCACTGATGACGCACTTGTGGATCGACGAACGCCGACGACGCGCACGCGCAGATCAATGAACGCCGATGATGTGCTCGTGCAGATAGATGAAATCTGACAACACGCACGCAGATCGACGAACGCCGATGATGCGCGCGCAGATCAATGAATGCCGATGATGCGCATGCAATTTGATGATCGCCGATGACGTGCACGCAGATAGAAGAGTGCCGATGACCCTCACGCACTTATCGACGAACGCCGACGACGCGCGCGCGGGGAACGACAAACGCCGATGACGCGCACGAGCGGATTGACGAACACCAACAGCGCACGTGCACTTATCAATGAAAGCTAATGACGCGCACGTGCGGATCGACGAATGCCAATGACGCTCACGTGGATCGATGATCGCCGATAATGCACGCGCAGTTTGATGAACGCCGATGACGCTCACACACTTATTGATGAACGTCAATGATGTGCACGCGGATCGACGAATGCCGACGACTCACGTGTGGTATCGACGAATGCGGACGATGCACGCGTGTTTCGATGAACGCTGACAACACGCGCATGGATTGATGAACGCCGACATCGTGCGTGGATCGACGAACGCCGATGACGCGCGCGCAGGGATCGATGAACGCCGATGACGCTCACGTGCTTATCGATGAACGCCGACGACGTGCGCGTGGGGATTGACGAACGCCGATGACGCGCACGAGTGGATCAACGAACGCCGGTGACGCATGAGCGCTTATCGACGAATGCCGACGATGCGCACGAGCAGATCGACGAATGCCGATGTCGTGCGCGTGAAGATCGACGAACGCCGATGACACGCAAGCGCTTATCGACGAACGCCGACGACATGCGTGCACGTATCGATGAACACCAATGGTGCGCTCGCTTATTGACGAATGCTAAAGACGCACGTGCACGGATCGATGATCGCCGATGACGCACTCGCGGATTGATGAACGCCGACAACGCGCACGCGCAGATCAACAAACGCCGATGACGCGCGCGTGTGGATAAATGAACTCCAATGATGCACACGCATATCGACGAACACCGACGATGCGTGTGCAGATCGATGAACACCAATGACGTGCACGCAAATTGACGATCGCCGATGACGCGCTCATGGATAGAAGAGCGCCAATGATGCTCACGCACTTATCAACGAATGCTGATGTCATGCATGTGGGGATCGATGAACGCCGATGATGCATGTGTGCAGATCGATGAACGCCGAAGACGTCGCACGGATCGACCAACGCCGACAACACACCCGTGCGGATCGACGAACGCCGATGATGTGCGTGCACGGATCGAAGAATGCCAAAGACGCGCGCGTGGATCGACGAACGTTGACGATATGCGTGCTGATCGACGATCACCGACGCGTGCGCAGATCGATGAACGCCAATGACACGCGTTAATGGATCGACCAATGCCGATGACGCATGCGCAGATTGATGATTGCCAAAAATGTGCATGTGGATCGATGATCGCCGATGATGCACGCGTGGATGGACGAACGCCGACGTCATGCATATGGATTGATGAACGCCGATGATGCGCGCGTGCAGATCGACGAACGCCGAAGACACACGCGCGCTTATCGAATAACGCCAATGATGCGTGTGTGGATCGACAAATGCCGATGACTCACGCGCGTGGATCGACGAACGCGGACAAAACGTACACGGATCGAAGATCGTAGACGACGTACACGCGGATCGATGATCGCCAACGATGCGCGCACGTGGATCGACGAACACCGACGACGCGCACGCACGGATCGAGAACGCCAAAAAAGCGCACGCGGATCGACGAACGTCGACGATGTGTGCACTGATCGATGATCGCCTACGTGTGCGCAGATCGACGAACGCCAATGACACGCACTCACGGATCGACCAACACCGACGTCGTGCGCTCACGGAACGACGAAAACTGACGACGTGCAAGTGCTTATCGATGAATGCCGATGAAGCACGCACGCATATCGACGAACGGCCACGGCGCATGCGTGCTTATCGATGAACGCTAATGATGCGTGTGCACGGATCGACGATCGCCGATAACACACTCTCGGATCGATGAACACCGACAACGCGCGCGCGCTTATCGATGAACACCAATGACGTGCACGCAGATCGACGAACACCGACAACGCGCGCCCAGATTGATGATTGCCGACGATGTACACGCGGATCGAAGAACGCCGACCATGCTCACGCGCTTATTGACTTACGCCGATGACGTGCACACACGGACAGACGAAAGACGATGACGCGCATGCGGCTCGACGAACGCCGATGACACCCGCGCGGATCGACGAACGCGGACGACATGCGCACGGATCGACGAATGCCAACGACGTGCACGCAGATCGACGAATGCCGACGACGCTCGTGCGGATCGATGATCGCCGACGATGCATGCGTGGATCGACGAACGCCGATGACGCTCGCACACTTATCGATGAACGCCAACGTCACGCGTGTGGATCGACGAACACCGATGACTCACACGCGCGGATCGACGAACATGGACAATGCGCGTGCGGATCGACGAACGTGGGTGAGGAACACGAGGATCGACGATTGCTGACGACACGCGCGCAGATCGATGATCGCCGACTGCCGAGGTCCAGCCTCAGCAGGGAAGTGGGTGCCCCTAAGGATGAACGGCGTCGGCGAATAATGACAGGAGTCAGGTGTGCAGCAGGCGAGGTGCTTCTATCTTCGCTCCTGATTTATTCCTCAGTTTTTCTTATATCCCATTTTGGCTCCTGGTGGTCTGATCATGCCACCAGGACACCCCTTTTTCTCATTGGCTTTCAAAATCAGTAGGTCACACAATAGGGTCACAAGATCAACAGGTCATAGGATTAGCAGTTTGCAAATTAACAGGTTTTGGGTTAACAATCGTTT
>PVHT020000197.1:99271-110727 GCA_004024745.2 Catagonus wagneri
GCTCGCGCGCTAATAGATGAACGCCAATGACGTGCATGCGGATCGATGAACGCCGATGACATGAGCACGGATCGACGAACGCTAACGACACGCAATCAGTTCGATGAACACGGATGACACACACGCGGATCGACGAACGCTGACGACGCACGCACTGATTGACTATTTCCGACGATGCTGCTTCAGATCGACGATCGGCGATGACGCGCGTGCCCATTGACAAACACCGACGATGCGTGCGTTTGGATCGACGAAGGCCGATGATGCCCACGCGGATCGACAATCGCCGACGATGCGTGCATGGATCGACAAACGTCGACATCCCACGTGCACGGATCGACGAACGCCGACGACACTCATGCGCTTATCGACGAACACCGATGACGCACGCGCATGGATCAACGAATGCCAATGACGCACGGGCTTGGATCCACGAACGCAGACGATGCGCTTGCGGATCGACGAACGCCGATGACGCTCGTGTGCTTATCGATGAATGCCGACTACGCATGTGCACAGATCGACGAATGCCGACGAAGCACACACGTGGACATACGAAAGACGGTGATGCGCGTGCAGATCGATGAACGCCGATGACGCCTGGGCGGATCGATGAACGCGGATGACATGCGCGCGGATTGACGAACGCCGACGACGTGCACTTGGATCGACGAATGCCGATGATGCTCGCGTGGATCACTGATCGCCAATGAAGCACGCGCGGATCGACGAATGCCGATGACGCTCGCACACGTATCGATGAACGCCAATGATGTGCGCACAGACTGATGAATGCCGACGACTCACGCGCGCAGATTGACGAATGCAAACGATGCATGCGCGGATCGATGAACGTGGATGATGCGCACGCGGATAGTCGAACGCAGTCGAGGGACGCGAGGATCGACAATTGCCGACGACGCGTGCGCGGATAGACGAATGCCGACAACGCGCGCGTGGATCGATAAACGCCGATGTCGCGCGCAGATCGACAAACACAGATGACACGCGCGCGTATCGACAAACGCCGACAACGCGCTTGTGGATTGACAAACGCCGATGTCGTGCGTATGGATCGACAAACGCCGACCATGCGCGTGCGTGGATCGATGAATGACAAAGACGCACGCGTGCTTATAGACGAAAGTTGATGACACGCGCGTGTGGATCGACGAACGCCGATGACGCGCATGAGCGGATCGACGAACGCTAACCACGCGCACGCAGATAGATGAACGCCGAAGACGCGCACGCGGATTGAAGAATGCCGATGATGCCCGCGCGGATTGACGATCGCCGACAACCCACGTACAGATTGATGAATGCCGAAGTTGCGCGCACGGATCAACGAACGCCGATGATGCGCATGCGCGTATCAACGAACGCCGAATACGCACGTGCGCTTATAGATAAAAGTCGACGACGTGTGCATGTGGATCGACGAACGCTGATGACGCGCGTGCGGGGATCGAAGAATGCCGATGACGTGCACGAGCAGATCAATGAACGCCGACGTCGTGTGCACGCGGATCAATGAATGCCGATGACCCGCGAGTGCTTATCAATGAACGCTGATGACATGCACGTGCGTATCGATGAACGCCAATGGCGCACGCGTGCTTATCGACAAATGGTAATGACGCGCGTGTGCGGATCCACAATCGCCGATGTCCTACGATGTGCACACAGATCGATGAATGTGGATGATGCACGCGTGGATCGACGATCGCTGACGACGCATGAACGGATCGATGAACGCCAAGGACGCTCGCGCACTTATCGATGAACGCCGACGTCGCGAACACAGATCGACGAAGGCCAATGACACGCGTGCAGATTGACGATCGCTGATGACACGCACGCGGTTCGACGAACACCCATGACTCATGTGCGCGGATCGATGAATGCGGACACGCACGCGGATCAACGATCGCAGACGTCACGTGTGGATCGACGAACGTGGATGACACACATGCGGATTGACGAATGCCAAAGATGCGCGTGCTCGGATCAATGAACGCCAACAGCACACGCGTGCTTATCGACGAAGGGTAATGACGCACGAGTGCGGATCGACGATCGCCAATGACACGCACGCAGATCGAAGAACGCCGATGACACTCGCGCACTTATTGATGAATGCGACGACGCGCACGCGTGGAGAAACGAACGCCCACAATACACACGAGGATCGACAATCGCCGACGACGCACGTGCAGATCAACGAAGGTGAAGATGCGCATGCGGATCGACGAATGCTGACGACGCACGTGCGGATTGACGATCATCGACGATGCACACGCAGATATATGAACACCGATGTCGCGCATGCGCAGATTGATGAACGCCGACGACACGTACGCGGATCGACGAACGCCAACGTCGCGCGCGTGGATCGACGAACGCCGATGACTCACGCACCCAAATCGATGAACGTGGAGGACACGCGCGTGGATCGACGATCGCAGATGACGTACGCGCGGATCGACGATCGCCAACAACACACCTGTGGATCGACGAACGCCGATGTCAAATGTGGATCGACGAACACGGATGACGCGCGTGCAGATCAACGAAAGCCGAAGACGCGCGTGCGGATTGACGTACGCCGATGTTGTGCATGCAGAACGACGAACGCCGATGACGCACACTTGCGGATTAACGATCGCCGACGACGCGCGTGCGCAGATCGACGAGGGCCGATGTCGTGTGCACATGAATCGACGAATGCTGATGACGCACGCGCGCGGATCGACGAACGCCAACAACGCGTGCATGCGGATCGACGAACACCAACGACGCGCACGTGCGGATCAACGAGGGCCGATGTTGTGTGCACACGAATCAACGAATGCCGACGATGCACGCGCGTGGATCGACGAATGCCGACGACGTGTGCGTGCGGATCGACAAACGCCGACGGTGCGCATGCGTGGATCGACGAATGCCGACGACGTGCACATGCAGATCAACGAATGCTGATGATGTGCATGCAGATCGACAATTGCCTACGACGTGCACGCGCATCAACAAACGCAGATGATGTGCGCGCGGATCGATGATCGCCGACGACGCATGAACGGATCGATGAACGCCAACGATGCTTGCGCGCTTATCGATGAACGCTGACGACGCGAACGCAGATCAATGAAGGCCGACGACGCGCGTGCAGATTGACTATCGCCGACAACACGCGTGCGGATCGATGAACGCCCATGACTCACGTGCGCGGATCGACAAACGCGGACACGCGTGCGGATCAACGATCGCAGACGTCGCGTGCGGATCGACGAATGCAGATGACGCGTGCGCGGATTGATGAACGCCAAAGTTGTGCACGCTCGGATCGACGAACGCCAATGGCGCACGCGTGCCTTTCGACGAACGGTAATGACGCGCGAGCGCGGATCGATGATCGCCGATGACACGCGCGCAGATCGACGAACGCCGACGATGCCCGCGCAGATTGACGATGGCCGACGATGCGCACACGGATCGATGAACGCCGACGATGCTCACGCGCTTATCGACGAATGCCAACGTCACGCGCGTGGATCGATGAACGCCAATGACTCATGCGCCCAGATCGACGAACGTGGATGACACGCGCATGGATCGACGATCGCAGATGATGTACGCGCGGATCGACGATCACCATCGACACACCCGTGGATCGACGAACACCGACATCACGTGGGGATCGACGAACACGGATGACGTGCGTGCGGATCGACGAAAGCCGAAGATGCGCGTGCCGATTGACGTACGCCGATGTTGTACACGCGGAACGACGAACGCCGATGACACGCGCTCATGGATCGACGAACGCCGACGACACACGCGCGCGGATCGACGAGGGCCGATGTCGTGTGCACGCGGATCAACGAATGCCGACGACGCGCACGAGCGTATCGACGAACGCCAACGTCGTGCGTGCACGGATCGACAAACGCCGATGACACGCACGAGTGGATTGACAAACGCTGACGACGCGCGCGCGGGTATCGATGAATGCCGATGACGTGCATGAGCGGATCGACGAATGCCGATGTCGTGCGAGTGGATCGATGAATGCTGACAATGCGCGAGTGCTTATTAACGAATGCCGATGACGTGCACACAGATAGACGAACGCCGACGACACTCGTGTGCTTATCGACGAACGCCAATGACGCCCGCGTGGATCGACGAACACCGATAACTCACGCGTGCGGATCAACGAATGTGGATGACACGCGCGCCGTTCGACGATCGCAGACGACGTCCCACGGATCGACGATCGCCAACGATGCACCCGCGGATCGATGAACGCTGATGACGTGTGCGTGTGGATCGATGAACACAGGCGAGGCGTGCACAGATCGACGAATGCCAATGGCACGTGCGTGGATCAATGAACGCCGACAACATGTGCACGGATCGATGAACGCAGATGAGGCGCGCGCGCTTATCGATGAATGGCGATGACGTGCGTGCAGATTGACGATCGCCGACGATGCGCACACGCATCCAAGAACGCCGATCACGCTCACGCGCTTATTGACGAACGCCGACGACGCTCACGTGGATCAACGAACGCCGATGACTCACGCGTGCACATGACGAACGCGGATGACACGCGCGCGGATCAACCATCGCGGACGACGTACGCACGGATCGATGATCGCCAACAACGTGCCCGCGGATCGACGAACGCCGACGTCGCGTGCGGATCGATGACGCGGACGATGCGCACACGGATTGATGAACGTGGAAAATGTGTGTGCAGATGGACGAACGCCGAAGACGTGCGCGCAGATCGACGATTGCTCACGACGTGCGCGCGGATCAATGAAAGCGGATGACGCGTGCGCGGATCGACGATCAACGATGTCGTGCGCATGGATCGACGAACGCCGATGACGCTTGCGCGCTTATCGACGAACGCCGACGACTCGCACGCAGATCGAAGAACGCCAACGACGCGCGCGCAGAATGACGATCGCCGATGATGCGCACATGGTTCGAAGAAAGCCAATGACGCTCGTGCACTTATCGACGAACGCCGATGACTCACGCGCATGGATCGATGAACGTGGATGACCCATGCGTGGATCGACGATCACAGATGACGTATGCACGGATAGACGATCGCCAACGACATGCCCACGGATCGTCAAACACCGACGTAGCGTGCGGATTGAATAACACGGATGACGCGCGCGCGGATCGACGAAAGCCGATGACGCTCGCGCGTGGTTCGACGAACGCCGACCTCACGCACGCGGATCGACGAACGCCGATGACGCGCACGTGTGGATCGACGAATGCCAACAAAGCACATGCGCGGATCGACGAACGCCGATGACGCGCATGTGTGGATCGACGAATGCCAACAAAGCACATGCACGGATCGACGAATGCCGATGACGTGTGCACGTGGATCTACAAACGCTGATGAGGCGCATGCGGATCGACGAAAGCCGATGACTCACGTGCGTGGATCGACGAACGCGGAGGACACATACGCGGATCGACGATCGCAGACCACGTATGCGTCATCGGCGATCGCCAACAATGTTCCCGTGGATTGACGAACGCCGACGTCGCGTGTGGATCGACGAACACCGATGACTCACGGGCGCGAATCGACGAACATGGATGACGCGCGCACAGATCGATGAAAGCCGACGACACGCGCGCGGATCGACGAACGCTGATGTCGCGCACGGGGATCAACGAACGCCGATGACACGTGAGTGTGGATCGACCAACACCGACAAAGCACGTGCGTGGATTGATGAACTCCAATGACACGCGCGTGCATCAGTGAACACCGAAGGCACGCGTGTGCAGATCAACGAATGCCAACGACGCGCACGCGGATCGACAAACACCGATGACGCGCACGCCGATGTGTTAACGCCGACGACGCGCACACGGATCGATGAACGCTGATGACGTGCGTGCGGATCGATGAACGCCGACAACGCGCGTGCGGATCAACGAACACCGATGACTCACGTGCGCGGATCGATGAACGCAGACGACCCACGCGCGGATCGATGAATGCAGATGAGGCACGCATGGAACGAAGATTGCTGATGACGCACACGCGGATCGACGAACGCTGAAAACGCGTGCGCGCGGATCGACGAACGCCAAATACGCACAGCGCTTATAGTCGAAAGTCGACGATGCGCGTGTGTGTATCGACGAACGCTGATGACGCTCACGTGCTTATAAATGAACGCCGACGACGCGCACGAGCGGATCGACGATCGCCGACATCATGCACGTGTGGATCGACGAACGCCGATGACGCACGAGCGCTTATCGATGTATGCTGATGACGCGCGCACACGTATTGATGAACGCCAATGGCGCACGCACGCTTATCAATGTACATTATGATGCGCACGTGCAGATCAACAATCGCCAACGACGCGCGCGTGGATCGAAGAACGCCGATGACACTCGCGCGCTTATCGACGAATGCGGACGACGCGCGCGCAGGGATCGACGAACGCCCACGACACACGTGCGGTTCGACGATTGCCAAAGACGCACCCGTGGATCGACGAATGTGGACAATGCACGCGCATATCGATGATCATCGATGACACGCATGTGGATCGACGATCACCGACGACGCACGAGTGGATCGACTAATGCCGATGACGCTCGCGCGCTTATCAATGAACGGCAATGTAGTGCATGCAGATCGATGAACGCCGACGACGCACGCGCAGATTGATGATCGCCGTGACGCGCACGCGCATTGAAGAATGACAACGACGCTCGCACGCTTATCGACGAACGCCGATGACGCACGCGCGGATCGACGAATGCTGATGACTCACGCATGTGGATTACGAACGTGGACGACACGTGCGCGGATCGACGATCGCAGATGATGTACGTGTGGATCGACGAAAGCGGACGACACGCGCGCAGATCGATGAAAGCCCACGACACGCGATGGATCGACGAACGCCGATGTCGTGCACGCGGATGGATGAACGCCGATGACGCGCATGCGGATCGACGAACGCCGACGACACACACGCGGATCGACGAACGCCGACGATGCACGCGCGGATTGACGAACGCCGACGACACGTGCGTGGATCAACATTCACCGATGACGCACGCTCAGATCGACAATATGCGCGCGCGGATAGACGAACACTGACGACGCTCAAGCCCTTATCAACGAACGCCTACAATGCACACGCACATATAAACGAATGCCAAAGATGCGCGCGCAGATCAATAAACGCCAACGACGCTCGTGCGCTGATTGACGAATGCTGATGATGCACACGCAGATTGACAATCGCCGATGACACCCGAGCAGATTGACGATTGCCAATGATGCGCACGTGGATCGACGAACGCCGACGATGCTCACGTGCTTTTCGACGAACGCCAATGACGCGCGTGCGGATCAATGAATGCCGATGACTCACGCGCCCAGATCGACAAAAGCGGAAGTCATGCACGCAAATGACGATCGCAGATGAAGTACGCGCGGATCGACCATCGCCGACAACGCGCTCGCGGATTGACGAACACCGATGTCGCACGCACGGATCGACGAATGCCGATGACGCACGCACGCTTATAGATGAAAGTTGATGACGCACGCGTGGAGATCGACGAACGCCGATGACATGCACGAGCGGATCGACGAAAGCCAATGATGCACGCGCAGATTGATGATCGCCGAAGACACGCACGCGGATCGAAGAATGCCGATGACGCCCGCACGGATCGACGATCGCCGATGATGCGCATGCGGATCGATGAACACCGACGTCGCCCACACGGATCAACGAACGCCAACGCCGCGTGTGCACAGATCGATGAACGCCAAAGATGCACGCGCGCTTATACACAAAAGTTGAAGACGCGCACGCGTGGATCGATGAACGCTGACAACGCACACGCGGGGATCGACGAACGCCGATGACGCGCATGAGCGGATCGACGAACGCCGATGACGCTCGCGTGCTTTTTGATGAACGCCGACGATGCTCGCGTGCTTATCAACGAACGTCAAAGATGCGCACGCGTGGATCAATGAGGGCCAATGACGCGCACGTGCGGATCGATGAACAACGATGACGCGTGTGTGGATCGACGAGGGCCGATGATGTGAGCGTGCGAATCGATGAACCCTGACGCCTGCATGGATTGATGAACGCCGACGATGCGTGTGTGGATGGATGAATGCCGATGACGTTCACAGGTGTGGGCGAACGCCGATGACGTGCGTGCGGATCAATGAATGCCAACGACGTGTGCGCGGATCAACAAACGCCGACAACGCGCGCTCAGATCGATGAACACGGATGACGCATGTGCGTGGATCGACGAACGCGGATGACACGCGCGCAGATCAACCAACGCCGATGACCTGCACTTCGGATCGACGATCGGCAATGACGCGCGCGTGGATCGACAAATGCCGAAGACGCGTGCGTTCGGATCAACGAACGCCGATGACGCCCGCACAGATCGATGATCCCCGACAACGCGTGCGGGGATCGACGAACGCCGATGACACTCATGCGCTTATCGATGAACGCTGACAACGTGCACACATGAATCAACGAATGATGATGACGCACACGCTCGGATCGACGAATGCCGACGACGCTCGTGTGCTTATCGACGAATGCCAACTACGCACGTGCACGGATCGAGGAACGCCGATGAACCGCACGTGCGGACCGATGGAAGACAATGACGCATGCATGGATCGACAAACGCTGATGACGCCCACACGGATCGACGAACGCAGATGACGTGCATGCAGATTGACGAACACCAACGGCGCACACACGGATTGACGAACGCCGACGACGCGTGTGCGGATCGAAGAACGCCGATGACGCACATGCGGATCAACGAACATGGATGACACGTGTGCATGGATCGACGAACCCCAATGATGCGCACTCAGATCAACGAATGCAGATGACAGGCGCATGGATCGATGATCGCCAATGAAACACACGTGGATCGACAAACGCCGATGACGCTCGCACACTTATAGACGAACGCTGACGACGCGCACACGGATCGAAGAACGCCGACGACTCCCGCGCGCGGATCAACCAACGCCAACGTCGAGCATGCGGATCGACGAAAGCCGATGACGCACGCTCGGGGATCGATGAACGCCGATGACGCGCACGAGTGGATCGACGAATGCCGACATCGTGCGCACGCGGATCGACGAACGCCGACGATTCGCAAGTGCTTATTGATGAACACCGATGACATGCACGCGCGTATCGACGAACGCCAATGGCACACGCGTGCTTATCGACGAACGGTAATGACGCGCGCGTGTGGATCGACGATCGCTGATGATGCGTGCATGGATCGAAGAACACCGACGACACTCACACGCTTATCGATGAATGCCGATGACGCATGCGCGCGGATCGACGAACGCCCATGACGCACGTGCGGATAGACGATCGCCAACGACGCACGCGCGGATCGATGAAGGTGAAGACGCGCACGCGTATCTATGAACGCCGACGACTCGCTTGTGGATTGACGATCGCCAACGACGCGCATGCGGATCCACGAACGCCGACGACGCGTGCGCGCGGATCGACGAACGCCAATGATGCACGCACACGGATCGACGAACGCCGATGACGCGTGCGTGCGGTTCGACGAACGCCGATGACGCGCGTGTGCCTTTCGACGAACGCTGATGACGCTCGCGTGCAGATCGATGAACACCGACGATGTGCACGTGGATCAACGAACACGGACGAGACGTGTGCACGGATCGATGAACCCCAACGATGCGCACTCAGATCAACGAATGCGGATGACAGGCACACGGATCGATGATCGCCGACGATGCATGCGTGGATCGACAAACGCCGATGATGCTCGCACACTTATCGATGAACGCCGACGACACGCACACGGATCGACGAACGCTGACGACTCACGCACGCGGATCATCCAACGCCAACGTCGAGCATGCGGATCGACAAAAGCCGATGACACACGTGCGGGGATTGATGAACGCCGATGACACGCACGAGTGGATCGACGACCGCTGACGTCGTGCACACACGGATCGACAAACGCCAATGACCCGCGGGTGCTTATCGACGAACGCCGATGACATGCGCGTGCGTATCGACAAACGCAAATGGCACACACGTGCTTATCGACGAATGGTAATGATGCGCGCATGTGGATCAACGATCGCCAATGACACGCGCATGGATTGAAGAACGCCGACGACACTCGCGCGCTTATCGATGAACACCGATGACGTGTGTGCGCAGATCGACTAACGCCCATGATGCACGTGCGGATCAACGATCGCCAACGACGCACGCACGGATCGACGAAGGTGAAGATGCACACGCGTATCTATGAACGCCGACGACTCGCTTGCGGATCGACGATCGCCGATGACGCGCTCGCGGATCGACGAACGCCGATGATGCGCGCGCGCGGATCGACGAACGCCGATGACACGTGCGAGTGGATCGACGAACGCCGACGACACACGTGCGCGGATCGATGAACGCCGACAACGTGCGTGCGGATCGACGAACGCTGATGATGCGCGCGCAGATGGATGATTGCATACGATGTGCATGCGGATCGACGAATGCAGATGACACGCGCACGGATCGACGATCGCCAACAACACACAAGCGGATCGACGAACGCCAATGACACTCGCGCACTTATCGATGAATGCTGATGATGCGAACGCAGATCGACCAACGCCGATGACACGCGTGCAGATTGATAATCGCCGACGACGCGCACGCGGATCGACGAATGCCCATGACTCACGTGCGTGGATCGATGAACGCGGACACGCGCGCGGATCAACGATCACAGACATCGCATGCGGATTGAAGAACGCGGACGATGCACGCGCGGATTGACAAATGCCAAAGATGCGCGCGCTCGGATCTACGAACACCAATGGCGCACGTGTGCTTATTACGAAGGGTAATGACGCGCGAGCGCGGATTGACGATCACCGATGACAAGCGCACAGATCGAAGAACGCCGACGACAATTGTGCGCTTATCGACGAACGCTGAAGACGCACGCGCGTGGAGCAACGAACGCCCACAACGCACGCGAAGATCGATGATCGCCGATGAAGCACGTGCGGATCGACGAAGGCGAAGATGCGCATGCGGATTACGAACGCCGATGATGCGCGTGCATATTGATGATCACTGACGATGTGCACGCATTTAAATGAAAGCCGATGTCGCGCACGCGCAGATTGATGAACGCCGATTGTGAAGTTGTGTGTTTTTTCTTTGAATTGTTTTGCGTGTTCTGTGTGTGTTGTGTGTGTGTGTGTAATGAATGTGTGCTGGGTGTGTGTTTTTTGTGTATTTTGTTTGTTTTGTGTTGGTTTGTGTGTGTGTTTTGTGTGTGTTCTGAGGGTGGCCCGT
>PVHT020000207.1:0-27844 GCA_004024745.2 Catagonus wagneri
AACTTATTAATCTGCACTGGAGGTGACTGAGAATTGGTGTGGGGACAAGCAGACCATGGTTTGAGTCCTGGATTTTCACCTCCTATATGTGGAGTCTGCATAATTCTCTCCTCCTCTCTGGGATTCTCTTCCTTCTTGGAGGTGGAGAGTCAAAACTCACATATAGCCTATGAACAGAACCTAAGGGAGGTCTGGAACTTAATAAACATCTGCTCATATTTTATAAAGAATTGTCATTAATGGCACAGCTTGGTTAGGAATGAAATACAACCTGAAATATCTAATGACATTTTAAAGATTATATGGCAAGCATACTGAAGCCTTTCCTGTTTTGTTTCAGGGCACTGGAGCATGGATGGCACGAAATCCTAAAATGAGCCTCAGCCCATGTACTAAGATCTGCCACCACTTTTTTCTGACTCTTGTCTCCCCCATAATTATGAAAATCTGTGATGGTGTTTTGATAATTGAAAGCTATAGATGTTATGAAATGGAAAATAATAGGTCCCATAGAAAATCCATGAAATAGACACAAATAAGCACAATGTTATATCATCTCTGATCTGATGACTTATCACAAAGATCATACACCATGACCAGGTGGGATTTATCCCAGGTGCACAAGGATGGTTCAAATTATGCAAATAAATCAAAGTCATACACCACATTAACAAAAGAAAAGTCAAAAACCACATGATCATCTCAATAGATGCAAAAAAGCATTTGACAAATTCCAACATCCGTTATTGATCAAAACTCTTACCAAAGTGGGAATACAGGGAACATTCCTTAACATAATAAAAAACTTTTATGATAAACCCACAGCAAATATAATGCTCAATGGAGAAATGCTGAAAGCATTCCCACTACAATCCGGAACAAGACAGGGATGTCCACTCTCACCACTATTATTCAACATAGTACTAGAGGTCCTCGCTACAGCAATCAGACAAACAAAAGAAATAAAAAGCATCCAAAGAGGAAGAGAGGAGGTAAAACTGTATCTCTATGCAGATCACAGGATACTTTATATAGAAAACCCCAAGGACTCAGTCCCAAAATTACTTGAACTCATAGACAAATTCAGTAAAGTGGCAGGATATAAGGTTAACCTTCAGAAATCAATTGCATTTCTGTGTACTAACAATGAAATATTAGAAAAAGAATACCACAATACTTTACCTTTTAAAAAAGCACCCCAAAAAATCAAATACCTGGAAATAAACTTGACCAAGGAGGTGAAAGACTTATATACAGAAAACTACAAAGCATTAATCAAGGAGATCAAAGAAGATACAAACAGCTGCAAAGTTATTCCATGCTCATGGGCCAGAAAAATAAATATTGTAAAAATGGCTATAGTACCCAAAGCAATCTACAGATACAAGGCAATCCCTATCAAATTACCCAAGACATTCTTCACAGAACTAGAACAAACAACCCAAAAATTTATATGGAGCCACAAGAGACCCAGATTCACCAAAGTATTTCTGAAGAACAAAAACCAAGCAGGAGGCATTACTCTCGCAGACTTCAGGCAATATCACAGGACCACAGTAATCAAGACAGTGTGGTTCTGGTATCAAAACAGACATATGGACTAATGTAACAGAATAGGGAACCCTGAAATAAACCCAGATGCCAATGGTCAATTGATTTTTGACAAAGGAGGAAAGAACATAAAATTGGAAAAAGGCATTCTGTTCAGTAAGCATTGCTGGGAAACCTGGTCAGCTGCATGCACATCAATGAAACTAGAACACACTCTCACACCATGCACAAAAATAAACCCTAAATTGCTTAAAGACTTAAATAGAAGACAAGACACTATTAAACTCCTGGGAAAAACATTGGTAAAACATTCTCTGACATCAACCTTACAAATGTTTTCTCAGGTCAGTCTCCCAAAGCAACAGAAATAACATCAAAGATAAATCAATGGGACCTAATCAAGCTGGTAAGCTTTTACACAGCAAAGGAAGCCAAAAAGAAAACAAAATGACAATTTACAGAATGGGAGAAAATAGTGTCAAATGACACAACTGACAAGGGCTTAATCTCAAAAACATGCAAAAAACTTATGCAGCTTAACAGCAAAATTACAACTCCATTGAAAAATGGTTAAAACACATAAATAGACATTTCTCCAAAGAAGAGATGCAGATGGCCAACAAGCACATGAAAAAATGTTCAACATCACTGATGATTAGAGAAATGCAAATCAAAACTACCAGGAGATACCACCTCAACCAGTCAGAATTGCCATCATTAACAAGACCACAAACAATTGCTAGAGGGAGAGTGGAGAAAAGGGAGTCCTTCTGCACTTTTGGTGGGGATGTAAGCTGGTACAACCACAATTGAAAACAGTATGGAGGTACCATTGAAAACTATACATAGAACTAACACATTACCCAGCAATCCCACTCTTGGGTATATACCTGAAGAAAACTTTCCTTGAAAAAGACACCTGAACACGGATGTTCATTGCAGCACTATTCACAATAGCCAAGACATGGAAACTACTCAAATGTCCATCAACAGATGATTAGACTAGGAAGATGTGGCCTACATACACAATGGAATACTACTCAGCCATAAAAAGAATAAAATAATGTCATTTGCAAAAACATGGATGGAATTAGAGACCCTTATACTTAGTGAAGTAAGTCAGAAGGAGAAAGACAGATAGCATATGATATCATTAAGAACTGGAATCTAATATACTGCACAAATGAACCTTTATGCAGAAAAGAAAATCAAGGACTTAGAGAACAGACTTGCGGTTACCAAACAGGTGGGGATGGATTGGGATTGTAGCGGGGTCTGGGGTTAATAATTCTAGACTGTTGCCTCTGGTCTGGAAAAGCAAGGAGATCCTACTGTATAGCACTGTGAACTATGTCAAACCACCTGTGATGAATCCATATATGTATGTGTAACCCTGTCACCACGCTGTACAGCTGGGTATAATGTAAAAATAAAAATAAAAAAATAAATGTTCAAGAATAGATGAATTTAGCCCTAAAACAATCTGATTTTGAAAAGATAAGTTTAAATACCTTTTTGGCAGCGTTTCAATAGATGGTTGGTGGTGCTGATTTAACTGGACAATATACTTGAATAATATATTTTGATTTTCATGCACCATTTGTGTTGGCATCTTTGCAACTCCCAGCTTGATTCAACTAGCCTATATGGAATCCACTTTAACTTTTGTTGTCCCTCTTTAGGCTACTGAAGCAGAATCCCTAATACTCAGATGTAATTACTGCCATTGGCTGATTATGATATAAGTGCTTGATTGGGGAATAGAAAGAATGGTTAGCTTTCTTAGATCAGTTCTATCATCGACAGTGAAGGCAAACCTTTGTAATCATACTGTCATCTACTTCTTGAGATCCTGATGTGCATTTATTCAGGTTTAGTTTTTTCTTTATTTCTTAGGGATTTCTACCAGCAATAAATTTCTCCCAGTCCTTTGATTTTCTGTTCATCCTATCTCCTTTGTTCTAAACCAACAATTGGAAATCTGGATTATTTCTTACCCTAAAACCTGCTATATAGATTAGATTCATATTTCAGTTAATCTCATACCTTTGAATTCACACCTAAACTGACAGAAAGTCTCATCTGCTCTGAATCTTAAAACAGCTTGGCAGGATTTCTCTGCACCTTTCATGTCTGAGAAAAAATTATCTCATTTAAAAAATATATTTATTTTCCTTCTTCCATATTTGAAATTTCTACACAAGCCACTGATTTTTTATAAACATAAATCACACCATGGTAGTGACCTAGTAAAAATGGTTCAACACTTTCCATTACACTTGAGCTAAAATCTGGACTTCTTTCCAGAGACTACAGGGACTTATGTGTCTTCTTCCTATCCACTGCTCAAAACTCTTCCACCACTTTCTCTTCAGTTATTTTCTCTTCCCATATTGACATTTTTTCTTTCTTTCCTTGTCTTTTAAGTTGAAGTACAGTTGATTTACGATATGCTGCCAATTTCGACAACATAGATAGGTGACCCAGTCCCTCTTTCTCTCCCTCTCTCTCTCTCTCTCTCTCTCTCTCTCTCTCTCTCTCTCACACACACACACACACACACACACACACACGCACACACACACACACGCACACACACACACACGTAGTATCCTGAACATGCTGAGAAGATGCTTACCTCAGGGCCTTTGCACATATTGTTTCTTCCACCTAGAGTGTACTTCCCTAGGATTTTTCATTAACTAATTTCATCACTACATTTAGATCTTTCTTCTAATAACATCTATGCTGAAAGGCATTTCCTGGGTTCTTGTCTCAGTTACTTATCCAAAAGAGCTCTTTAATGGTAAACCATATTTTTTCTCATCAATTCTCACTTATGAGGTATTACTTATAAAAATAACTTTTAGTTTCACATTTTGTTGCCTGTTCCTCCCAACCTTGGAATTTTAGCCAGTTATGGCAGGAACTTTTTGTGTGCCCAGCATTTGATCAATAAGCAGCACCTATCCATTGAGTCAATGCATGAACTAGTGAGGTAACTTTGCCACTTACATTAATTGACTTTTCCATTGAATGTAGATTCCTTGCCTCCTTAATGTAAGAGAGGTGGAGTGATTGCAAACAACTCCAGAGGCCATGCAAAAATGTAAAGCATGAAAGCACAATTAAGGGATGGTTATGATAACACAGTCTAGTGATGATGATACCTGATTTAAACCCTTGACAACTGACAGTTAGAACTTGCAGGTTGGACCATTGGGAACAGTTGGAGGTTGACTGGAATAAGCAGTTATCTTTAATCACTAGAGCAAATTTTGCAAGGGTGGGGGGACATAGAAAGATCACATTTTTAAAAGCACAAGTCTATTGCTTTATTAAAATCATATATTCATACATGTAAGATTCAGATAAGTGGTTACAAACACTGTCTTCACATTGGAATCAGGTAGGGAGTTTTCAAGCTGATCCCTGGATCCCAGCTCAACTAATATGTACACATACTGGTGCATTTTTAATAATATTTCAACATGATTTAATGTATAGCCAAGGATGAAGAAGTTAAAGAAACAATTGGGATGATATACTTGATCTAAATAAAAGATAGAATTTTACCCTATGATAACTTACACCGTCCCCTTTCAGTGAATTCAAAGGTATTGCATTAAAGCCCCCTAATTATAGAAGTTAGCCTCATCAAATTAAGTTCTATATTTCTACCATTACAATTCTATAGTTCTTTATAATTATAGAAGCAAATTCCATAATTTAGGTAAATTTTATAGAACAAGACTAGGGTTCAAATAGAAGTGCAGCTGCCAGCCAATGCCATAGCCATAGCAATGCAAAATCCAAACCATATCAGTGACCCACACCACAGCTCAGGGTACAGCTAGATTGTTAACACTCAGTAGGGCCAAGGATCGAAGCCACAACCTCATAGAAACTCTTTGGGTTTTTAACCCGCTGAGCCAAAATGGGAACTGTGTTTATTAACTCAAATAAAGGAAAAAACCCATTCTATGACTTCAGCCCTTACAACATTCTGTTGCGTTTAGGAAGCATGAAAAGAAAACATCTTTCTGAGAGACTCTGGTTTTGTCTTAAATTTTCATACATTCAGGAAATAGAAGGAAAAGGAAAAAATTATCATTATCAAGCATCCCACCATTAATTACATGTGGTTTAGAATTTAGTTTCTGGGATTCATGTGGATTAACACCGCTTGTGAAATCATTTAGCAAAGTTATTTTTCAAGTTATGAGCTAAAGCAAGGGAGAGGAGGAGAAAGATTCATTGTTCGTTCTCACTAAAGTATTCAGAGTTGTAAAAATGTCAATGCAGATTGCTGTGGAGAATGGTGCCTGAGAATTTTTCAGCCCCCCCTTACATATCACAGCACCTGATTCTATGTGAGGCTGAATTCCAAACTGTTGCCATCCTCTTCATTCTAAGAGGAAGCTGTCTGAGAAAATTATGAATATTATGAAAGAAGTTACTCATTAAATGTATAAAATCATTACAGTTCAAGTAGAACTACTGAAAATAATCACCATTATGCTTCACATAAGTAAGGATTAAGGATCCACGTATGGAGTTTTCTGGTGGATCAGTGTGTTAGTAACCTAGCATTGTCACATTGTCACTGTTATAGCTGTGGTCCCTGGCCTGGAAATTTTCACTGGCCATGTGCTCAACCAAAAACAAAACAAAAAAAAAGCCCAAACATACAAAAATGATCCATGAAGAATAGGGGGGGAGAAAGCCAAAAATTCCTAACCTCTATACAATCTTTTCTAAGAATATTAGTCAAACAGCATGATTCAGCTGAAAGTTCAGTGACATTCCAAGCAGTGTTGAGAAGGGACAAAAGTGCAATAGAGAAAAGTATATCCCCCTTGAATAAAACATTGTAAACCTGTTTTGCTAATTCTGGATAAACCAAAGCTATCATATTTCAATGTAAAACTAAATTAGAAAAACCTAAGAGAAGTCCTTTCAAACAAAGAAGATATTCATTTTGTTCCTTCTCACCTTTAACCTAACACTCATTTACCTAAATCCCTATAAATTTTCCTCTCAAAAATAGGTGTGCAAAATCCTTAAAGGTATATGGAGTGGGAGTATACTTTTTCTGCCAAATTCTACAACTCTAGTCTTGGAGAAGGAAAACAGGTTAAAAGCAAAGTATTATGTATGGACTTTTTAAACTCCCCCAATTAGCTAACACTCCACATATAAGTCTATCCTAAATCTTAGTTGTATTCTGAAATGAATCTGTAACTAAAGTCAGGGATGGTTTCAAGGCCTGCCTGACCTCTTAATACCTCACATGTCACCTGCTATCTTTAACAGAAAATTTCTGGGGTCTGTCTGTTTGCTATTTGGTCTTAATATGGCATTTCTTAGAGTCACTATTAATTGCTTTTTGTGTTCAAATGAGGAAATAGTAGGAAATCAAACAATATTACTCATAAATTTTTGATTTGTCAGAACGGTCAGATTTACTTACAAATAGTGGTTTCTTAGCTTTCTTGCAGATCCCAAAATAGGAGGATTTATACATGAACTGCTAACTTTGGGGGTTCACCCCTTAAGCATTCATCAAGAAGTCAATAAGGGCTGTCATTAAAACTGCCTCTGGGGGTAGTGACAAATGTCACATTCTAATAAACAGTGTCTTAACTTACGTGTTAATTATTAGATGTATACAGTGTCTCTTAGTAAATGTAAAACCACGTAGTACCTACTTTGACATTGTGAATAGTTCACAGGCAGATAAAAATCTATTCCATTTTTCTGTAATAAAAGATCTCTTCTCTTATTATCCTCACCTGGAATAGTGTTTCTCTCTTCTGAATGCCCACTGCAGTTTCTCTCTTCTTTTGTGATGCTTATTTCCTTTTATAACTTTTCTATTTATTTTTTATTTAATTTTATTAATTTTTTTCCATTATACCCAGCTGTACAGCATGGTGACCTGGTTACACATACATATATGGATTTGTCACAAGTGATTAGACATAGTTTGCAGTGCTATACAGTAGGATCTCCTTGCTTTTCCATCCAGAGGTAAGTGTCAGGGAACAACATTAGTATCAATTTCATTTACAGTGTCAATCTATAAATATTTTGGGTTCATAGTTAAAATGTAGTGACAAATTATTGAATAAATAGCTAAACAGTGATGTTAGACAGAGGGTTGTGAGTTGGTGGTTTTCCATGCAAATTGTATTTCACCTCATTTTCACTGGTAATTGAAGGTAATTTCATCTCATTAATGAAAATGCAAGTTTTAGGGAATCAGTTTTTAGACTCTGTAAGATCTAAGTGAACAGTTAGTTTGCATGAAATTATTTCAAATAGACATTAACATAGACCATATACAAAGATATGTTTAGTTGATTATTCTGGATAACTATTAACTCACATACTATTTCCTTTTTAAGACTTGCCTACGTTAGTTTGAAATAAGAGTCAAATCCTGGTATTTCTGGTCAGGTTCATAAGAATACTATTACCAATAACAACAAAAATATTACAATTTGCTTACCTCTTCCATATGATTAAACCAATCTTTCTTTCCCAAACACCATTCCCCTTTTATGCTTGACATTTTAAACAATGTTAATTATGACAGAAAAAATAAAGTCCCCCAAATCATGCCTTCCAGCATATAAATACTAATAATCAGTAGAAAAAAAGCAAAAGAAAACTCAAGGCCTTAGGAAATCTCTCTGAGACTAGGTGTCCCAATCTCCTTGCTGTAGGCTTTGGCCCAGAGTCAATTTGCTGGGAAGCCAAAAAAAAGTTGACTTTGGGCTCAGCTTACTTTATCAGTTCATGCTTGGACTATAGTAACTTTAGTTTCCTTGGGGGCATAACCAATAACCAGGATTCCAAATTTCCAGTGTATTCCTATTAGATGAATATGAAAATGGCTAAAATTTGATTACAATGACATTTTGTACTAGAGAAGACTACTACACAGCAGACTTCCTAGCCCAGATGCCAGTAAATATGAAGACTGTAAGCAGTGTCTGTAATTACTTCAAGGGCCAATCTGTAGCTGGGCTAGAAGAGAAAATCAGCAGGGCTCTGTCCAACCAAGGGAGAAATGACCCCAAGATGAACTCGTCCTGGTGGACAGCAGCGGATTAAAGAGTAACCATGCAGATAAGAGGCCAAGTAATACCAGAGAGAAGCACACAAATGATGGATGCAGATCAAAGCTTCCCTTCTTGTGCTGGGAGGTATCATAAGTCATATGCAGGGAAAAAATGATTAAAATATGAGGATTGGGTGTTTACCTAAAGTGAAAGTTCAACTAAGTTTTTATTTAAATAATTATTCTAAGTCCAAAATTACTCTCTCAATAAAAACCATATCTCACAAGTATATATGTAATTGTCTTGACATAATGACCCAGGTAATATGACGATTAAAGATACTGGATAGCCAGTCAGCACCAAGATGGTGGAGAAGTAAGAGGTCACACTTACCCTCTCCCACAAATACTTAAAAAAGAAAAAACATCTAAATATAAAACAACTTGGACAAAACATCATCTGAATGCTGAATTTAAACCTCCAAAAGCAACAAGAAACTCTTGACATAACTCGGTAGAACGACAGAAAAAAAGAGAGGGAGTGTAAAGAAATCAGGACGGCACCAGCACCCCAGAGAGGGGGTTGTGAGAAAGAAAATGAACCCACACTCTTGGAAGACACCTTACCAACAACCAACAGAACTAGAGTCACCCCAAATGCTGAGAAAAATGCAGCAGCTGGATTGAGAATGGCAAAGCGGAGTTAGGGATTCATACAGGTGAATTGAATACTGGCACAGACACCACAGACTGAGGCACTGGGTGGGGGCTGGGAGCTGAGACTTAGGCTCTGGATGTTAGTCCCTGGGAGATGGCTGGGGTCAGTGGTGTGGAGACAGCTAGAGAGCAGTGCATGACAGGTGAGAGGGAGACACTCTATGGGCTGTGGAGTGTAAAGCCAGGACAGAGGGAACCAGGGAAATCTGGTCCCACAGGGGCGGTAAGCCTCCACTGTTGGGGAGGAAGAGAGGGGGATGGGCTGACCGCCATAGGAAGCAACTTGAACTAGCATGGAGGTCACGGTGGCAGAGCCCATTCAGCACAGACAACAGTGGCAGTAGGTTGGAGCCAGTGGAAGCAGCTGCAGTGGAGGGCCAGAGCCTGTGTCAGCCCGTGGAGCCAGCCTCTGCAGTGGGGTAGAGCCTGCATCAACCCATGGAGCCAGCATCAGATGTGGGATGCAGCCTGTGCCAGACCACAGAGCCAGCATCTGTGGTGGGCTGGAGTTTGCACTAGCCTGTGGAGCCAGCATCAGTGGTGGGGCAGAGTTCACAGAGTCAGCATCTGCATGGGCCAGAGCCCTGCACCAGCCTGCAGAGCCAGGAGCCTGTGCCAACCCATGGAGCCAGCAACAGCAGTGGGGTGGAGCACGCACAAACCCACAGAGCCAGTATCTGCCATGGGGCAGGGCCCACGCCAGCCCATGGATACAGCATCTGTGGTGGGGTGGAGCCTGCACCAGCCTGTGGAACCAGTGACTGTGGTGGGGCACAGCCTACATGAGCCAGTGGAGCCAGCATCAGCGGTGGGGCAGAGCCTGCGTCAGCCCACAGAGTCAGTATCTGTGGTGAGGCAGAGTCCACACCAGCCCATGGAGCCAGGAGCCTGTGCCAAACTGTGGAGCCAGTGTCTGTTGTGGGGCAGAGCATGAGTCAGCCTGCAGATACAGAAACAGTGATGGGGTGTAGCTGGCACCAGCCTGCAGTGTCAAGGTCTGTAGTGGGGCAGAATCCTGTACCAGCCCAGCGGGACAGGAGCCTCCGCCAACCCATGGAGTGAGTATCAGCAGTGGGGAAGAGCCTGCACAGGCCAACAGACCCAGTGCCTGTGGTGGGACAGAGCATGAGTCAGCCTGCAGAGACAGAAACAGAGGTGGGGTGGAGCGGGTGCCACCCCACAGAGTCAAGGTCTGCAGTGGGGCCGAGCCCTGCACTAGCTCACAGAGACAGGAGCCTGTGCCAACCCATGAAGTGAGTATCAGCAGTGGGGAAGAGCCCACACAGGTCAACAGACACAGTCTCTGTTGTGGGGCAGAGCCTGTGACAGCCTGCAGAGCAAGGAGCCCACTCCAGCCCACGGAGACAGCTTCTGTGGTGAGGCAGAGCCCGTGGAAGCCCACACAGCCAGCAGAGGAGATGAGGTGGATCCAGCACAGAAGAGCACATGGAGACAGTGGGGGTGGCAGGGTGGATTGTGCGCAGGCCGCCAGCAGCCTGAGTATGGGCCAAGGGCATCAGGGGCCTAAGTTCCACATGGGGCCTGCAAAGTACCAGAGACTTCTCACTCCTGGGAACATACAAACCCTGTTGCTCCCAATGCTGAGGGCTTTGGGTAGTAGCAGATCTCTATCACTCCTCAATACCCTGCAATAAAGAACCATCTGTACTGCACCTCTTCTGTGGGCTAAGTGAGACAGGTTGCTTAATTCATGGACTACAGGTGGAGGGGGCTAACCATTACAGTTATCACTGGCTCTAGAATCGGCCATGGCCCACTTCCACTAGGAGTCCCTGAACAGGAACTCCATTTGGTTCCAATCACCTCAAAGGAGGACTTTGCAATCAAACAGTAGCTGTTGTGGCTCTCACACCCCTGGGAAATTATACTTACTGCAGCTGCTATTGCCAATTGCTCTGGATACCTGGTAGATCTGCCTAGAGCTCATGACCACTTTCCAGGGCCTGGCAAGTAGGAATATCCAGTGCCACCTTCCTGCAATTGAGAGCCCATAGACTAGACACCAACTGTTGACCTTAGCCAAATATTCATTCTCCCAGAAAACACTCAGAGTACCATTGAAATAACAGCCTTCTTATTCTGAAGAAGGAGACACCAAAATTTCAAACTCCCACACCAAAAATAAATAGTAACACCACCAACAAAAAAATACAAAGGTGTACTCCTGGTTAGCAGTAGCCTTACAAGACTACAGTGTGGCTTTCCCAAACTCACAGAAAAAGAAAAAACAAGCAAGATGAACAAGCTCCAAAACCATTCCCAGTTAAAAGAACATGACAAGTCATCTAAAGCAGTGAATAATGAAACAGACCTCTGCACTCTGACAGAAATGGAGTTCAGAAGGGAGGTAATGAAAATACTTGAGGAATTAAGGCTGAATATCCAGGAATTAAGCAAAGATGCAAACAGCAATGCAGATTCCCTTAAAAAGGAATGAGAAAACATAAGGAGGAGTCAAGAAAAGCTAGAAAACTCATGTGCAGATATACAAACTGAGCTAATGGCAATAAAGAAAAGTTTGAATAATGCAGAGGAACGAATTAGTAAGGTGGAAGATAAAATAATGGAAATCATGCAATCAGGACAGCAGAAATAAAACTAAATGAAAAAACATTGAAAGCCATATAAGAGATCTATGGGATAATATAAAGCAGCCCAATTTACACATGATAGGAATTCCAGAAGGAGAAGAAAAAGAAAAGGAGATTGAAAATATATTTGAAGAAATTATGTCTGAAAACTTTCCAAATCCGAAAGAATCTGACATCAAGATACAGGAAGCACAGAGGGCTCAAAACAAGCTGAACCCAAACACACCCCCACCAAGGCATATTCTATTAAAAACGGCAAGAATTAAAGATAAAGAGAGGATCCTAAAGACAGCAAGAGAAAAGCAAAGCGCTGATTATAAGGAATGCCCCATAAGTCTGTCAGCTTATTTATCTACAGAAACACTAAAGGCTAGAAAGGAATGGCAAGATATATTTAAAGTACTGAAAGGAAAAGTTTTACAACCTATCATACTCTACCCAGCAAGAATATCATTTAAAATAAAGAATTTCCCCAAGAAACAAAAGCTAAAAGAGTACAGCAATACTAAAGCTTTTCTAAAAAAACGCTGAAAATGTTCCTATAAAAAAAAGAAAGAAAAATAAAAATTAAGAATTAGAAAGGAGAAAACCACAAATGCAAAGCAATCATTGGAATAACCTGGTAAACAGATCTAAACTTGAAGATGCTAAAATAAATAAATAAATTAATTAAATTAATTAAATTTAATTAAATTAAAAAAGACAACAAAATCATACATTTTGGGGATGGAAAGTAGGAAAGCATAGACTATTCCTTTTTTCTGTTTTTTAAACTCTCAAGAAAACTTTTATTTATTTATTTATTTATTTATTTATTTATTTATTTATTCATGATGTGTTTAAGCCTATATGGTTATCAGGCCACAGCAAGGAGATATAGGAAGGTGCTAACATACTTAAAAAACAGGGCAACAACAAACCAAAATGGGACATCACATCCACAAATACTGAAAAGAAAAGAACTCAAGTATAAAACAATTGGAAACTATTTATACAAAAAAAGAAAAGAAGAAAAGAGAAACGTAGAATCAACAGGAAAACAAGTTCTAAAATGGTAATCAATACATATCTATCAATAATCACCTTAAATGTCAATGATCTGAATATTCTAATCAAAAGACACAGAGTGGCAAATTGGATAAAAACAAAAACCTACAATCTGCTGCCTCCAAGAGAATCATCTTAGGCCAAAGGACACAGACAAACTGAAAGTGAGGGGATGGGGAAGACATTTCATGGCAATGGGCAAGAAAGTAAAGCAGGAGTGGCAATACTCATATCAGACAAAATGGACTTTTAGATGAAAGCCATAAAGAAAGACAAAGAAGGAAACTACTGAATGGTTAAAGGAGCCATTCAAGAAAAGGATATTACAATCATTAATATTTATGCCCTTATATAGGAGCACCCAAGTACCTACAACAAGAACTATCAGACATAAAAGAAGAAGTAGATGGCAATATAAAAGCTGTAGGAGACTTTAACATTCCACTCACATAAATGTACAGATCCTCTAGGCAGGAAATCAGTAAGGCAGCAGAGATCCTAAATGACACAATAGAAAATTTAGACCTAACTGATATTTTTAGGTAATTACATCCAAAAAAATCAGAATATACATTCTTCTCAAGTACACATGGAACATTCTCAAGGATGGATCACATACTGGGGCACAAATATAACCTCAAGAAATTTACGAGTGTAGAAATTGTTCTAAGTATCTACTCTGACCACAAAGGCATGAAACTAGAAATCAAAAACAGGAAAGGAAATGAGAAAAATCACAGTACATTGAGACTAAACAACATGCTACTAAAGAATGAATGGGTCAATTAGTAAATAAAGAAGGAAATTAAAAAATACCTTGAGACAAATGAGAATGAAGACACAACCAATGCAAATCTATGGTATGCTGCAAAAGCAGTGCTCAGAGGGAAGTTCATAGCATTACAGGACTTCCTCAAATAAAAAAGAAGAAAAAATCTCAGAATCAACAACCTAACCCATTACCTAAATGAATTAGAAGAAGAAAAAAAACACCCTAAAGTCAGCAGAAGGAAGGAAATCATTAAGATCAGAGCGGAAATCAATAAAATAGAGATTCAAAAACAATAGGAAAAAAATCAATAAAACCAAGAGCTGGTTCTTTGAAAATGTAGATAAAATTGGCAAACCTCTGTCTAGACTCACCAAGAAGAGGAGAGAAAAAACCCAAATAAACAAAATAAGGACTGAAAAAAGGAGAAATCACAACGGACATTATAGAAATGCAAAAAAAAAAAACCGTAAGAGAATACTATGAACAATTGTATACCAACAAATTTGACAACCTAGAAGAAATGAACAAAGTTTTGAGACTTATGCCCAAAACTGAATCAAGCAGAAATAAAATCAACTGAACAGACCACACTAGAAATGAAATTGAATATGTCATCCAAACACTCCCAGCAAATAAAAGTCCAGGACCAGATGGCTTCACAGGTGAATTCTACCAAATATACAAAGAGGAACTGAAACACATCCTCCTTAAGCTTTTCCAAATTGTTGAAGAACAAACACTCCCAAAGACAATCTATAATGCCAACATTACCTCAATTCCAAAACCAGACAAACACACCTCGAAAAAAGAGAAATATAGGCCAATATCTTTGAGTAATATAGATGCCAAATTTCTCAATAAAATTTTAAGCAACCAAATCCACGAACATGTCAAAAAGATTACACATTATGACCAGGTAGGATTCATCCCAGGTGCACAAGGATGGTTCATTATACACAAATCAATTAATGTCATATACCACATTAACAAAAAAAAGTCAAAACCACATGATCATCTCAATAGACCCAGAAAAAGCATATGACAAAGTACCAGCATCCATTCATGGTTAAAACTCTTACCAAAGTGGGAATACAGAGAACATTCCTTAACATAATAAAGGCCTTATATGAAAAAACCACAGCAAATATAATACTCAATGGAGAAAAGCTGAAAGCCTTCCCACTAAAATCTGTAACAAGACAAGGATGCACTGTCATTCAACATAGTATTGGAAGTCCTAGCTACAACAATCAGAGAAACAGAAGCAATGAAAGACATCCAAATAGGAAGAGAAGAGGTAAAACTGTCACTCTATGCAGATGACATGATACTGTATATAGAAAACCCCAAAGACTCAACACCAAAATTACTTGAACTGATCAACAAATTCAGCAAAGAAGCAGGATATAAGGTTAACTTTCAGAAATCATTTGAATTTCTATATAGTAACAGTGAAATATTAGAAAATGAATACCAAAATATTTTACCTTTTAAAATAGCAGCCCCAAAACATCAAATACCTGGGAATAAACTTGACCAAGGAGGTGAAAGACTTATACAAAGAGAACTACAAAACATTAATCAAGGAGATCAAAGATACAAAGACATGGAAAGATAATCCATGCTTATGGCCCAGAAAATAGATATTGTAAAACTGGCCATTCTGCTCAAAGTAATCTGCAAATTCACTGCAATCCCTAACAAATTACCCATGATATTCTTCACAGATCTAGAAAAAACAATCCAAAAATTTATATGGAACAACAAAAGACCCAGAGTCACAAAAGCAATTCAAAGAACAAAAATCAAGCAGGAGTCATAACTCTCCCAGACTTCGGCCCTATCACAGGGCCACAGTAATCAAGACAGTGTGGTACTGATATCAATACAGACATACAGACCAATGGAACAGAATGGAGAACCCAGAAATAAATCCAGGTGCCTGCACTCAATTGAACCTTAACAAAGGAGGCAAATACATAAAATGGGAAAAAGACTGTTCAGTAAGTATTGCTGGGAAACCTAGACAGCTGCATGCAAATCAATGAAGCTAGAACACCAGCTCTCACAACATCCACAAAAATAAATTCAAAATGGCTTAAAGTCTTAAATATAAGACAAGACACTATTAAACTCCTGGAAGAAAACACTGGCAAAACGTTTTCTGATATCATCCTTACAAATGCTTTCTCAGGTCAGTCTCCCAAAGCAACAGAAATAAAAGCACATGTAAACCAATGGGACCTAATCAAACTGACAAGGTTTTGCACAGCAAAGGAAACCAAAAAGAAAATGAAAAGACAACTTACAGAATGGGAGAAAATTGGGTCAAATGATGCAGCTGACAAAGGCTTATCTCAAATATATACAAACAACTTATGTATCTCAACAGCAAAAAAAAAAACACCATTGAAAAATGGTTAAAACACATAAATAGATGGTTCTCCAAAGAAGAGATGCAGATGGCCAACAAGCACATGAAAAAATGCACAGCATCAATTATTTTTAGAGAAATGCAAATCAAAGCTACCGTGAGATAGCACCTTACACCAGTTACAATGGCCATCATTAACAAGTACAGGAACAACTAATGCTGGAGTGCGTGTGGAGAAAAGGGAGCCCTCCTGCACTTTTGGTAGGGATGTAAGCTGGTACAACCACTATGGAAAACAGTATGGAAGTACCTTATAAAAGTATACATAGGACTACCATATGACCCAGCAATCCCACTCTTGGTCATATATCTGGACAAAACTTTCCTTGAAAATGTCTCTTGTACAAGCATATTCATTGCTGCAGTATTCACGAGAGCCAAGACGTGGAAACAACACAAATTTCCATCGACAGATGATTGGATTATGAAGATGTCATATACATACACAATGGAATACTACTCAGCCATAAAAATAGAACAAAATAATTCCATTTGCAGCAACATGGATGGAATTAGAGACCATCATACTGAGTGAAGCAAATCAGAAGGACAAAGATAGATACCATATGATATCACTTATAACTAGAATCTAATATACCGCACATACAAGCCTTTCTACAGAAAAGAATATCATGAATTTGGAGAATGGACTTGTGGTTTCCAAGAGGGTGGAGGAGGTAGTGGGAGTATATGGAAATCTGGGGTTAACTATTGCCTCTGGGATGGGAAAGCAAGTAGATCCAGTTGCATAGCACTGGGAGCTATATCTTACCACATGTGATGGATCCATATATGCACATGTAACCAGGTCACCATGCGGTGCAGTTGGAAAATTTGACAGAAATCTGTTAACCAGCTATAATGGAAAAATAAATAAAAAAGAAATTATAAAAATAAAGATATTGGTCATTAACAGTTTTCTGAAAAGACAAGATGTAAATGTACTCTATATATGCACACAACAATTACCATAAACTTGCGAGGAATAAAGAATAGCACTTTATATTTGTCAGGTGGGCAAAGATCCTAGTGATTAGCAAAAAAACAAAAAACAAAAAGACAGGTCATGTAAATTCTTTAATTTGTCAATTCAAAAATGCTTTTATGTTTATCTGGTTTATTGATATGGGTGAAAATAACCTATAGTGTTATAATTATCTCACATTGTGTGACACTTAACCTTAAATACATGCTACTATCAAATCCTTCATTAAATATGTGGATTGGAAGCAATTACATTATTTTTGACTTTTGCCTTTTTAGGGCCACACCAGAGGCATATGGAATTCCCAGGCTAGGGGTTGAATCCAAGCTGAACCTGCTGACCTATGTCACAGCCATAAGAATGCAGGATCCTAGCTGCATCTGCAGGGCATTGTGAGATCCCTACCCCATTGAGCAGGGCCAGGGTTTGAACCATCATACTCACAGATACTAGTCAGGTTTGTTAACCACTGAGCCACCATTGGAACACCCAGAAATTACGTTTCAATATATAGGGAAGAAACTGTGTTTCCTACCTAAGGATATTATGTTGGTTTCATTATAAAATTTGAATCTTCTCATTAATCTATAATAACTGATACATCACAGTGATCTCATGAATGGTTTTTATAATCAACTTCAATATTACATACTCGGTATACATGCCTTTGGTAAGTGCAGTTCTCTCCAAATTTTTTAAAATTCAGTTGAACAAACAGAATTAGTTTGACAATAGATTCAGTATAAAAACATACTTTAAAATCTTTTTTTTATCTTATCTCTGCTCAGATGAACAGGACTCCTGTGGAAGAGCAAAGCACTTACAGAAAATTTAAAAACCTACTTTTTCACAATTTCTTTACACTTTATGGCTGTAAAGTGCATATATTTGCAGCTCTATTAGTTTGACAGCTAATAGCATCTGTGGAGTATTTATTAGAGCCCAGCCACTAGCGAACTATTTTTAAATGGATACACATGTTTATTACCAAGGAAAAACAAAGCTTAACACTTACAATATCTCTGAGCTAGAGATATAATAATTTATTACTTAGAGATGAAAAGACTGGATTTTGTGGAAATTGGATAATTTCTTCCAAGAACATAGAGCTAGGTCTTGAGTTAAATTATTATTTTCTTAGCTACTTCTGGGCCGGTTCTGCAAACAATTAGAATCATATGGGTATAGATGTTTAATGGGTAATTATGTTTCAGGTATTTTTCAAAATTCCTGTATATATATGCATATACATATATTCATTATACATAACTACACAATACATACACACATGTATACACAATACGTACACACACATATCCTTATTATATGTATGTATGCATTGCACATAATATGTATATGAAATATATACATTTGTGTATATTCCAAGCTAAAAGTATGGAGCCTGGAACTAAGGTTAAGAGTGTGATAGCAGAGGATATGATCAAATGTGGTCAGAATCATTACTTGATTTTCTTGCATCATGCAATTCCAAGTCATCGCACTTCCCTAAAGTTGAAATGTTTTATATGAACTAAATTCATAAAACTGTCAGCTTTTAAGAAAAGGGATCTCACACGGAGTTCCCTGGTTGTTTAGTGGTTAGAACTCAACACTTTCACTGCTGCTGCCCAAGTTCAATCCATGATCTGGTACCTGAGATCCCACATCAAGCTTCTGCTACTCACTCTGGACAAAAAAAACAAAACAAATAAACAAAACCCCCCAAAAAGTAAAGGGTCTCCAAAAACTTTTAAACTACTGTTGCAAATTTCTTTTATGATCATTTCAATAGCAAGAATTCTTTTATCTTCCCCTCTTCTCCTCCTCATTCTACTCCTAATTCTTCTTCTTCCTCATGTAGAAAAACTGGACTCAAGATATAGTGAAGGAAATATTTGGTTACGGGAGGTAGTGGGAATCAAGGAGGGAATCAAGGATGACAAAAATTTCTGAAATGTGAACACAGATAAAAGATGGTTTTAAATGACATTGGAGGCAAAGCTTTCACAGGTCACTTCAGACTCCTCCCATATACCCCCAAACATATCTTTGTAAAGTGAATGGAGATTGGTGAGAGTATGAAAATGATCTTTGCAGCTGCCTGGCTGTCAAAACAAAACACCCTCTTCTGTATGTGACTGATATATATATCTCACCTCAGTGGAACATGCCAATTGGTTGTGGCTGTAGAAAGGGAAGGACAAAACAAGTTATCTCATTGCTCTGCTGTGCCTGGCTGAGGTCAAGTGAGAGAAAAGGGACAGAAAAGCAGGTCTTATCTGCATCTTCAAATCTAATCTTACCTGCAACAGAGCAGGTAATATTAACATCTGCATCCTTTGTATAGTCTTTCCTTAATTCAGTATCTAGAAGATGAATGATTCCATGCCGTTTTGACCTCCAACAACAGTGAAGCCAGGAATATCTCAAAACTTTAAACCTTTAGCAGAATTAACAGTTGTTATTACTGCCATAACTTCCACTGTAACATTTATTGAATAACTACTCTGTGCCAGGCTAACTTTTTCAAGGCATGTCATAAAAAATTCTAATCAGATATTTAACTGAAGATAATTTAATGGAAAGACAAAATACAAGCAACAATAAAAGAAATCAGTCAAGAAGCTGAAGCAGTTGGAGGCCAATTGCATAAGGGAATTTCCATCCTTGTTGCAAACCAATTTGGGCAGAGGCTACTGTCAGAAATCCAGTGATAGCTAGAACCAGGAATAACATCACCGGCCACCTTCTTCTCAACATACACCTCAGCAGGAGTCTTCCTTGCTAGTCAGCAGACCCTCTAGCCCTATCATTGTGAAATTGGGAGAAAATGCAAAAAAATTGGGCTGCTTTTTTTCTTCCTCCCCCCTCTGACATGCTCCTGATTTCTCCCATTGTCCAAAGTTAGATGGATAGTAGGCACCCAAGAAGCTCTGTTGATGGACTCTAAGGATTAAACTCCAGGTAGAGAAAGAAAGTACAGAAGAAAAGACAAAAGCTCTGAGTCGGGAAGGGTGACAAAGGCAGAATATCCACCACATTTATATTATCTGTATATCCACAGTGTTCTCTTTGCTATGTATTATTATACCTCTTTAAAAAAATAAAGATCAAGGCTCAGATTCAGGAAATAACATAATTAGCCTAAATTCCAAAAAAGTTAATTGATTTTTCCAATATTTATTCTATAAAGGATGCACTATTCTATTTGCCTATAGTAAACAAGATAACAATATTTCCCCCAAAGATTCAAATTATCAAGATATTCAGACATAAATTAAAATAAGGATTGAATCCCATTTACTCATCACTTCAGGAGATTTCATTCTCAGCTGACATTAGGGAGGGGCAAAAAATATGTCCTCAATGAGCCAAAGTTTCAAAAAGAATGAAACAACTATTAACCCCAGACGCCGCTACAGATCTCTATTGGATCAATAATATTTTAAGAGTGGTAAGTCTGTCCCCATGTGACCTGACCCTAGAACTGTGTAATTAATACTACACAGGTTAATCTGTAATTAAACTGGAAGTGTTTTGAAAAAAGAATAAAACAGTAATTGTTGTTTATAGTCTGAATGACTTTCTGCTAGAAATAATGAACCATAGGGATCTTATACCTCTGTGACAAATTTGTTATAAACTCAAGGTTCTTCATATCTGTGCTGTCATTGGGAAGTTACTCTTCTTTCTCAGGTAGGATTTGGCATTTTTAAAATATATTTTGAAATTTAGAGAGAAAATTTTAATGAACAAAAATGAAATAATGGCCCAAAACATATTCTGATGAATTAGCAAATGTCTTGATTTAAATTCTGCCATTCTTCTGGAGTGAAGATATTTACAGTTATATAGTGGAATAGGATCAGTATGAAAGAGAAGTAGACCAAAGGCCACCTGCCAGAGCCCCAAGGTGAAGGTGAATGTGAAGGAGGCAGAGCCTGTTAGTCCTCAGAGCCACTTCTTCCCACTTACTAATGCTTCTTTCTGAATCCTCCTTTCTCAGTTATGTAGGACATTGTGTTCTGTTTTTTGTCAAGGAAGGTTATTACCATTAAGAACTCATTTAAACACTCTGTTATGTTTGTTGCTTTCAGTGCCTCATTCCTCACAGTAAAAAGGGGTTGAAATATTAATTATTTTGGCTCTTATTTATGTGATAAATATAACATTAAAAATACACCAGAAGAATGAAAATAATATTTACTTATTATGATAATTGCATGATTTAAAATAGAAAACTACAGAATGATTGTGATTTCATTGATGTACATGATTTGTTTTGCATTTTGTCATCCTGCTTAATAAGTCCAAAGTCCTCATGTGCAGAATGAGATAATGGAAGGTGACAAGAAAGCAGGAGTGGTTCACTTACAAAGTGCCTTACAAAGTGACCTGCGTCCATCCAAGGCACTACAGCTATTAAAAATAGTCAGTATAACACTGACATAGCTGGTTATGTACTATTGAAGGAAAATGTAGATTTTTTACCATGATGGTATTTATGTCATTTTTATCCTGCACAGAGAGGTACTTTATGATTTCTTGTATACTGCCTCATTTGGATGGGTAATGTCAGTATTATTATCAATATGATGTTTTACATGTTTTAAAGAACTTTAATTCTCATTATGAAGTTTTTCCTTAGGTTGTGCATAAATTAACATGAAGTATATTTACAAAAAAACTTTAAGATTTGGGGATATATATAACAAAATTAAAAAATATAATTTTCAGCAGCTATTCAAACAGGAAGATCTTCTATACATTATTTTTACCCTAATCAGCATCCTCCATTAAACATTTAATGTGGTGAAAATGTGTAAACATATAGATACACACGTATATATTGTTTATGTACTGCATGCTTATTTTTAAACAGAAGACATTGGTTTATTTTTGTGACCTATGGGCCAACTATTGTCTCAAGAATTCTCTGTATTATGTAAGCCCAAGCCTATCCTGAGCTGAGTTTAAAAACTTAAGTAAGAATTGGCACATAAGGGCAACCCTAGATATCCAATGTGGGGAATATGTTTATGCACCATAGGGTGAGGGACCCACTTTAAAATGACCTTGAGTTTAGAGGGGCAGGTAGACAGACTCTGGTTCTATAAGGATCTGTTCATGTATCAGTTTCACTTCCTTTTACTTCATTCAGCTTTGAAAGCACCTGAGCTTCAATGACTGACACTGTAGACACAACATCAAAAGATATATTGAGAAACAAAAGACATAATTTCATAGAAAATCAATATTTAAGTGGACTGTAACAGAGCTAATTATGATAATGATATTTGCATGAAAGAAAAGTTTTTCAAATATGAAAAGATTTGCAGAAAAGCATTTAAAATATGACTGCTTTTGTCTTAAGGAACTCTATATTAATTTAGATATTGAAAACATCAATTGCATGCTTACTGGGCTCTTTTCTTTCTCTCTTTTTTTATGGCTGTACCAGTGTCATATGGAAGTTCTTAAGCCAGGAATTGAATCTCAGCTGCAGTTGCAACCAAAAAGACAGCTGTACTAATGCCAGATCCTTTACACCACTGCCCAGAGCTAGGATATTATGCACATCTCTACAGCAAGCTGAGCTTCTGCAGTCAGATTCTTAACTCACTGAGGCACAGCAGAGACTCCTAAGCTATTTCTTTATGCCATGTGTATTTAAGGGTTTGAGAGAAGTTAGTATCAGATGACATGATGTGAGTAGCCCCAAGATAACAAAAAGCAAACGCATGTTTATTTCCTTTACTTTAGAACTCATTCAAACCTAAGCAAACATTGTTAAAGGACAACTACACAGCAGTGACTGACTTTATTATTCTGGGATGGGCGGATTGAGCAGAGTTGTAGCCTGGCCTTTTAGTGGTATTCCTAATCATCTACCTTGTCACAGTAATTGGCAGTGCCAGTATCATTTTGTTAATGTGAAGGGACTCAAATCTTCACACTCCAATGAACTTGTTGCTCAGCCATATCTCCTTCATAGGTCTGTGTTACACCACTAGTGTCTCTCCTCAGATGCTGGCTCATTTCTTATACAAGATGAAGAATCATTTCCTTTCTTGCTTGCTTTATACAGTTCCACTTTTTCAAGGCCCTTGTGATCACAGATGATGGCTTAGGCAGATCATAGATGATATGCTCACAGTGATGGCTTATGACCATGACATTTGCAAACACTTGTTCTATTGGAGCAAAATGTCCCCAAGTGTCTGCCTCTCTCTCATTGCTACCCCTTATAGTCATGGCTTTGCAAATGGTCTAGCACAGACTGTCCTGATGCCACATCTCTCTTCCTGTGGACCCAATGAAATCAAGATCTTTTACTCTGCTGATTCACCTGTCTTTGTCCTGGCCTGCTCAGATACTTGTGTCAAATATAATGCCATGTTTGTGGTGGCTTGTTTCAAATTCATCTGTTCTCTTACCATCATGCTCATCTTCTACATCTTTATTTTCACAGATATTTTGTGTATCTGCTCTGATGAGGGGAGGCACAAGGCTTTTTTCACCTGTGGGAACAATCTCAAGGCTGTCACTATTTCTTTTAGGGAGTCACTGTTCTCTGTGTCTGAGACCCCCTTCTGAGGCATCTATAGAATAAGGTAAAATTGTATGTGTTTTCTATATCTTTATGAGTCCCATGTTAAACCCTTTGATCTATAGCCTTGGGAACAAAGATGTTAAAAATGTTAAAAAAATAATAAGGAGAGTGATTCAAGAGAAATTTTTTTTGCCAAATAAGGTAGTTATTTTAATCACAGGTGTGTAACAAATGAACAAATTATTTTATATCATTGAGGATTTTTTGTCTCTTGCAAATAACCTGCGAGACTTTGAAAAAAGTGTCAAATTGTTAGCTGCAAGGTTTCATTGATTTAAAAAAAAAAGCACCACATAGAAATTCAAACACAAGACAAGACAGCACTGTTATTGCTCTGTAAATCAATAAAGGATTGATAATTCTATCCACAGCACTCACAGTGACCACCAAATGATGCTATAGCAAAGGAAATTTGTTGGACTTTTAGGGCTTAATTAATTCCAATTTTTTTCCAGAAACCTGTCAACCATAGCATGTACTTTCTCTTTGTTATTTTGCATTCTTTGTTTTCCCTCTATTCAAATCATACAGAAATGAAGATATTTGAAAATCTCAGTTGATTACTCCAAGTGTTATCTTTAGATGATAAAAGTGGTACAAAAGATTTCATATTCATAAATCTTTTGATGGAAATTCCAAGTTTCCTACAGACTTCTTAAATTACTAAAAAAAGGTAAACCAGTTCAGCCCAAGTCACCTGGTGAGTGACTGCCACTAAGGGAGGGGAGGTGCCTGGTGCCAGTGCATGGAGTATGAGGCCAGCCTGCGAGAACATTGCCATGGCTAAAGCACCAAAGGCAAAGAATGTGGGACAGGAAATAAAAGGCATTCATCCATATAGTAGAAAAGCAGCTCAGCCTACAAGAGAGGTCCACAAGGAAGACTAAAAGCAAAAATTTAAAAATGAAAAGGCACTGCGTCTCAACATTATTGGTGAAAAACTGCAGTGCTTTCAAAATCACCTTGGTCCCCCAAAAGTGTGGTATTTAAAGAGAGCTGCTTGCAACTTAATTGAAAGAAATATGAGTCAGTTCAACAATGAACTGGAGCAGATAGAACTGCAAAACGGCATCAGGGCCAGGCAGGAGAGGTGGCACTGCATACAGGAGTTGGCCATCAGGCAGAAGGTGCAACATTAATGGCAGCTGTTCCAGGGTTACGGTCTCAAGATTCCAAATATTTTTAAATGCAAGTAATATGAATATTTTCAGGGAATGAGATTTTGATCTGAAGGAATTGCCAAACATTAAAATAAGGGAGATTTGTGCTAATGATGCAGATCCTAAGAAAGAAGTGCAAGCAGATAACAGATCCAGACACTGAGACTTCAGGGAGCTGGAAATGAAAGATGATTCCAGTGACAGTGACATGGACCAGAAGATTACCGCAGTGGAATGATTGTCCTTTCTTCAGCTGCAGATGATTGGAGAGCCTCAGGTTACACTTGAATTGATGATGGGATATAGTTGTCTAGATACAAGAATTGCTTATTAGCTCAGTCTCTTAAATGATGAGAATCCATTTGCAGTTTCAAAAACCAGTATTATGATATTTACTTAAAAAACCATTGCTTTTCATATACATCAGGATGTTGGACTAGGTGGGAGAGATCTCTCTGAATCACTGAGCTGGGTGAACAATATGAATGAGGACAAATATTTCATAGTTTTCCCCTCACAATTGCTTGGAATAACCTAATCTCAAATGTGGGGCTATGGCTGCAGTTGCTAAAAGTTACTGTGGATACCTCTAGAGCAGTAGTGATATCAGAATTGACTTTTAGTAATGAGGTTTCACTATTCTTCTTCTTACATTAATCTATTTTCTTTCCTTATAAAATGGGGACTATGTGACATAGAATTTATATGCACATATGGGTTGTACATTGCTTTTATCACCTTTGTGCTAGAATTAGGTAAATTGTTAAAAACAAAGTAAAACAGAGTCCTTGTTATGTAGAGCTCCTGTGCTTAATCTGTTATTTTGATAGAGGGGATGAATGGTTTCAGGAGAACTCTTTGGTTTGTATATTATTTTTTACTTTCTCATTGTGAAAAATCATAGGGCTTTTTGTGGATAAAGAACTAAAGATTACAGAAAAGTAGTTCCTTCAGTCCTGTAATATTTTTCTGCTAAGAGATAAATTAAATTGACAAATAACTCAGTATTTCCAGTATCACTAAAAACCATGGATGTGGAGAATGTTAAATGGAGGTATATTTTTGCCTATTTTCTAAAGAAAGCAATGCAAGTGCATTTGAATATTTTCAATGAAAAATGTTTTATGAGGTAACTGAGTATCATCTAAAACCTAACAGCTTTTAAATTTGGAACACTAAAAACAAAAATTTCTATAATTTTAAAAAGAAAATGTAAACAAATATGCATCTCTATCATAAAACTCATGGTTTTAATTTTTTTGGCAGTAATCTTTACAACACACAGTCAAAAAAAAAGAAACTAAATATGAAGAACACTGGTATAAACATAACTAATAACTAATATCTTCACAAAATTCTACTTTTGTTTCAGATATTTTAGAAAAACAGATGTTGCTCACTCATTTTTCCATGATACCTTGCTGCTCTTTTGTGGAACCTCCTTCCTGAGTCATACAACTTGAGGAAGCCTATGGTACAGAAGAAATGGGAATTGAGCAGAACACAGGGGTACTAGTTACACCTGGTGTATTTCATTTTTTCAGATCTTCAGTATCCTTACATGTTTTATTGTTTCATATATAAAATCAGAATGATTGTGGATTTGTCTAATGCTTGTTGTATTTTTTTCTTTAAATATTGTGGCTATATTTTTAGGTAAAATGAAATAACTTACTAGAATTATCATTTATAGTGTCTATCACTTCAATGACGTTTAATGTCTAAAACACAATTCTGTATGGCATTTCTATATCTTTAGCAGTGTTTTTGTTTTCAGTTATTTATGTCTGCTATGTATGTTTCTATTCTTTTTTTCCATTTTTAAAAAGCTTATTGTAGTTGATTTACAATGTAGTGATAATTTCTGCTGTACAACAGAGTAATTCAGTTATACATATACGCACATCCATTCTTTTTTCAGATTCATTTCCCATATAGATTGTCATGGAATTTTTTTTCTTTTTTGCATTATAGCTGGTTTACAGATTTCTGTCAGATTTTCCAACTGCACTGCGTGGTGACCCGATTACATGTACATATATGGATTTGTCACATGTAATTAGTTATAGTTCCCCGTGCATTACAGTTGGAGCTCCTTGCTATTCCATCATTAAAGCACTAGTTATCCCCAATCCCTCCAAAACCTCCCCCACCCCTCCCCTGCCCCCTTGGCAACCACAAGTCTGTTCCCCAAGTTCGTGATTTCTTTTCTGTTGAGATGTTCATTTGTGCAATGTTTTAGACTCCAGTTATAAGAGATTTCATATGACATGTCTTTCTCCTTCTGACTTGCTTCACTCAGTAGGAGGGCTACTAATTCCATCCATGTTGCTGCGAATGACATTACTTTATCCTTTTTTATGGCTGAATAGAATTCCATCGTGTATATATACCACATCTTCCTAATCCAGTCATCTTTCGATGGACATTTGGGTTGTTTCCATGTCTTGGCTATTGTGAATAGTGCTGCAGTGAACATGCGTGTGCAAGTGTCTTTCTTCAGGAAATTTTTGCCTGGATATATGCCCAAGAGTGGGATTGCTGGGTCATATGGTAATTCTATGTAGAGTTTTCTAAGGTACCTCCACACTGTCTTCCATAATGGCTGCACCAGCTTACATTCCCACCAACAATGCAGGAGGGTTCCCTTTTCTCCACACCCCCTCCAGCATTTGTTGTTTGTGGACTTGTTAATGATGGCCATTCTGACTGGTGTGAGTTGGTATCTCATGGTAGTTTTGATTTGCATTTCTCTAATTATCAGAGATGTTGAGCATTTTTTCATGTGCTTGTTGGCCATCTGTTTATCTTCTTTGGAGAAATGTCTATTCAGGTCCATTGCCCATTTTTCAATGGGGTTGTTGGTTTTTTTGCAGTTGAGCTG
>PVHT020000207.1:31629-71333 GCA_004024745.2 Catagonus wagneri
ATGTGGTTTTTAACTTTTCTTTTGTTTATGTGGCTTATGACGTTGATTGATTTGCGTACATTGAACCGTCCTTGTGCACCTGGGATGAATCCCACCTGATCATGGTGTATGATTTTTTTGATATGCTGTTGGATTCTGTTGGCTAAAATTTTGTTGAGAATTTTTGCATCTATATTCATCAAAGATATTGGCCTATAGTTCTCTTTTTTTGTGGTGTCTTGGTCTGGATTTGGAAATAAGGTGATGTTGGCATCATAGAATGTCTTTGGGAGTGTTCGTTCTTCTTCAACTGTTTGGAAAAGCTTAAGGAGGATGGGTATGAATTCTTTGTATGTTTGGTAGAATTCACCTGTGAAGCCATCTGGTCCTGGACTTTTATTTGTAGGGTGTGTTTTGATGACATACTCCATTTCATTTCTAGTGATTGGTCTGTTCAGTTGATTTATTTCTTGTTGATTCAGTTTTGGGAGGGTGTAGGTCTCTAAAAATTTGTCCATTTCTTCTAGATTATCAAATTTGTTGGCATATAATTGTTTATAATATTCTGTCATGGTTTTTTGTATTTCTGTAATATCTGTTTTAATAGGCGGCAAGATGGCGGAGGAGTAAGAGGTCACGCTCACCCTCTCCCACAAATACATCAAAAAACGCATCTAAATATAAAACAAGTTGGAGAAATCATCATCTGAATGCTGATTAATTTAAACCTCCAAAAACTGCAAGAAACCCTTGAAATAACTGGGTAGAACAACAGAAGAAAAAAAAAGGTGAGAGAGAGAAAAGCAATTAGGACAGTAACCAGCACCCCAGGGAGGGAGCTGTGAAAAAGAAAAGTTTCCTGGAAAGAAACCTAAACAACAATCAGCGGATCAATGACCAACAGAACTAGAGAGACATCAAAGCCTGAGAAAAATGCAGCAGCTGGATTGAGATAGGAAAATCGGAGATAGAGACTCAGACAGAGGTCCTGAATATGTCACAGATACTACAGCCTGAGGCACCGGGCGGTGCCTTGGAGCTAAGACACAGGTTCCTAAGTTTAGTCCCTGTGAGAGGGCAAAGGTCGGTGGCCACGGCGGTTGCGGGAATTGGATAAGGAACAGCGATATTCTATGATTTGTGGAGAGCAAAACCAGGACTGAGGTAACCAATGATGTCTGGTCCCACAGGGGAGGCAAGCCTCCATTGTTAGGGAAGAGGAGAGGAGGAGGGGCTGACCACCATTGGAATCAACTTGAACTAGTGCACAGGGCAGGGCCATGGTGACCTGCCAAAGAGAGCAGGAGTGGGGAGGTGCCAGTGGAGGCTGCAGCTGCAGCAGCGAGTGGAGCCTGTGCCTTGAAGCCCGTGGGCAGAGTGCTGTGCCAGGTTGTGGACCCAGGCACCTGGCCAGCATCGGTGGGGGTGGTGGGGCCCTGGGGTGGTCCATGGACCTAGGCGACTGCGTCAGCCCACAGAGTTGGTAGCTCTGCTGGGTAGATCAGTACGTGACCACACAGAGCTAGCTTTCACAGAGAAGTGGGGCCAACACCAGCCACTGCCACCAGGAAACCACCCCATCTGACGAGAAAGCATCAGCGGAAGGGTGGAACAAATGCCAGCCTGCTGAGCCAGCCTCTGACTATTATTGTAATCCTGTCAATTTTCCCTTTATGTGTTCTAGTATTTGTTTTATATATATATATATATATATATATATTTAGTTCTTCTCTTATTGTTTGCATACACATTAACAATTGTAATATATTCTTCTTGAACTGATCCCTTTATCATTATATATAATCTTTAATTTTTTCTTTATAAACTTTGTTTTAAAATCTGTTTTGTCTGATATGAGTATTGCTACCCATGCTTTCTTGTATTTTCCTTTTGCATGAAATATGTTCTTCCATCCTCTCACGTTCAATCCGTTTGTGATTTTCACTCTAAAGTGAGTCTCTTTAAGCAGCATATTGTAGGTTCTTGTGTAGATTCTCAGTTCTTCTTCTTTTTTTTTTTTTTTTGGAGCTGTATCTGTGGCCTGGGGCAATTGGATTTCCCTGGCTAGGGGTTAAATTGGAGCTGTAGCCACTGGCCCATACAACAGCCACAACAACTTGTGGTCTGAGCCACGTCTGCGACCTACACCACAGCTGGATCCTTTTTTTCTCTTTCTTTTTAATTTCATTTATTTTACTTTTTAATTACTTAATGAATTATATTACATTTTTAGGTGCACAAAAATCATCACATCCAAATTTTTACAGCTTTTCCATCCCAAACCCTCAGTGCACACCCGCACACACCAACCTGTCTCATTTGGAAACCATAAGTTTTTCTAAGTCTCTGAGTCAGTATCTGTTCTGCAAAGAAGTTCATTGTGTCATTTTTTAGATTCCACATGCAAGTGATAGGCAATGCTGGATCCTTAACCCTCTGAGTGAGGCCAGGTATTGAACATGCATCCTCATGGATACTAGACAGATTTATTTCTTCTGAGCAACAATGAGAACTCCATAGGTTTTTGTTTTTTAATCCAATCTACTACTCTATGTCTTTGAATTTGAGCATTTCATCCATTGTCATTTAAATGAATTATTGATAAATGTGCTTATTACCATTTTAAACATTGTTTTCAAGTTGATTTTCTAATTATTCTCTATTCCTTCCTTCTTTTTGTATTTCCTTTTGTGGTTTGATGGCTTCTTTTTTGTGTTATGCTTGAGTTCCTTTCTTTTTGGCTTTTGAGATTCTACTGTGTCTTTTTGACTTGTGGTTATGCTGATTTTCTAGGATGTTAACCCGTAATGCTTTGGACTAATAATCATGTAAGTTCAAAAATTTTCTAAATAATCTACATTTTTATGCCACTCCCCAACATCTTGTGATTTTGATGTCTGTTTTACATCTTCATATTTATCTTTTTGTAGTTATATTTGTAGTTATAATCTCTTTTACAAAAGTTTTTTGTTGTTTTTTAAACTATGTAATGACCTTTTAATGTGATTCTCAATGCTTTTATATTTTTGCCTTTCTTAATGTGTTTTTCCCTTTACTTGCTTCTTTTCTATTAAGAAAAGAACTTTTACTATTTCTTAGAAGTTACGTTTAGTATTGCTGTGTTTTTTAGTTTTCACTTTCCTGAGATATTCTTTCTTTCCTTATATTTGAACTGATAATCTTGTTAGATAGAATATCATAGGTTTCAGGTATTTTCCTTTCAGGACTTTGAATAAATCATTCCTCTCTGCTCTGGTCTGTAATGTTTCTGTAGAGAAATCAGCTGATAGCCTTAAGGAAGTTCCCTTTTAATTTTGTTTTTCTCTTGCTGCCTTTAAATTCATCTCTTTAAATTTAACTTTTGCCATTTTAATAATGATATGTCTTAGTGTGGATGTCTTTAGGTTCATTTGGTTTAGGACGCTCTGTGCTTCCTATACCTGGATATATATTCCTTTCATTAGTTTTAGGAAGTCTTTAGCTATAACTTCCTCAAATACATTCCATATCTTGTTGTGGCTCCAAAGAAGTCCCTCCCATTGGGAAGCCTACAGCAAGCCCCCTCCATATCAACTTTAGCCACAGGGGAGGAAAATGACAGAACTAAAAGAGGCTACAACTCTATTGTTGGCAAAAAGATCACCACACCAAAAACCTATAAAAATGAAAAGACAGAAAAATATAATTCAGATAAGGGAGAAAGAGAAAAGCCCAGAAAAACAGCTCAGTGATGATGAGATTATCAGCCTCCCAGAAAGAAACTTTAGACTGTTGAAGCTGAAGATTATGCAAGGCATTGGAAATAAACTGGAGGCAAAGACTGATAATTTACAGGAAACAGTGAGCACAGAAATACAAGCTGTAAAAATTAAAGAAGAAGAGATGAAAAATACAATAACTGAAACAAAAAAATTCATTAGAAGCAGTCAACAGTAGAATACAGGAGGCAGAAGAATGAATCAGCGAGGTGGAGGACAGATTAGTGGAAATCACTAATGCGGAAGAGAAAAGAGATAATAAATAGAAAGGAAATGAGCAGAGTCTCAGAGAACTCTGGGATACTGTTAAATGCACCAATATCCGTATTATAGGGGTGCCAGAGGGAGAAGAGAGAGAGAAGGGGACAGAAAAAATATTTGAAGAGATAGTAACCTAAAACTTTCCTAATATGGGAAAGGAAGCACTCAGTCAAATTCAGGAAGCACAAGTACCATATATAACAAACCCAAGGAGGAACACCCCGAGACACGTATTAATCAAAATGACCAAAATTAAAGACAAAGAGAAAATTTTGAAAGCAGCTAGGGAAAAGAAACAAATGACATAGAAGTGATCCCCAATAAGGTTATCAGCAGAGTTTTCATCTGAAACTCTGTGGGCCAGAAGGGATTGTCATGATATACTTAATGGGATGAAAGGGAAAATATTCCAACAAAGACTGCTTTACCCTGCAAGGCTCTCATTCAGATTTGAAAGAGAGATCAAAACCTTTACAGATAAGCAAAAGCTAAGAGATTTCTGCAACCCTAAACCAGCTTTACAACAAATCTTAAAGGAACTTCTCTAGTCAGAAAAGAAAAGGCCACAACCAGAAACAAAAACACCACAAATGACAAGGCTCACCAGGAAAGGCATACATACAGTAAAGATACTAAATCATCCATGCACAATTATGATACCAAAATCAGAAATCTTGAGAAGAGAGTACAAATGCAGGTCACTGGAGACGCAGGTGCAATTAAGAAACTAACAAGTTAAAGCAATCTCATTTGTATATAGACTCCTATATCAAAACTTCAGGGTAAAAAAATGAGCAATAAAAACCCCAAACAGTTAATACAATGGCAATAAGAACATTTATATCAGTTATTACCTTAAATGTTAATGGACTCAATGGCCCAACCAAAAGACATAGACTAGCCGAATGGATACAAAAACAAGACCCATATATATGCTGTCTTCAAGAGACCCAATTCACTTCTAGAGACACATATAAATTGAAAGTTAGAGGATGGAAGAAAATATACCATGCAAACGGGCATCAAAGGAAAGCAGGAGTAGCAATACTCCTATAAGACAAAATAGACTTTAAGATGAAGAACATTTTAAGAGACAAGGAAGGGCACTACATAATGATCAAAGGATCAATCCAAGAAGAAGATATAATAATTTTAAATATCTATGCACCAACATAGGATCACCACAATATATAAGGCAACTGCTAACAACCTTAAAAGGAGAAATAAACAATAACACAATCGTAGTGGGGGAATTTAACATCCCACTTACAGCAATGGACAGGTCTTCCAGACAGAAAATCAATAAGGAAACAAAGGCACTGAATGAAGCATTAGATCAGAGGGACTTAACAGATATTTATAGGACATTCCATCCAGAAGCAACAGAATACACATTCTTCTCAAGTGCACACGGAACATTCTCTAAGATTGATCACATCCTGGGCTACAAATCAAGCCTCAGTAACTTTAAGAAAATTGAAATCATATCAAGTGTCTTCTCTGACCACAATGCTATACCACTGGAAATCAACAACTAGAAAAAATGGCCAAAAATAGAAACACGTGGAAACTAAACAACACACTACTAAACAACGAATGGATGAATGAAGAAATCAAAGATGAAATTTAAAAATACCTAGAAGCAAATGACAACAAAGATATGACACTCCAAAATGTTTGGGATGCAGCAAAAGCAGTTCTAAGAGGAAAGTTTATAGCAATACAAGCCTACCTCAGGACACAAGAAAAAGCTCAAATAAACAACCTAACTTTACATCTAAAGCAGCTAGAGAGGGAAGAAGACAGGTCATGGAAACAACCTAAATGCCCATCTACAGAGGAGTGGATAGGGAAAATATGGTTCATACGCATAATGGAATATTACTCATCCATTAAAAGGAACGAAATAACAATTACAGCAACATGGATGGACCTAGAAATTATCATGTGAAGTGAAACCAATCAGACAATTAGACAGCAACACCCAATGCTACTGCTTACATGTGGAAACTAAAGAGACACAATGAACTTCTTTGAAGAACAGACAATGACTCACAGACTTTGGAAAACCTTGGTTTTTCAAAGACAATCTGGGGAGTGGGGGGATGCACTGTGGGTTTGGGATACAAAATCTATCACATTGACTTGTGATGATCTTTGTACACCTATAATTGAAATAAAATTCATTGTTATAAACAAATAAATAAAAATAAAATAAAATAAAAAATAAAATTTGATGTTTGAAAAGTTCTATAAATAATAAAGGGATAAAAACATAAATATAAGAATTTCTCAATTGCTCAAAAGCTGAGTGTGAAAAGATTTCTATTTATTTCAATACTAATAACATGTTAGGAGGAATTGGGAAAAGAATAAGACAAATCATTAATTTATTATATAAATGTCAATATCTATATTTCGTATACTTAATGTCATCTATGTTAATTTTTGGTTTTGGCCCCAATATCTGATCTCCTCTATGCACTATGTGATTGATAGGGATAGAGAAGGATAATTCAATAGTCAGTTCAAAATTCCCACTAGGGGATTAAAGACAGGAAGGGAATTTAAGGGTGTTTGGGAAACTGCTGTAATCTAGTGGCCATCCAGGGAAAGAATCCAGTAACCTAGCAACCATCTACTTTGTACTGATGGAAGACTAGGTGCATCTAAGCACCAGGCACACTCAAACCACAAAGCCTGATAGTTAAAACAAAAGATAATAGAAATGGGATCTGAATCTTGTTACATGAAGTCTAGGATTTAATATTCCTTGAAAAGTAATATTTTTGCTTGTAGCAAGACAGAAATATAGGTGAAAGGGAAAAGCTAGGGAAAGGGGGATATTATAATGAAACCTGAGAACAATTACCATATTTTAGTATATATCACCACCCTATCACTTATATCCATAGAGCCATGACAATCCTGGTTAAATCACATAGGGTCAAATGGGAACCAATAATGTAAGCCTTGACATCTGCACAAGAATGAAGAAGAGTTGGTCTTCTCCTTTCCCCAATTTTCTTCTGAATCTAAAAATAAAGTCCTATGGGTCTCACCTGACCTATTTGCCTTTCTCACAAGCATTCTATGCTAATGAACTCATCTTTGCCTGCCACTTTGCCTCTGGCTGGATTCTCTCTGTACCAAGACAAAAGGACCTGACTTTCACTGAGGCCTGACACAAGGTGAGTGGTTTCAAATAAAAGGCAGGCCCTATATGACACATCAGTAATAAACACAACTAATATCCCTGAAGATACTGGTTTGATTCCTGGCCTTGCTCAGTAGGTAGAGGATCTGGATTTGCTGTGAGCTGCAGTATAGTTCACAGAAACAGCTTGGATCTGGCAGTTGCTGTGACTGTGGCATAGGCCAGCAGCTACAGCTCTGATTTTACTCCTAACAAGGGAATTTCCATATTCTGTGGGTGCAGCCTTAAAAGGACAAAAATAAAATAAAATAAAATAAAATAAAACAAAAAAAATTAAAAGGGAGTGTGGGATTTTCCATTTGTGGCTCAGTGGTTTGAACCTGACTAGTATCCATGAGAATGCAGGTTTGTTCCCAGGCCTCACTCAGTGGGTTAAGAATCCTGCAGTGCCATGAGCTGCAGTGAAGGTGGCAGATGTGGCCTGGATCTTGCATTGCTGTTAATTGTGGTGTAGGCCTGTGGCTGCAGCTCTAATTCAACCCGTTGTGTAACCAAACAGGACCCTGTGAGGCCTTCCAATATAGACCCCCACTCATGTCCCCCACTTGCGTTTTTATCTATATAAAAACTTTAGTCAAAGAAAGAAACAATTTAGTAAGAGAAGTGAAAAAAATACAGAGAAAATGAAAACAGTAATAATAATTCAGCCACTCAACAATGTCAAGGACTCTCAGTTCTCAAGGCTATAGGTATTGTTCTAACGTATGTCCTTGAAACTGTTCTGCAGGTGCTGAAGACCCCACCAGGTAGAATAAGTCAACTTTATGCTGCCCAGAAGCATGCTGACCCCAGACTGTTTTGGAACCAGGAGGTTTATGACACTGACTCTCAGTTACCTCAACACCCACCAATCAAAACCTGTCAACAGGCTGACTATGCACTTCTCCTCAAATATTATAAAACATCTTCAGAGGGGGTCTGGGCACAGTCCTGGAGAACTAGCCTTCTATGTTCCCCTGTTTGCCTGGCAATTGAAGCTAATTTTTCTTTTTCTTCCAGCTCTGTCTCTGTGCTTCTATTTGGCATCAGTGTACTGAGGCAGCTGATATTTTGGCAACACTTGCCTGGGAACTTCCATTTGCCACCTGTGCAGCAATAAAAAAGCACTGTGTTCAAGTCCCAGCCTGTGGGTTTGAGTCCTTCTCTGAGCTTTGGCTGGGTTTGAGTCCCACCAGAGAAAGAGTGTGGTTTCATCATGTCTTCAGTTTAATATAAATTTGCTACTCTCCAAGTACTTTAAACCACCCTAACACCTACCTCCATAAACTTCAAACCATTCAGACAAGGATACTCACCATTGTGGTGGGGAATTGGGGGTTAAAAATGTAGCATATTTTACAATGCATGGCACAGACATATCCTTTTTTTTCATATGTCTTGTCCTATAAATTCATCTTCTTTTTCTTTTTTCCTTTTTGGGGCCAAACCCATGGCATATGGAAGTTCTTAGGCTAGGAGCCAAATCAGAGCTACAGCTTCTGGCCTACACCACAGCTCACAGCAATGCCAGATCCTTAAGCCATTGGGCAGGGTCAGGGATTGAACCCACAACCTCATGGATACTGTTGCTGAAATATTGGCTGCCTCTGTACACTGATGCCAAATAGAAATGCAGAGACAGAGTTGGAAGAAACAGAAAAAGTAGTTTTAATTGCCAGGCAAAGAGGGCAACACAGAAGGCTAGTGTCCCAAAGACTGTGCCTGCATCCTCATTTGTACGGGGTAGGGAGGTGTCCTATAATGTTTGAGGAACAAGGTGTGGTGGTCACCCTAAGGATAGTTTCATGATAGGTGGGTGTTGCAGTAACAGAGAGTCAGTGTCATCAGCCTCCTGGTTCCAACAAGTATGGGGTATGTTTTCTTCTGGTAAGCATACAGTTGACTTCTTCTCCCTGGGGGACTGGAGGAGGACTTCAGCACCTAAGAAATAGCTTCAGGGACATGACTCAGGATATTATTTAGTCTTTGAGAACCGAAGGTCTTTGACTTTGTTGAATGCTTGAATTAGAGTCACTGTCTTCTTTTTTCTATGTATTTTTTCGCATTTCTGATTAAATTGTTTCTTTGACTAAAGTTATTTTATATAGATAGCTAAAAGGCTGGTGGAGAACGTGGATGGGGGTGTCCACTCTGGAAAGTCCTCACAGGGTCCTGCTTGTTACAATACTAGTTGGATTCATTACCCATGACCCACAATGGGAATTCCTAAATTCATCTTTATAATTTACCACAGTTTCTCCTCCTTCTACTCACTATGATAACATTAGTTTAGTAAAACATTTTGCTATGGGCTAATTACTTTAAATGCCTCAAAACCTAGTCTCTCCCTCTCCTATCCATAACTGCCATGTTCTCACCCCTAAAAACACCCTCTGTCAGTTTTCTGCACACAGGTAAATAACATCCTTATCTACATAACCAATTTGACTTGATTTATACTTAACTCTTCTTCATATCATTTAATGACAAATCAAAACCTGCAGAGAGACCTCCAAGTCAAAGGCTTGGTGGATAAAATTAGGATGGTTACATTACACCATTATCTAAATATCTCACTTTATTCAGCAGAAAGAAACAGATAAGCCAAAACCACATTTAAATTTCTTCAACAGATGGGAGATCCCCTTGTGGCTCAGTGGTTGACAAACCAGACTAATACCCATGAGTACACAGGTATGATCCCTGGCTTTGTTCAGTGGGTTAAGGATCCAGCATTGCCATGGGCTGTGGTGTAGGTCTCAGATGTTGCTCAGATCCAGTGTTGCAGTGGCTAGGGCATAGGCTGACAGCAACAGCTCTGATTGGACTCCTAGCCTGGAAATGTCCCATATGTCATCGGTGCAGCCCTAAAAAGATAAAAAGAAAATTCTTCAAGAGCTAAGAATTTAGCAAAATCTAAAGGAAATCTGCTCTGAAGGAAGTTGATTCTTCTCTAGTTAGTGAAAGTCAGAAACTCTGGGAATATTTTTTCAATTTGTCCAAGGAATATCTGCAGATTGGCCTGATGTTAATGGTTCGGGCTCTCCAAGTACATCAGAGAGGGGGGCTACTTGACACTGTATTACCAGAGCAGCAGAGTGAGGTCTGCAGAAGTATTCATTGTGATAGGGATAGAATAGGATAATTACACAGGTAGTTGTAGAAGTCCCAGTAGGGGACCACTGATAGAGAGGGAAAACTAGGGAACTTTGAGAGATCACAGTAAATTACACTCAAGAAAGTCAGCAGAATGAACCAGCCTTACCACAAATAAAAGCAGGCAATATGCCTCGAGTCATTACCCTTAGGACCAAGGGCAGAAATTTAAGGACAACCCTTCTGCTGATTTGAGTAAGTACCTTGACAGCACTGGTTTGACCTTCTATGATCAAATATTATCTTACTGGATACAAAGGAGAAGCTACTACTTGAAGAAAAAGGAACAGGTTGTCTTTTCTCACTTCCCACTCATATTGAATTATAAAAATGTAGGCCACCTAATCCTTGAGTCAGAGCCTTCTTGCCTGCCTGCTTGGATCTCTCAGAAGCATCTTAATCTATTTCTTTCTTACCACTTTGTCTCTCATTGAATTCCTTCTTGGCACAAAGAACTTGAACGTCAGTTAAGTCCAGACAGTAGGTGAGTGATTCTCATTTAAAAACCTTTAGATCAAGTCCCAGTCTGGGTTTATTATGTGTTCAAGTCCTGGTATGTGGAATCAAGTCACGCTTTGTGTTCTGGCTGTGTTTAAGTCATTTGTGTTGTCAGTTTCAAGTGGAGAGGAAGGTCTACACATTTGCTAGCATGTCTCCATGTAATCTGTGTTGAGAACTTGGAGAGTTGTTAGGTGAATTTAGGCCTATGCTGAAAAGCAGATGCTCATGACTTGAGACTCTAAGTGCTTGGAGCACAAATTTCTTATAGCTGACGAGACCTGTGTGCTGGGCAGTATCTGAGATGCTCTCATATATTCCCAACTCCTGGTTTTCCTGCCTTGTATATTTCCCTGCCATTGATTTTGAGCTGGACATCATGACTCCCTTTCAACAATGAGGATCTGGAAGAAATGTTGGGAAGTCAATTCAGGGAATTAATTTAAAAGAAATAAGGGGTAGACAGCGGCAAGATGGCAGAGGAGTAAGAGGTCGCGCTCACCCTCTCCCATAAATACATCAAAAAACGCAACTAAATGTAAAGCAAGTTGGACAAATCATCATCTGAATGCTGATTAATTTAAACTTCCAAAAACTGCAAAAAACCCTTGAAATAACTGGGTAGAACAACTGAAGAAAAAAAAAAGGGGGTGAGAGAGAAAAGAAATTAGGATGGTAACCAGCACTCCAGGCAGGGAGCTGTGAAAAAGAAAAGATTCCTGGGAACAAACCTAAACAACGATCAGTGGATCAACGACCAACGGAACTAGAGGGACATCAAAGACTGAGAAAAACGCAGCAGCTGGATTGAGATAGGAAAATCAGAGTTAGAGACCTGGATACTGGCACAGACACCACAGGCTGAGGTGCCGGGCAGTGCCTGGGAGCTAAGAAACAGGTTCCTAAGGTTAGTCCCTGCGAGAGGGCAGAGGTCGGTGGCCACGGCAATCGCAGGAATAGGACAAGGAACAGTGATATTCTAGGATTTGTGGAGAGCAAAACCAGGACTCAGGGAACCGAGGAAGTCTGGTCCCACAGGAGAGGCAAGCCTCCATTTTTAGGGAAGAGGAGAGGAGGAGGGGCTGGCCGCCATAGGAAGCAACTTGAACTAGCGCACAGGGCAGGGTGACGGTGATCCGCCAAAGAGAGCAGAAGTGGGGAGGTGCCAGTGGAGGCTGCAACTGCAGCAGCAGGAGCGGAACCGTGTCTTGAAGCATGTGGGTGGAGTGCGGTGCCAGGTTGTGGACCCAGGTGCCTGTGCCAGCCGGCATCGGTGGGGATGGCGGGGCCCTGAGCCGGTCCATGGACCTAGGTGACTGCGTCAGCCCACAGAGTTGGTAGCTCTGGTGGGCGGAGCAGTACGCGACCACACGGAGCTAGCTTTTGCAGAGGAGCGGGGCCGGTGCCAGCCACTGCCGCCAGGAAACTGCCCCATCTGATGAGAAAGCATCAGTGGAATGGCACAACAAATGCCAGCCTGCTGAGCCAGCCTCTGATGGGTACCGCCTGTGGTTCCAGTCACCTCAAAGAGGACTTTGCAATCAAACACTAGTTTCCCATGGCTCTCACTCCCAGGGGAAATCATACTTCCTGCTGCTGCTATTGCCAAATGCTTAAGACACCTGGAAGATCTGCCTAGAGCTCGCAACCACTTCCCAGGGCTGGGCAACTGGGAGTGGACAGCGCCACCTTCCTGCAATTGAGAGTGTAGAGACTAGGCTCCCACTGTCGACTTTAGCCATTCCTACACTCTCACAGAGAACACTCAGAGTACCACTGAGATAACAGCCTGCTCATTCCAAAGAAATAGACATCAAATAGTCAAACTCCTACACCAAAAATAAATAGTAACCCCACCAAAAAATACAAAGATGAGCTCCTTCCTAGAAGTAGCCTTCCAAGTCTACAGCGTGGCCTCCCCAAACTCACAGAAAAAGAAAACCACAAACAAGTTGAAGAAGCTCAAAAACCATTCCCAGTTAAAAGAACAGGACAAGTCTTTGAAAGAAGCCATCAATGAAACTGACCTCCTCTGTAGTCTGTCAGAAATGGAGTTCAGAAGGGAGGTAATGAAAATACTTGAAGAATTAAGGCTGAATATCCAGAAATTAAGAGAAGATGTAAAGAGAAATGCAGAGTACTTTAGAAAGGAGCTAGAAATCATAAGGAGGAGCCAAGAAAAGCTAGAAAACTCATTTGCAGTGATGCAAACTGAGCTAAAGGCAATAAAGAGCAGTTTGAATAATGCAGAGGAACGAATTAGTGATGTAGAAGATAGAATAATGGAAATCACGCAATCAGGACAGCAGACAGAAAATCAAATCAAAAAACATGAAAGCAATTTAATATATCTATGGGATAATATAAAGAGGCCCAATTTACGCATAATAGAAATTCCAGAAGGAGCAGAAAAATAAAAGGGCATGGAAAAACTATTTGAAGAAATTATGTCTGAAAACTTTCCAAATCTGAAGGAATCTGACATCAAGATACAGGATGCTCAGAGAGTCCCAAACAAGCTAAACCCAAACAGACCCACACCAAGGCATATTATATTAAAAATGGCAAGAATTAAAGATAAAGAGAATTCGAAAGGCAGCAAGAGAAAAGCAAAGCATTAAGTATAAGGGGTCCCCCATAAGATGTCAGCTGATTTCTCCACAGAAACATTACAGGCTAGAAGGGAATGGCAAGGTATATTTACAGTGCTGAAAGAAAGTGGCCTGCAACCTAGAATACTCTACCCAGCAAGAATATCATTTAAAATAGAAGGGGAAATAAAAAATTTCCCCAAAAAACAAAAGCTAAAAGAGTACAGCAATACTAAACCCTTTCTAAAAGAAATGCTGAAACGGTTCCTATAAAAAAAAAAAGAAAAGTAAAAAGTAAGAATTAGAATGGAGGAAACTGCAATTAGAAAGCAATCATTCAAATAAGCCTACATGCAGATCAAAATATGGAGATGCAAAAATAAATAAATTGGTGAAAATAAAACAATTTCCAAAAAAAAAAAGAGTCAACAACCTTATACATTGTGGGGAGGGAAAGAAGGAAAACGTAGACTATTTCTTCTTTTCTGTTTTTTTCTTTTTTAACTTTAAGGAAAAAAGTACCTTTTTTCTATTTTCTTTTATTAATGATGTGTTTTAGCCTATATGGTTATCAGGCCACAGCAAGCAGATATAAGAAGAGGTTAACATACTTAAAAACAGGGCAAGCACAAATCAAAACAGGACCTCTAACCCACAAATACTGAAAGGAAAAAAAAACTTAAGTATAGAATAATTGGAATCCATCCATCCAAAAATAGAAAAGAAGAAAAGAGAAACATAGAATCAACTGGAAATAAGATCTAAAATGGCAATAAATACATATCTATCAATAATCACCTTAAATGTCAACGGTTGAATGCTCCAATCCAAAGACACAGAGTGGCGGAATGGATAAATAAGAAAAACCCTGCAATCTGCTGCCTACAAGAGACTCACCTTAGAGCAAAGGACACAGATAGATTGAAAGTAAGGGGATGGGAAAAGACTTCTCATGCCAATGGGCAAGAAAGGGAAGCACGAGTGGCAATACTCGTATCAGACAAAATAGACTTTCAGGTGAAAGCCATAAAGAAAGACAAAGAAGGACATTATTTAATGGTTAAAGGATCCATTCAAGAAAAGGATATTACAATTGTCAATATATATGCCCCCCACATAGGAGCACCCAGGTACCTACAACAAGCACTATCAGACATAAAAGGAGAAATAGATGGCAATACAATAAATGTAGGAGACTTTAACACACCACTCTCATCAATGGACAGATCCTCTAGGCAGAAAATCAGTAAGGCAACAGAGATCCTACATGACACAATAGAAAAATTAGACCTAACTGACATTTTCAGGGCATTACATCCAAAAAAATCAGAACATACATTCTTCTCAAGTGCACATGGAACATTCTCAAGGATAGACCACATACTGGGGCATAGAGCTAACCTCAACAAATTTAAGAGTATAGAAATTATTTCAAGTAACTTCTCTGACCACAAGGGCATGAAACTAGAAATCAACCACAGGAAAGGAAATGAGAGAAAACATACTACATGGAGAAAAACAACATACTTCTAAAAAACGAATGGGTTAATGAGGAAATCAAGAAAGAAACACAAAAATACCTTGAAAGAAATGAGAATGAAGACACACCAACCCCAAATCTATGGGATGCTGCAAAAGCGGTGCTTAGAGGGAAGTTCAGGGCGTTGCAGTCCTTCCTCAAAAAAGAAGAAAAATCTCAAATCGATAACCTAACTCATCACCTAAATGAATTAGAAAAAGAAGAACAAAATCACCCTAAAGTCAGCAGAAGGAAGAAAATCATTAAGGTCAGAGAGGAAATCAACAACATGGAAATTCAAAAAACAATAGAAAACATCAATAAATCCAAGAGCTGGTTCTTTGAAAATGTAAACAAGATTGATAAACCTCTGGCAAGACTCATCAAGAAGAGAAGAGAAAAAACCCAAATAAACAAAATAAGAAATGAAAAAGGAGAAATTAAAACAGATATTACAGAAATACAAAAAACCATGACAGAATATTTTAAACAATTATATGCCAACAAATTTGATAATCTAGAAGAAATGGACAAATTTTTAGAGACTTACACCCTCCCAAAACTGAATCAACAAGAAATAAATCAACTGAACAGACCAATCACTAGAAATGAAATGGAGTATGTCATCAAAACACTCCCTACAAATGAAAGTCAAGGACCAGATGGCTACACAGGTGAATTCTACCAAACATACAAATAAGAATTCATACCCATGCTCCTTAAGCTTTTCCAAACAGTTGAAGGAGATGGAACACTCCCAAAGACATTCTATGATGCCAACATCACCTTAATTCCAAATCCAGACCAAGACACCACAAAAAAAGAGAACTGTAGGCCAATGTCTTTGATGAATATAGATGCAAAAATTCTCAACAAAATTTTAGCCAACAGAATCCAACAGCATATCAAAAAAATCATACACCATGATCAGGTGGGATTCATCCCAGGTGCACAAGGACGGTTCAATGTACGCAAATCAATCAACGTCATAAGCCACATAAACAAAAGAAAAGTTAAAAACCACATGATTATCTCAATAGATGCAGAAAAAGCATTTGACAAAGTCCAACATCCATTCATGATCAAAACTCTTACCAATGTGGGAATACAGGGAACATTCCCTAACATAATAAAGGCCATATATGAAAAACACATGGCAAGCATAATACTCAATGGAGAAAAGCTGAAAGCCTTCCCACTGAAGTCTGGAACAAGACAAGGATGTCCACTATCGCCACTGTTATTCAACATAGTATTAGAAGTCCTAGCTACAGCAATCAGACAAACAGAAGGAATAAAAGGCATCCGAATAGGAAGAGAAGAGGTAAAACTGTCACTGTATGCAGATGACATGATACTATACATAGAAAAACCCAAAGACTCAACTCCGAAGTTACTTGAACTGATCAACAAATTCAGCAAAGTAGCAGGATATAAGGTTAATCTTCAGAAATCAATCGCATTTCTATAGACTAACAATGAAACTGTAGAAAAATAATACCAATTTCTGACCTTTTAAAACAGCACCCCAAAAAATCAAATACCTGGGAATAAACCTGACCAAGGAGTTGAAAGACTTATATGCAGAGAGCTACAAATAATTAATCAAGGAGATCAAAGAAGATACAAAGAAATGGAAAGATATTCCATGCTCATGGGCAGGAAAAATTAATATTGTAAAAATGGCCATACTACCCAAAGCAATCTACAGATTCAATGCAATCCCTATCCAATTACCCATGACATTTTTCACAGAACTGGAACAAAAAATCCAAAAATGTATATGGAACTACAAAAGACCCAGAATTGCCAAAGCAATCCTGAGGAACAAAAACCAAGCAGGAGGCATAGCTCTCCCAGACTTCAGGCAATACTACAGGGCCACAGTAATCAAGACAGCATGGTACTGGTACCAAAACAGACATACGGACCAATGGAACAGAATAGAGACCCCAGAAATAAACCCAGACACCTACGCCCAATTGATCTTTGACAAAGGTGGCAAAAACTTCAAATGGGAAAAAGAAAGTCTTTTCAGTAAGCTTTGCTGGGAAATTTGGACAGCTGCACGTAAATCAATGAAACTAGAGCACACTCTCACACCATGCACAAAAATAAAATCTAAATCATTGAAATACTTAAATATAAGACAAGACACTGTTAAACTCCTGGAAGAAAACATTGGCAAGACACTCTTGGACATCAACCTTACTAATGTTTTCTCAGGTCAGTCTCTCAAAGCAACAGAAACCAGAGCAAAGATCAACCAATGGGACCTAACCAATCTGTCAAGCTTTTGCACAGCAAGGGAAACCAAAAAGAAAACTAAAAGACAACTTACCGAATGGGAGAAATTTTTTTCAAGTGGCACTACTGACAAGGGCTTAATCTCTAAAATATATAAACAACTGATGCAGCTTAACTGCAAAAAAGCAAACAACCCCATTGAAAAATGGGAAACGGACCTGAATAGATATTTCTCCAAAGAAGATAAACAGATGGCCAACAAGCACATGAAAAAATGCTCAACATCACTGATGATTAGAGAAATGCAAATCGAAACTACCATGAGATACCACCTCACACCAGCTAGAATGGCCATCATTAACAAGTCCACAAACAACAAATGCTGGAGGGGGTGTGGAGAAAAGGGAACCCTCCTGCACTGTTGGTGGGAATGTAAGCTGTTGCAGCTGCTGTGGAAGACAGTGTGGAGGAACCTTTGAAAACTCTACATAGAATTACCATATGACCCAGCAATCCCACTCTTGGGCATATATCCAGACAAAAATTTCCTGGAGAAAGACACTTGCACACGCATGTTCACTGCAGCACTATTCACAATAGCCAATACATCGAAACAACCCAAATGTCCATCGACAGATGACTGGATTAGGAAGATGTGGTATATATACACGATGGAATACTATTCAGCCATAAAAAAGATAAAATAATGTCATTCACAGCAACATGGATGGAATTAGAAACCCTCATACTGAATGAAGCAAGTCAGAAGGAGAAGGATAGATGTCATATGAAATCTCTTTTAACTGGAGTCTAAAACAATGCACAAATGAACATCTCAACAGAAAAGAAAATCACGAACTTGGGGAACAGACTTGTGGTTGCCAAGGGGGCGGGGGAAGGGTGGGGGAGGGGTGGAAGGCAATCGGGATAACTAGTGCTTTAATGATGGAATAACAAGGAGCTTCAACCGTATTGCACGGGAAATATAACTAATTACATGTGACATGTAACCAGGTCACCACGCGGTGCAGTTGGAAAATCTGACAGAAATCTGTAAATCAGCTATAATGCAAAAAAAAAAAAATGCATGAACCCTAATGTTCATAGCAGCACTATTTACAATATCCAAGACATGGAAGCAACCTAAATGTCCATCAGAAGACATTTCTGATAAAGGGATAAAGAAAATCAGTATAACTACACAACAGAATGCTACTTAACCATTAAAAAGAATGAATGCCATTTGCAGCAACATGAATGGACCTAGAGATTATCATACTAAGTGAAGTTGTCAGAGAAAGACAAATATGATATCACTTATATGTGGAATCTAAAAAAATTATACAAATGAACTTATTTACAAAACAGTAACAGCCTCACAGACATCAAAAACAAATTTATGGTTACCAAAGTAGGGGGCGAAAAATTAAGTTTGGGACTAGCAGACACAAACTACTATATATAAGATGGATAACAAGGTCCTACAGTATGGTACAGGGAACTGTACTATAATGATATAATTATAAAATATATATGTATTATTATAACATATATTATAGATATTATACCATAATATACAGTGTAATATCTTATACTGTAATGGAAAAGAATAGGTACATATGTATGAATAACTGAATCACTTTGTTGTATACCAGAAACAAAAACAACATTGTAAATCGAATATACTTTATTTTATTTAAAAAAAAAAAAAGTGGTTAGACATAGTTCCCAGTGCTATACAGTAGTATCTCCTTGCTTTCCCAGCCCAGAGACAAGAGTCTACAACTATTAACCCAGACCCCCCTAACATCACATTCCCTCCCCCACCATTTTGACAACTGCAAGTCTGTTCTCCAAGTCCTTGATTTTCTTTTATGCATAAAGGTTCATTTGTGCAGTGTAGTGATATCATATGGTATCTGTCTTTTGCCTTCTGACTTACTTGACTCAGTATGAAGGTCTCCAATTCTTTCCATGTTGCTGCAAATAACATTTTTTTATTATTTTTATGGCTGAGTAGTATTCCATTGTGTATATTTACCACATCTTCCTAATCCAATCATCTGTCAATAGACATTTGTGTTTTTAAATATTTTAAAATCTTCTTATATCTGCTTGCTGTGGCTTGATTGCCATATAGGCTTAAACACATTATTAAAAGAAAAAATTAAAAAAATAATAAATAGAGAAAAAAATTTAAAAAAATTTAAAGATTAAAATTTTTTAATATATTTTAAGGAGTTAAAAGTAGTAAAGAATCTGTATTTTCTTGTTTTCCCTTCCCATAATGTTTTGTTTTGTTTCTTTTTTATTTTTATTTCTTTTATCATCTTCATGTTTGCATCTGTATGCTGGCTTATGCGAAAGACTGCTTTCCATATGTAGTATCCTCCATCCTATTTCTTACTGTTTTCTTTTCTCTTTTTTTCATAGGAACCCTTTCAGCATTTCTTTTAGAAAGGGTTAATATTGCTGTACTCTTTTACCTTTTGTTTGTTGGAAAAATTCTTTATTCCCCCTTCTATATTAAATGATATTCTTGTTGGGTAAAATATTCTAGGTTGGAAACCATTTCTTTCAGCACTTTAAATATATCTTGCCACTCCCTTCTGCCCTGTAGTATTTCTGTAGCGAAATCTGCTTAAGTCTCATGCGGGAGCCTTTGTAAATAATGCTTTGCTTTTCTCTTGCTGCCTTTAGGATCCTCTCTTTATCTTTAATTCTTGCCATTTTTAATATAATATGCCTTGGCATGGGTCTGTGTTCAGCTTGTTTGGGGCCCTCTGTGCATCCTGTATCTTGATGTCAGATTTCTTCAGATTTTGGAAAGTTTTCAGATATAGTTTCTTCAAATATGTTTTCAATCACCTTTTCTTTTTCTGCCCCTTCTTGAATTCCTATTATGTGTAAGTTGGGCCTCTTTATATTATCCCATAGATCTTTTATGTTGCTTTCATGTTTTTTCATTTGGTTTTATATCTGTTGTCCTGATTGCATGATTTCCATTATTCTATCTTACCTATCAATAATTTTTTCCTCTGCATTATTCAAACTGCTCTTTATTGCCTTTAACTCAGTTTGCATCTCTGCAAATGTGTTTTCTAGCTTTTCTTGGCTCCTCCTTATGTTTTCTAGTTCTTTTCTAAGGGAATCTGTATTGCTGTTCGCAACTTCTCTTAATTCCTTGATATTCAGCCTCAATTCCTCAAGTATGTTCACTACTTCCCTTCTGAAATCCATCTGTCAGATTGCGGAGGTCTGTTTCATTGTTGGTTGCTTTGGATTACTTGGCATGTTCTCTTAACTGGGAATGGTTTCTGAGCTTCTTCATGCTTCTTGTGTTTTTCTTTTTCTGTGAGTTTGGGGAAGCCACACTGTTGCCTTGTATTCTTGTAGTACTCTAATTGGCCAGAGCACCCCTTTGTATTTTTGCTGTTGTTGTTGTTTTGGTTCCTACTTATTTTTGGTGTGGGAGTTTGAATATTTGGTGTCTCTTTCTTCAGTGTGAGAAGGCTGTTATCTCAATGGTGCACTGTGTGTTTTCAGAGAAAAAGAAGAAATGGGTAGGGCCAGAAGTTGGTGCCTGTTCTTTGCGCTTTCAACAGCAGCAGGGACCTGCAGGAAGGTCGCACTGTCTACTATTAGTTGCAAAGCCCTGGGAAGTGGTAATGAGCTCTAGGCAGATCTACCAGGTGTCCAGGACAATTGGCAGTAGCAGAAGCAGGAAGTATGATTTCCCAGGGTAGTGAGAGCCACAACAGCTAGTGTTCAAATGCAGAGCCCTCCTCTGAGGTGATTGGAACCACAGGTGGTACCTGTTCAGAGATTCCTTGTGGAAGTGGGCCATGATCATCTCTAGAGCCAGTGATAACTGTGGTGGTTTGCCCTCTCCACCTGTAGTCTATTCATGAAGCAACCTGTCTCACTGAGCCCACCTAAGAAGTGCTGTGCAGGTAGTTCTTAGTTACAGCGTCCTGGGAAGATAGAGATAGGTGTTTGGGCACTACCCAGAACACTCAGCAGTGGCAGCAGCAGGGTTGGTGTGTTCCTAGGAGTGAACAGTCTCTGGTGTTTGGTGGGCCCCATGTGGCACCTAGCCCCCTAATGCCCTTGACCCACAGCAGAAGTTCCTGATCACCTGTAGCCTGCAAAAGAAGTGCCCAGTCTCTAGTATAGGAGCAAAAGTCTTATGTATTATTGCTCCAGAAATGCCATACCAATGCGGGCAGGAAAGCAGCCTCTGTTTTGTGGGCAGACTGTGCCCCAGGAAGCCTGGTCTGCTGCAGTATAGCTAACTACTTCCTGGAGTGGGCAAATTGTGTCTAGTGATGCCTGATTCACAGCAGTCCAGCAAGCGGCCTCTGGTCTCTTGGCCCAGACAGTGTGTGTCCAGAAGATGCAGGGGCAACAGCAGTTTAGCAATCAGCCTCAGTTACCCAGCTACCACAGACTGCTCTTGGGCAGCCCTACCCCTTGCAAGGTTCCTCCAGCTGGCAGAGTTCTGTGCTCAATCCGACCAGCTCTCAACATTCAGGCTGCTGGGAGCCTATGCAGGATCCACCTCACCACCGTGGCTGCAGGAGCAGCCACGTCTGAGCAATCTCTCCCACCAAGACTGGGCAACCTGCCCAGTCAAGACTTTGAGACCTGCTCTGCTGTGGCTGTGTGACAGGCCCCACCAAGGTTGCGGTGGCCCCTAATTTAAAATTAAGGGTACACCTTGTTAAAATTTATGCCTTTGGTCTTAATGATACAGTGTTAATTTAAGGGCTGATCCAGTCAGCTGATTAGAATATAACATTAAAATAGTTAATTCTCCTTTTTTGAGTCATCTTGCCTCAGCAATTTAAAGCCAGGATGTTTTCTCTTTAACTGTGGGGGAAATGAAGTGTTTGTAAAAATCTCTTCAGGAAAGAGTATATTGGCTCTCTAAATAAAAAAGTAATTGGATAGAAATTGAAGAAATCATTGCAGTCAATGAAGGAAATCAACCTCAAGTACTTTTACATATAATCATAGGTCGAGTTTATGCAACTGAGTCACTAGAGTTTTGCAAATATTTCCACTTAAGAGATAATACAAATATTTTACAATTTCCTAATTTAAATCTCTAGGTGCTCAAGCCAATAATTAGCTATGGAATGAACATAAATAATGGAAAAAAATTAAAAGTTCTACTCTGGGAAGAATTTTGAGTGTACCAGTTCTAAAAGATTTTCACATAGGTTGGAAGCATTATTTCTAAACTCTTCATTATTATAATTACGATGAAAATATGTGCTTTGTGGGAATTGAGACAAACACCCTCGCCAGTGAAGTGAGGGATATTATAAGCTTTATATTAAAAAATAAGGTAGTGTTTTAGAACAATTCTCATTTTATCCATAACAAATTTAACTGATGATACACATCTGTTGTTGCCATTTTGCAAATTTGTCATCATACAATGGAAAGGGTATGTCAGTATCCTTTCATGGAAAAAAAATACTACTTGGAAAAAGCACAGTGCATAACAATGTTGTTAGTGTTTTATTTTAAATTACTATCCAGGTATGTAAATTGTTTACTCAGCAGCACATAGATTGTAGAAGAAATCTTGCTCATCTATTTTAGAAATAAAAATCAATAGTATATTGTGTTCTAGCACAAGGCTATTTATTACCTGTTTTTTAAAATAGTTGTAAAAGAAAAATGTGCAGAAAATCGTGTCCATCAGTCAGAGAATGACCAAATACAAAATGATTAATGTATATTCCACAGTTGTATACTGACATTAAAAATGAAAAAAAATTATTGCCCAAGAAAGATGTCCATGGTGAATTTCCAAGTTAGAAAGGTAAGTTTAGGGTTTTTAATACATTATGACTTTTAAAAATTCTTTAGGAGTTCCCATTGTGGTACAGTGGTTAATGAATCCAACTAGGAACCATGAGGTTGTGGGTTCAATCCCTGGCCTTACTCAGTTGGTTAACGATCGAGCATTGAAATGAGCTGTGGTATAGGTCACAGAAGCGGCTCGGATTTGACATTACTATGGCTGCAGTGTAGGCTGGCAGCTGTAGCTCCGATTCAACCCCTAGCCTGGGAAGCTCCATATGCTGTGGGTGCAGCCATAAGAAGCCAAAAAAAAAAAAAAACAGAAAACAAAAACATAATGTTCTTTATATATGAGTGATACTGCAGATACGAATAATATTTAACTTTAATTGGGGGTTTTGAAAAATAATGGAAATGATAGAATTTTGTGGGAAAATCATACATAATCAAAAATTCTACAGTATAATATAAAATTTTGGTGTCAACAATAAAACTTATTCATGATAATATGTATGCTTATGGACGGGACCCAAAGCTAATATGGTAAGCAGAACTGATTTTTTTGGAGAATGAAATTTTATATTTCTTTTACTTTAATTTATGTCTTACTTTATTTTTACCTTAAAATTAAATGTTTTCTAGCTTTATAGAATTTACAATTAATACATAAATTTTGCACGAAATTCCAGGATACAAGATATTTTGATATATATATATTTATATATTTATATATATAGTGAAGTGATTAGTGAATTAATCGCCTCACATAGATAATTTTTATTCTTGTGTGATGAAAACACGTAAGATGAACTCTCTTAATAAAGTAAATCACAGTGCATTAAAAAATGGACAAAGTATATAAAACCTATGAATCTGAGATGAAGAGATGTTGATTCATGTTTTGATTTAATTCCTCACAATTTTCACTTTGAATGCTAGGGTAGATCAAAACAAACATGATTGAGGTAGTGTACACATTTACCAAAGGAGAAATATGGGGCAATGGATAAATTAGGGTGTTGGGCTTAATATGTACACACTACTATATACAATATGTATAAGTAACAAAGACCTACTCTACAGCGCAGGGAAATCTATTCAATAGTATGTAATAACCTATATGGGAAAGGAATCTGAAAAGTCATGAATATGTGTGTTTAAAGCTGATTCACTTTGCTTTACACGTGAGACTGACACAGGATTATAAATTAACTATACTCCAACTCACCACAGAGGGAACATTTCTGATCCACTGAAAAGTTGCTCAATAAAGACCTGAGTCAGGCAAAATTGGAAAGATATGTTATTTTCCTCCAAAAAATGTATGCCTGAAGTTAATCTCTTGAAAATCAAAGAGGAATAAATTTGATTTATAAATGACAAACTAGCAAGAAAAAAGTCCATTGGTGAGTTCAGGGTCTTACTGATAGGTATAGTCAAAAAAATGAGCAGGTTTCCACCAAGTTCAAAATTTAAAAAGAGCAAGAACATAGCAAAAAATTTCTTCTCCTTTGGATTCTGTGTGAGACAAAGGAGGACAAAATAAGTCACACTTTTAACTTGGTTCCATCTAGTCTTTAGAGTAGCTGACTTCATATATTAGAAGCAGTTCACCTGCAAAACAAAGAGGAAAACTTCTAAATACATTATAAAGTTTTTATTTATCCCTTCCATTAAAACAATATGTATGAATATATCTGTCGAATGTGTCATAGACGTTATGACAATTGAGATGAATAAGGCATAGTTCCCTGTCCTCAGAGCTATGACAAATAATGGGAGATCAAATAAATCCAGGTTAATGTAATGAATAACATTACAGGAATATTCATACAATGCTAGGAGTCACAGAGTAGGAATGCATCAGTGAAACCGGAATCAGAGACGTCTTCCAAGAGGAAGGAACGCTTTAGCTGAATTTTTAAGGAAATCTGATCAAACAAGAAAAGATGGGAAGGAAATTCCAAAATATAACACCATTTAAATGTCACAAATGTGTAATACTTGAGACCCATTTAAACTAAATTTGCATACTGATTGTGAACAGTTCAAACTATGAGTAGAAGGTCCTTGCACTGGATTATCTCAAAACTTACTGAGCATTCTTTTTCGGGGTCTTCAGGTGGATATTCCTCCTTTTCTTGAACATTAAATACCAAAGCTGTGCAGTACTGTGTCTCCAGCCCCTATCTCTAAACTAATTAAACATTTGTATAAGTAATAGCTTCAGTTTTGGACATCTGTATTTGGATATCAGTTTAGTATATATAAAACAAAATATTTAGAATTTTCCATGATAATTAGGTTTTCTCCATCTTATTAAATTGTAGCACTTAATGTAAGCACTCAGACAAAAAAATGTCACCGGGTTTCTTCAACTCTTTTTTGTTCTTTCAGATTATTAATTGATGACTTTATCAAACCCTGTTGTCTACTATCATTCCCTATATCCATTTCCTTCCTGGCCCAATGCAAGAGCCTCCTGCCAAGTTTCTCCACTTATTTTCTGGTCTCCAAAAATGTGTTCTCCTAAAGCATCCCAGAGGATCCTCTTTAAATCTTGTTGTAATTTTACCACCTAACTGCTCTAGAATTTTATTCTAGATTCCATTCAATCACTCACAATTCAGTGCATCATATTTAACATTTACAAAACAAGAATGGAGATTCTCATTTTTTTAATTCGAAATAAATGAGGCTCAGAGCATCTAATTAATTTTTAAAAAGCTATAAAGAGGATTCCAATATAATACTGGTTAGCCCTAGTGTCTTTAGAGTGGGACGCTTCACCAAAATATCTGCTGACAGCATCTATGAGACCAAGGTGAATTCTACTTCTTCCTAAGCATCCCCACCCAAGGAGGCTCTCTGAGATAAGCAAGTCTTTCCACTAAGACTCCATTCAAAGTATTATTTCTGCAGTGAGTCTTGGAGTAGGTGTGTTTTGTGTGTGATATTTAAGGCTGGACTCTATTTCCCACAACCATTTGGCTCTTCCAAAAGGATGTTCCCACTGCCTTTCAAGGCCAAATGATTTTGGGGTTCATGTTTCCAGTGCATAACACCCAGGCTGAGCAGCTCAATGAGGGCCTCAGTACCCTTATTCCTTTGAGAGAACCTTTGAAACTGCATTATCCTCCTCTTTCTCTGTTGTCTACTCAGGCTATGGGGCTTGACCGTTTCATGTATGTACCACTCCTACCTGAAATTCTGAGGTGACTAATACTATGAGCAAACTCTGGAGAAAAAAATAAGATCAAATATTAAATAAGTGCATTTTCTCTTGAGAAAATTAATGTAGCATTAGGGTCATTCTCCTATAATGTAAAAGTCTATAAATCTGAGTCAAACTGCTTTTTTCCAAAATAATTACAAATTCATAAGTAAAGAATAGACTCTGTGTTCATCCTACCAATGACACTTTCCCTGCTAGATGTCTGGTTTTTAATGTCTGCTTTATCATTGCACCTAGAACTGTGGAAGACATTTAGAGTAGGGAGTCATGAAGTGATACATAATGAATTAGTCAATGAAATTTTTATACAGCTACACTAAATTTATTATTATTTTCCACATTTACTTTTATTACTTTCTCATTCTTAGTTTCATTTTAGTTCAGCCTTATCTTTTATATTTTTCATTTCATATCATGAAAATTATTTAATGCTATATAGACCATCCTCTTTGTTCAAGCCAATTTAGTGAATTTGACTTACACAAGAAGATTTAGGGTAATATTTTAGTTTTTAAATAAAAGTTCAAAGTATTAATGACAAGTTAATTTAAAAAAATAGAATGCATACAAAACAAAATAGTGTAGAATAAACCTCCTCATCCAATTGTCCTCAGTCCATCCAGATGCAGTCATTATACTCTGTTCCTGAAATGCTCAGTGAGTAATTTTTGCAAATACAAGTATATTTCATGTATGTGTTTATGTGTGAGTATGAATTTTGCATTTTACTATGTGACCTCCTGAAGACCATTACAGTCCAGTCTATATAGATCTAACTCATTCTAATTTTCTCATACTGTCTTTCTTCTTTGAAAAGATACAATAGAATTTTGGTATACAGACCCTTTGGGTTTTTCCAAAAATTTTCTACAAAATATAATTCTGCAATGTAGTTTTTTTGAAATTTTTTTTCGCTGAGTTTACCACATGGAATTTCCCAGCACACAGTAATAACACTGCAGATATATAGTGCACTGAGCCACTAGGGAACACCCTGAATTTGTTAAATATATGTCCTGGAAATGGAATTGTTGAACTGCATGTATTTAAATGTGATGTTCATAGTTCCTGTCAAAAACGACATCTATGAGCTTGTACCAAACTCACTACTCCCCTCTTCCGGCGAATGCCTTTTTGACCACATTCTCAATAACCACCTCTTGATAAACATCTGTGGTATCTGATGTATGATTAAAAAAAACTATGTTTCATTTGTAAATGTTATTTATAAATATATAAATATAATTGAATTTGAGAATCTACTCATGTTTAAAGAGATTTGTATTATTTTCACAAATTACTTATTCATTGATTTTATGAATTTTATTTGGTAGCAGATATTTTCCACCTATTCTTTCTTTTCTTTTTCTTTTTGTCTTTTTGCCTTTTCTAGGGCCACACCCATGGCATATGGATATTCCCAGGCTTGGGGTATAATTGGAGATGTAGCCGCCAGCCTACACCAGAGCCACAGCAACGCAGGATCCGAACCATGTCTGCAACCTACACCACAGCTCACAGCAATGCCAGATCATTAACCCACTGAGTGTGGCCAGGGATTGAACCCACAACCTCATGGTTTCTAGTCAGATTCATTAACCACTGAGCCATGACGGGAACACCACACCTATACTTTCTTGATTTAATTACATACTAAAAATGATCCCATCTCCATATGTGTGGATTATTATTTTTCGAGTTGGTGATTTGTTTTAGATGTGTTTACAATGTGCAGAATAGTTCTGGCCATATTGAAACAATATTACATTTGTATAGTTTCATCTGTAAATATTTTCTTTGGATTTTAAACCTTGTTTAAGAATTATTGTCCTATTTCAATGTTAGCAATATATTATTCCACATTTTCTACACTAAATAAATTTTAAATTATTTTCAATATGGTTTGTTTTATACTTTTGCTTAAGTTTTCAAATTATCTGCACATTGTTTGGATAAGGAATTCATTAGGATTACATATTAATTACGTTTCCAGACGGTCATAATTATACACACATCATTTATTTTTCCATGTCTTTGATATCCTTACTGTGTATTCTAAAATAGAGAATATGTTTGATACAACTCAAGTCTCTATCATCTTCTATTGATTTTATTCATGTGGCATTTAACACATGATGTAATTGCACATGTTTTAAAATACACTGTAATACCTGTGTAAGCCTAGGACTGTTTCATTACTATTCCTTGTCAGAATTATAACTCTTTTTATGAATTTTATTTTAAAATTAAATTTCAAGCAGGTAATCTAGCAAAACTTAAGTTTAGTTAGTTTTTTCCATAGTATTTGTCATAGAAAGTGTTTATAGAAAATTCAGAATTTTTTTTAAATGGATCAGGGACAGGAATTTGTTTGGTTACTTGTGGTCAGAGATCCCTGAACCATAGAGACGTGGGCTGAGTTCATGATGTGAAGTTGTTTCTGAATGAGGAGTTAACTTCCGCACTCACTCTATCAAAACTTTTTCTTCTCCAGGTTTTACATGTGAGAACCTGGAGGAAATATCAGCCAGGAGAACAGTCAAAAATGTAATCAACCATTAAGACACTGTACCCATTTGGGGCATGGAGAATTTAGAACTATTACCCATAAACTGGATGTACATTTCCTCTTGTCTTCTTTAACGTTAATATAGATCTAGTATGCTTCTATTTTAAATTGAATCATTTAGATTTTATTAATAGGATCTTGACTTCAATTATATTTTGCAAGTGTTTGTAGTTTTAATATAAGAAATATTTTTGTTTTTTGTTTTAACATAATATATAACCATCAGAATACACCATTCATCCATTTTCCTTTGTATTCTTCATGTTTTCACAAAATACATACAGTTGTGTAGTCATCATAACAATCAGTATGAAGAGTGTTTCATCATCATAAATATTTCCACCTCTCCCTTTATACTACCTTCTCCCTTCACCTCCAAATCCTGGGAGACAACGGTTCATTTCCATTCCTATAGTATTCTGCCATCCAGAATGTCATGGAAATTGAATCATGCAATGTTTAGTCTTTTTTTTTTCTCCAAGCTTTATTGAGGTATAATTGACAAATTGTAATTGCATACATTTAAAATGTACAGTTGATCATTTGAGATACATCTGTCAAGTGATTACCACAATCAACTTAATTAGCTCACATAAATACCACTTGCTTTTCTCTTTTTTGTTTTTGTTTTGATAGTACTACTTATAATCTAACTTTTCTTGTCTTTTGCCATTTTAGATGCCACGCCCATGGCATGTGGATGTTCCCAGGCTAGGGGTCTAATTGGAGCTACATCTGCTGGTCTACACCATAGCCAAAGCAATGCAGGATCCAACCTGTGTCTGCAATCTACACCACAGCTCATGGCAATGCCAGATTCTGAACCCACTGAGTGAGGCCAGGGATCAAACCTGCAACTTCATGGTTCCTAGTCAGATACATTTCTGCTGAGCACCAATGGGAACTCCTAATTTCTTAACAAATTTCAAGTATACAATATATTATATCTCTAGCAATCATCCTGCAAATAATGTCTATTATCTCCCTAGAAGATATTGTCTTATAACTGAAAGTTTGTACCCTTTGAGCAACAGCTCCCCCTTTATCCCACACTCCAGTCATTGCAATCCATATTCTACTCCATTCTATGAATTTTAGATTCTACATGTATGTGATAATATAGAGCATTTGCCTTTTTATATTTTGTTTATTTCATTTAATGTCCTACAAGTTCTTCTATAGCTCCAATGACAGAATTTCTTTCTTTTTATGGTTGAATAATATTCCCTTGTTCATATACACCCCATTTCTTTTTCAATTTTTTTTAAAGACATATTGGTTATTTTCATATCTTGGCTAATGTGAATAATGCTTCAATTAACAAGGGATATCTCAAAGATAATTCTTTGAGATAATGATGTCATTTCCTCTGGGAAATATACCAAGAGATGTGATTGTTGGGTCATATGGTAGGTCTATTTGTAATTATTTTAGAAATGTTTATACTATATTCCATAATGTTTGTGTCAGTAATAGTCCCACAAAGAGCATACAAGCTTGCAAATTTTCTACCTCCTTGGCCACATGCCTTTTCTATAAGGATATCAATGTCACTCACTAGGGCTCTGCCCTCATTATCTAATTAATTCCCCCCAAATCCACTTCAGAATATAATCACATTGAACAATGGGATTTCAACATATAATTTAGGGAGGCACAAATATTTAAACCTTAACAAGGCTCTAATTTCAATCTTTGGCTTATAGGTATCTAGTTTACCCAAAATACTGAAGAGAATTTTCCCTATACTGTCTTTTAGACTATTTTTTAAAAGATAAGTTAGCTATATATGAGTGGGTGTATTCTGAGCCTTCTTTTCTGGTCATCATCTATGTGTCTGTTTTTGTATCAGCTCTATACTGTTCAGATTAATATACTTTTATTATATATTTTGAAATCATGATTTGTGATGTCTCCAGCTTGGTGCTTCTTTATTAAGATTGCTTTGGCTTAATTTCTGTACTCCTAAATTTTTTGAGGTTAGTATTGTGCCACAGTATGTGATCTATCCTTGAGAATGTTTCATGTGCACTTGAGAAGAATGTATATTCTGATTTTTTGGGATGTAGTGTCCTGAAAACGTCAGTTAGGTATAACTTTTCTATTACCACAAAGGCATCATTACCACAAAGGCATAAAACTAGAAATCAACCACAGGAAAGGAGATAAGAAAAAACATACTACATGGAGACTAAACAACATGTTAATAAAAGGCGATTGGGTCAATGAAGAAATCAAGAAGGAAATTAAAAAAATACCTTGAGATAAATGAGAATGAAGACAAGACCACTCCAGGTCTATGGGATGCTGCAAAAGCAGTGCTCAGATGGAAGATCATAGCATTACAGGCCTTCATCAAAAATGAAGAAAAATCTCAAACTGACAACGTAACCCATCACCTGAATGAATTAGAAAAAGAACAAAAACACCCTAAAGTCAGCAGAAGGAAGGAAATCATTAAGATCAGAGAGGAAATCAATAAAATAGAGACAAAAAACAATAGAAAAAATTGATAAAACCAAGAGCTGGTTCTTTGACAGGGTAAAAAAAAAAAAAACGATAAACCTCTCACTAGACTCACCAAGAAGAGGAGAGAAAAAACCCAAATGAACAAAATAAGAACTGAAAAAGGAGAAGTCACAACGGAGATTACAGAGATTAAAAAAAAAGAGAGAGAGAGAATACTATGAACAATTGTAGGCCAACATATTTGACAAACTTGAAGAAACTTTTTAGAGCCTTACACCCTGCCAAAACTGGCTGAGGAAGAAATAGATCAACTGAACAGACCAATCATTAGAGATGAAATTGAGTATGTCATCAAAACACTCCCTACAAATAAAAATCCAGGACCATATGGCTAAACAGGTGAATTCTACCAAACATACAAAGAGGAACTCATACCCATCCTCCTTAAGCTTTTCCAAATGGTTGAAGAAGAAGGAACACTCCCAAAGATGTTCTATGATGCCAACATCACCTTAATTCCAAAACCAGACAAAGACACCACGGAAAAAGAGAACTATAGGCCAACATGTTTGATGAATATAGATGCAAAAATTCTCAATAAAGTTTTAGCCAAGTGAATCCAACAACATATCAAAAAAATCATACACCATGATCAGGTAGGATTCATCCCATGTGCACAAGGATGGTTCAACATATGCAAATCAATCAACGTCATACACCACATTAACAAAAGGAAAGTCAAAACCACATGATCATCTCAGTAGATGCAGGAAAAGTATTTGACAAAGTCCAACATCCATTCTTGATCAAATCTCTTACCAAAATGGGCATACAGGGAACATTCCTTAACTTAATAAAAGCCATTTACGATAAACCCATGGCAAGTATAATACTCAAAGGAGAAAAGCTGAAATCATTCCCACTAAAATCCTTAACAAGACAGGGGTGCCCACTCTCACCACTAATATTCAACATAGTATTGGAAGTCCTAGCTACAGCAATCAAACCAAAGAAATAAAAGGCATCCAAATAGGAAGAGAAAAGGTAAAACTGTCACCCTATACAGATGACATGATACTTTATATAGAAAACCCCAAGGACTCAATCCCAAAATTACTTGAACTCATAGACAAATTCAGCAAAGTGGCAGAATATAAGGTTACCCTTCAGAAATCAATCAAATTTCTGTACACTAACAATGAAATATTAGAAAAATGGGGAGGGAGTTGGATGGTAGGGGAGTCTGTGGTTAATAGTTGTAGACTGTTGCCTCTGTACTGGAAAGGCAAGGAGATCCTACTGTATAGCACTGGAAACTATGTTTAACCACTTATGAAGAATCCATATATGTATTTGTAACCCTGTCACCACACTGTGAAGCTGGGTATAATGGAAAAATAAAAATAGTTATGAGAAGATAGTGTCCAGTGATGCAACTGACAAGGGATTAATCCCTAAAATATATAAACAATTTAAGCAGCTCAACTCCAAAAAAAAGCCAAGAACTCCATTGAAAAATGGGCAAAGGACCTAAATAGACATTTCTCCAAAGAAGAGATGCAGATGGCCAACAAGCACATGAAAAAATGCTCAACATCGCTGATGATTAGAGAAATGCAAATCAAAACTACTATGAGATACCATCTCACACCAGTCAGAATGGCCATCATTAACAAGTCCACAAACAACAATTGCTGGAGGGGGTGTGGAGAAAGGGGAACTCTCCTGCATTGTTGGTGGGAATTTAAGCTGGTACAACCATTGTGGAAAACAGTATGGAGTTACCTTATAAAAACATGCATGGAATTACCATACGACCCAGCAATCCCACCCTTGGGCCTATACCCGGAAAAAACTTTCCTTGAAAAAGACACCTGCACACGCATGTTCACTGCAGCACTATTCACAATAGCCAAGACATGGAAACAACCCTAATGTCCATTGACATATGATTGGATTAGGAGGATGTGGTATATATACACAAAGGAATACTACTCAGCTATAGAAAAGAATTAAGTAGTGTCATTTGCAGCAACATGGATGGAATTAGAGACCCTCATACTTAGTGAAGTAAGTCAGAAGGAGAAAGAAAGATACCATATGATATCACTCATAACTGGAATGTAATATACTGCACAAATGAGCCTTTATGCAGAAAAGAAAATCAAAGACTTGGATAACAGACTTGTGGATGCCAAAATGGTGGGGGAGGGAATGGGATGGTATGGGGGTCTGGGGTTAATAGTTGTAAAATGTTGCCTCTGGGCTGGAAAAGCAAGTAGATCCTACTCTATAGCACTGAGAACTATGTGTAACCACGTGTGATGAATCCATATATGTATGTGTAATGCTGTCACCACACTGTATAGCTGGACATAATAGAAAAAAATAAGACCTTCTCTCCATAGTGTTCAAAAACCAAATAGAATGAATGGCTGGAGTCTTGGTTGCTCAGTTTCACAAAAGAATATGAAAAGGGGCTATAGGAATGTAAACAAATGTAAATAAAAGAAAGCAGTGTCTCTTTGAAATAAATGGAGACAAAAAATAAAACTCTGCAACATCTAAAAAAATAAAAATAAAAATAAAAATAAAAAACTGTCAAAAAAAGAAAAAGTAAGAGAAAAAAGATTGCTTTGGCTAATTGGTATCTTATGAATTTTATGATGTTTTGGTCTCGTTAAAAATCTCATTGGTCTTTTATAGGGTTTGTATTGAATCTGCAGATTGATTTAGATTGTGTGTCTATTTTAACAACATTTATTCCTCCAATTCATGAACACGGTATGAGCTTTCCATTTATTTGTGGATTTAGTTTCTTTCATTCATGTTATACTTTTCAATGTACAAAACTTTCATATTCTTGGTTAATTCTTCCCAATTTCTTAATTACTTTTTTGGATGTCATTTTTGCATATCTAAATGCAACTAATTTTTAGTAGGTTCATATTGTATATTGCAACCTCATTTTTTTGTTAGTTCTAAGAATTTGGGATGAATATTTTTTGTATTTTCTATATGTAAGATCATGTCTACTACATGGTCATTAAATCTGACTTTTGTGTTAGTATCATGCTTTTGAGATTTATGCATATCAATGTGTCTATTAATAGTCCATTAGTTTTATTGATAGTAATATTCCATGTATGGATGATCATTTCATTTATCTCTTTCTCAAAGAATAGGTATTTTGCTTCTCTCTAGCTACATGAAATCATGAAAGAAGAAGCAAACAAACCAGAAATTTTTGGAATAATTATTTTCAAGACACTATGTGTCAGAAACAATTGACAGTGATCAATGAGAGATGAGAAACAAATATGTTGAACTCTAATTTTGTTCATTTCCTTAAAAGTTTCCATGATGTGGTAGAGAAAGTTCATAAGATCCTGGTAGACTCCCTAAGTGGAGAAATGTATTAATTCAGGATCTGTGAAGACCAAAGCAGCTGAAGACATAAAGGTAGAATACTGTAGAGAATAGACATATAGACTAGACCATGAAATGGAAGGAGAATTAAGGAGAGACAGACAGACAGACAGACAGAAAATGGGAAAGTGAGAAAGAGAAATAAAGAGGAAGAAGGAGTGAGGGAAAAGAAGTGAGGGAGAAAGAGAGATAGAGATGAGAGAGAGAGAGAGAGAGAGAGAGAGAGAGAGAGAGAGAGAGGGAGAGAGAGAGAGCGATTGAGGGAAGGAATGCTGGATAACTGCAGAGGATTCTTCTCAACTACTCACCAGAATGCTGAGAGATGAATATATTTGAAGAAACTACCTCAAGTGGGGCAAAATTTACCCAGGTGGTTAAGAGAGAATAGTGCTGGTTGCTCACACTGGACCAGGAATATTGCCTAGTCTCACCAGCAGAAAAACCTCAGAGTTCACAGGGCCAGTGCACTGATTTCATTTCTTAGAAAGATTTTGCATGAGTACTTGAATACAAGTATCCCTCATGGATACTAGTCAGATTTATTTCTGCTATGCCTTGACAGGAACTCCTCAAACACCTCAAATTTATAAAGATATAAATTTCTCCCTTAACATTCCTTTAGCTGCTTATAATTAATTTATATATAAAATTTATTTTATGTTGTATATTCTATGTAGAGTCATTTATCTATATCTTTCACATATCTTTATATTCACGTGTCATTTTCCACTAAAATTTATTTAAATATTCACAGGCAATTTTAGACTTGTGTTGACTAAATTTTAAATAATTGGAAAATCATTATATTTTGTTGTCAATTTCTTATCTAATTACATTATCATATCACATATATGTATATACTTATGTCTCCTGTGTGTTTTAAGTACTTTGAAGTGTACTGTAATAATATCATGGCCTAGTATATTATCTATTTTGGTGAATGTGTCATGACACATTTAAAGGAATACTAGCTCCACAAATGTTTTTCATTCTTCATTTCCTTATTAAGATGGATTTTATCAACTAATCTATCTGAAACTATGTGACAAATTATGTGACCAAAAACAGGTCCCAAGTAATTTAATTTACTTTTGCCAAATTGGCATTAATCATTGTCAGAAATCTCATCAGATCTCATCTTCAAAGACAAAACTTAAATACATTTGCATATATTGAAGTTCATGATTTAATCAAGGAAGTTTTTACACATATCATTTCTGCCCAGACTGGACATTTCCCTCTTGGTGAAATGACCTTAAGACTGTTTTTTTGGTTGTTGTATTTTCAGGGTGTTTTGTTGTTGTTGTTTTATTTTGTTGCATGCTATCTCCCAGAGGACAATGTTCTATAAGTCCTATTTTATGTGATGATTATCCTGGTGGCATCTCTGGAGATAAAGAGTCTACCATCAAAATTATAATTAGAGTCTCAATGAATTTAATTAGACAAGAAATACCCTTGGAAATGGACCAATTAAATTACTCAATAATATTTGCCATAGTTAAAATGTAGATAATGTGTTTAAGGATTTTCCCCTTTCCTAATATGAAAAAGTTGTATGAATTCAAGTAATGGACATAAAACAGAATAAAGTTGGTATACAAAATTATTTTTCATCCTTCAGGAAATCCAAAATTCAACAACGAAAAGAGGACAATATAAATGTTGAAGAATCAAAATGTTGCAATTTCATTTGTGCAATTTCATTGATGTAAAACACAAAAAATATCACTTATGTAAGTAATTCATACTTAATTTACACTCTTCTCTCCAATTTGTTCATTTAACATTTATGTGTTTATGACACCCCACCAACAATGAAGAGTTTGGATCTCTGTTCACAATCAAGACTTAGAGTTCTTTAGGTAATAGGACATTCAAGTTCATTTTGAAAATCAACAATTTGAAAGGTATTATATTTCTGAATGACTGAGATAAATCAGCTTTCCGGCAACTATGGAGTCAGTCACATGGAAAAATTTCAAAGCCTAGAGAGAAGGCATTACAACCCAGAACTTGCTTTGAAAGGATATCTCCTTATGCAGGTAACCCAGGAAGTGTATGCATACACTAAAATCTGAACTAGGCTTTACTTTTTGAGAGAGTATATCAGTGGTGTAAGAATTCAGTATTGTAAGAGTTTTCCATTGTGATTCTCATAATCAGTCTTGTTAGGAAACCTTTGTGATTACAAAAATATGTTGAGATGAATTCTATTTTGTAATAATCTTCTTGGATATGTTCATATTAGAATGATCTGGAGTAAATTTCCCTTAACTAACATAATGTTTTCTTAGAAGATAATTTCAAGTGTCATTAATTGGGGATATTTTCATGGGTAAATCTGGGGAGACTTAAAAGTACTATGTTTTCTAAACATTGTTAGTCTGTTAAACATTTTTAAATGATGTAGCACCTTGAGGATCTGACTGAGGGACTTTCAAGACCCAAGCTAATTCTGTAGTAAGAAAGCTGTTACTTCAATTTCTCTTTTCTTTTCAGGTGAGTTTTTGCAACCTACCACATGTCAATTGGCCATTTGTTTGTATTCTTTAATTGCTTATATTTGTATTTATTTTATATTTTTATATTTTATTGTGTTAATTGCTTAGAGATATTTGTCTATTTTAGATCTTAAATCTGTGTATATACCTCTGAAATGTAAATCTTTCTCCAAACTTCTTTCGTCCATTGACAATGTAGTATCTTTTCCTAAATCTTTAAAACAATTTAAAAATGTTAAATATACCTAAATAGAATTTCCATGATTAGTTAAGTAGAGTCGTCCATCACTAACATGAAAAAAGTCATCTCTTAAATAAATGGAAAATTAAAAAAAGAAAGTATTGCTTTACTTTTTAACTAAAACTTTAATCAAAAAATTTTTTTTCTATAATGTATTAACTATATGCACAATTTAATATGATCCTAGATGGAAAGCTAAATGTGGCAACTCATTCATTTTGTAATGTGTAATTTTCCCACATATTTCTCTTAATCATTTTCTGATTTATAACACTATAAGATTTTTGAAGTTAGGGAAAATGATTTAATTAGCCTTAAGTTATAATCTCTGAAAGTACTAGAATGTAATAAAACACAATGCCTGTGTGTTGAATGAATAAATGAATTATCTTACAATTTCAGGGAGTCATTAGTAATCATTACACTTACAGGTAATTTTATCTTTACTTCTGAAGTAAAACATACAGAAGAATCTATGGAAAAAAAGGAAGAGTGTAACTGAATCTGTCCTCTTGGGGCTCACTCAGAATGTGTAGGGTTAGAAAACATTATTTGTCCTGTCCTTGCTCATCTGCATTGTAACAATGGTGGGGAACCTAAACATTGTTGTGACCGTGGTGGTCAGCCCAACACTGAATGCTCCTATGTACTTTTCCATGACTCCTTATCATTTCTGGATGCTGTTTATTCTACACCTTGTACACCAAATATGATTATAGACTTAATCTATGAGAAAAAAATCATTTTCTTCCAGACATGCATGACCCAGTTTTTATACAGGGCACCTATTTGGTGGTGCTGATATTTTCCCCCTGGTGGTCATGGCCTATGAACACTATGTGGCCATCTACAAACACTTGCATTATTTGACAATCATGAATCTGTGAATGAGTGTTCTGCTGGTGCTGTTGGCATGTACTGGTGAGATTTTGCATGCTGTACTTCATCTTCTCTTTGTTTATAACCTTCCCTTCTGTGGTCCCAATGTCATTGACCACTTCATCTGTGACATGTACACTTTGTTAAAACTAGCCTGCACTGACACCTACACTGTTGCCCTCACTGTACTTGCCAAGGATGGGGAGTCTGTGTGGTTATCTTTATGTTCTTACCACCTCCTACAGGGTCATTCTATACTCCCTAAAAGATCTCAATCAGGAAGGAAGGTACAAAAACCTTATCAGCCTCTAGCTCCCACACTATTGTGGTGGTCCTATTCTTTGTGCCCTGTATTTTTATGTGTAAGATCTCCTTTTACCTTACTCATTGATAAATCCTTGACTATATTTTACACCATAATCACCCCTATGTTGAACCCTTTAATCTATACTTTGAGAAATGGAGAGATACAAAATGCCATGAAAAAGCTTTGGACAAGAAAAATAAAATAAGGCAGTAGGGATATATATCACCTATTTTCCTTGAAGAATTAATTTTTCTTCCCAGGATAGCCATGTGTGAGTAATTTAGTAAATTTTCCTTCAGGCTTAATAAATTGGGCACAATGAAAACATGTATTACATGAATAATTCCTATGATCAAAATACACACTCAAGTTTTTCATAATTTTATAATTCAAAAGTCTATATTTTATTTTAAATAAAATTTTAATATTTTCACCATTTCTTATGAAAATATGTATATTTTGGGGGTGTAAAATATCCCTATTGATAAACAGATTTATATTCTCTATGATGTGTTAATCTAAACTTAACATTGAATTTCTTTTAGTCACTGGAATTTTTCTCATGTTCCTCTCTCAAGTGTAATCTTATTCAGACTTAATAAGATTCACTAAAGAGCTCAGAAAAGCAGTATAAGAAATATGACATAAAAATGCCATTCACTCTTCCCCACACTGACAACACATATTAATTTGAAATATATATCTTATTTTTGTTTCTGCAAAATGCTGTGCATGAATTGTTTTGTTCACATTGCTTATCATGTTAACATTGAAGAAGAATGATGATTCTGAATTGTAAGAATAAACTTAGGTTGCTATCTACATACAATCTTCTAAATGAACAAAGTGGAGGAGGCGGCAAGATGGCGGAGGAGTAAGAGGTCGTGCTCACCCTCTCCCACAAATACATCAAAAAACGCATCTAAATATAAAACAAGTTGGACAAATCATCATCTGAATGCTGATCAATTTAAACCTCCAAAAACTGCAAGAAACCCCTGAAATAACTGGGTAGAACAAGTGAAGAAAAAAAAAAGGTGAGAGAGAAA